>OY754974.1:11228443-11423843 GCA_963576475.1 Molanna angustata | reverse complement strand
AAATTTTGTGTTGTGAATAATTTTTGAGTTGTAATTAAGAACGTTTATTGGAAATTATATTTGTATTGTGTTTAATTGATAAATTTACTATGTTAAATGTGTAAGTTGTTGATTTTTATTGCTGAATTAAATGTTTATTGATAAGAGTTCTATGTAAAATATTTGTCTTGTTATGTTAGGTTATATTTTGTGTAAGCTTCATTTAATTGAATTATGTTGAATGTGTAAGTTGTTTATTTTTATTGCTGAATTTAAAATGTTTATTGATAAGAGTTCTATGTTAAATATTTGTCTTGTTATGTAAGGTTATATTTTGTGTAAGCTTCAATTAATGGGGTGACCATAAATTTTTAGGAATGGGGTGACCCTAATAAAAATTAAAATATTTCTGTTGATAAAATTTTAATTTTTCTGTGACGAGGGAGGTAAATGTTATGAATCAAAATTAGAATATTATTAAACTTCGCAGTAGGAACCCAAGTAGTATAAAATAATTTTAATATAGATACCTTTATTCAAATAATTTGAATAAAGAAGTAAATTTAATAAATCATAAATAAACAAAAGTTTTTCCAATGAAGAAAATTCTGCAGATCATGGTGGCTTTTTTTTTTTTCTTGTGGTGGGAGCTGTCAGATTCGAAGTGAAAAATATGTATTTTTCCTGTTTTATAGAAATTGTTATATAAAAGTAAGCGTTTAAAAATAGCGCAACTTTATAAGTGTCTGGACGATTGAAGACTGATGTAGGTCTTTTCTTTTTTCTTCGTTCCTGGTTTTGCCTTATTGGCCAATGGCACTCGTATGTATTTGTGGAAATCGCCGAGTGACCGAAGTTGTTGCTGGTAATCCTAGCCAGCCTGACGAGACTTGGTGAGTCGAAATGTCAAAGACACATACTATATGTATGGAAATTGTTATAAGATACTTTTTGTGATAAAATTGTGTAATTTTGTACATTTGTTTAAAGACAGAATTAAATTGAAATTTACTATTTGCAATTGTTTGATTGTGCAATGATACCTTCTGATATTTGAATAAAGAATAATTAATATGGGCACGGCATGACGGAGGGATCCAAGGACATCACGGCCTACTAATCAATTAACAAATTATTTAAATTCCCTGAAGGGCTTGGGTTCAGACCAGAGAACCCACCCGATATCTGTGCCAAAGACTTTTCATATTTATGTGCAAGTCGGCGTATAACATATACTCCGAACAAATCTCCGTGCGGCCAAGGTCAACATGTAATATTTTGCCGCGGATGCAAAACGATCGGTGGCTTAGTAAAAATATACACCTTCAAAATATACACTGAATAAATCTCCGTGCGGCCAATGGTTGAACTAATAATATTCATTTCAAGATATTTTGATATTTTTTTTGCTTCCATGTAAATTTTTGCCAGTTGATTCTCTATGGTATAAGCAACAGAATGGTAGTTTTTGGCGTGAAAATTATCTTGCGTCCGTATACCGGACGCGAAAAGTTGGTGGACGCAACAACCCTATACGAATTTCACATAGGTGACGCAACAAGTATTGCGGGATATATATATATATATATATATATATATAAATATATATATATATATATATATATATATATATATATATATATATATATATATATATATATATATATATATATATATATATATATATATATATATATATATATATATATATATATATATATATATATATATATATATATATATATATATATATATATATATATATATATATATATATATATATATATATATATATATATATATATATATATATATATATATATATATATATATATATATATATATATATATATATATATATATATATATATATATATATATATATATATATATATATATATATATATATATATATATATATATATATATATATATATATATATATATATAGGGATATCTTTGGTATTATGTATATTATACTAGATGGAGTACTCCGTGCAATGAGTGAGTCATGGTATGTACATATATCGCGCGTTTGTATTATGTATATTATACTTTGGTATTATGTATATTATACTAGATGGAGTACTCCGTGCAATGAGTGAGTCATGGTATGTACATATATCGCGCGTTTGTATTATGTATATAATACTTTGGTATTATGTATATTATACTAGATGGAGTACTCCGTGCAATGAGTGAGTCATGGTATGTACATATATCGCGCGTTTGTATTATGTATATTATACTTTGGTATTATGTATATTATACTAGATGGAGTACTCCGTGCAATGAGTGAGTCATGGTATGTACATATATCGCGCGTTTGTATTATGTATATTATACTTTGGTATTATGTATATTATACTAGATGGAGTACTCCGTGCAATGAGTGAGTCATGGTATGTACATATATCGCGCGTTTGTATTATGTATATTATACTTTGGTATTATGTATATTATACTAGATGGAGTACTCCGTGCAATGAGTGAGTCATGGTATGTACATATATCGCGCGTTTGTATTATGTATATTATACTTTGGTATTATGTATATTATACTAGATGGAGTACTCCGTGCAATGAGTGAGTCATGGTATGTACATATATCGCGCGTTTGTATTATGTATATAATACTTTGGTATTATGTATATTATACTAGATGGAGTACTCCGTGCAATGAGTGAGTCATGGTATGTACATATATCGCGCGTTTGTATTATGTATATTATACTTTGGTATTATGTATATTATACTAGATGGAGTACTCCGTGCAATGAGTGAGTCATGGTATGTACATATATCGCGCGTTTGTATTATGTATATTATACTTTGGTATTATGTATATTATACTAGATGGAGTACTCCGTGCAATGAGTGAGTCATGGTATGTACATATATCGCGCGTTTGTATTATGTATATTATACTTTGGTATTATGTATATTATACTAGATGGAGTACTCCGTGCAATGAGTGAGTCATGGTATGTACATATATCGCGCGTTTGTATTATGTATATTATACTTTGGTATTATGTATATTATACTAGATGGAGTACTCCGTGCAATGAGTGAGTCATGGTATGTACATATATCGCGCGTTTGTATTATGTATATTATACTTTGGTATTATGTATATTATACTAGATGGAGTACTCCGTGCAATGAGTGAGTCTTGGTATGTACATATATCGCGCGTTTGTATTATGTATATTATACTTTGGTATTATGTATATTATACTAGATGGAGTACTCCGTGCAATGAGTGAGTCATGGTATGTACATATATCGCGCGTTTGTATTATGTATATTATACTTTGGTATTATGTATATTATACTAGATGGAGTACTCCGTGCAATGAGTGAGTCATGGTATGTACATATATCGCGCGTTTGACGTCTTGGTTGGCAACATATTACAGTTTTCCTTACATTTCAACACTTCCTAGATAACTGTTCTCTAAATCTTATTCTTACTTTCCACTCATAAGAACCTACTCACATATCAAATTGAAAGCTATAGCAAACAACTGGTTAATTACTAATATTACTACTTAATTGACATGTCGGCCTTCGTGGCTCAGTTGGTTAGATATCTGACTGCTGAGCCAAAGGTCCCGGGTTCGATTCCCGGTGGAGACACAGTTTTTAATTGTGTTTTCAGTCTGGATCTGTGAGACGATTAATATGTTAAGTCTCCAGAATGTGGCAACTTGTTATTGGGTGCGTGTTAAATTAATATTTGATATAGTACCTGTTAGTTGCCCGAGAAGCAATATTAAATAAATAAATAAATAAAAAAAAATAATATTAGCATTAGCCCTTTATACATCAAGCAATATTTCATACTGCACTAAAACGTATACTTGCACCTCTGTATCACTACTTCAACTTACCACTAAACCTTATAAAAATTAACTAACACTATGACGAATAAAAATAATAGAACCTATTTATATAACGCTACTCTGGGACAGGCATACCCTAGTAGAGTAGCCTAATCCACAAATTAAAATGTATTTATATATGTAAACACTTATGACTTAAACTTTAACTTTTAACTTAATTATAGTATAACCTATACATTTAATTTACTACTGTATAGTTATATTGTACCTACTTCTGTTATACTTGTGAAAAAGGATTTTTAATAAACTAGTTGCATGTAACACATGAGATCTAACTGTCGATAGCGATAGTATGTATAGTTGAATAATAAGTACCAAACTATAAACCCATGAATACAAAATATTTAATATTTTAATATATTTGGTTTTCTATACAACACATGTACTTAGGTATGTATGTCAAGATAGGATAGTATGGAGGTCAGTCCTTTGATCCTACCCAGAATATGAAAACATAATGATGCTATGCATGTATGTTTGGAGATTAGTATCAAACTATTAAGTCTTCTTAGATATTGTGTGTAGGCGACTGCCATACAAATTGTATGAAACAATGTCGTCACTATATTCAATTTTCATAAAAATTGATGTGCTAACACAATGCTATTTTTTTTTATATTAAATTAAATTTTCTAGTTGGGGTGTTTCGGCTTTTTTCGATATTTAAAAAAAAAATTGGAAATATAGGCAGTTAAACTCAAAAAAAATATTTTTCTTTATCAAAAATGTTTGAGAAACCCTGGAATTTTTTAAAAAAATCATTTTGAGATTTTGTATTTATTTATGTTTATACCAATTTTCAGCGTTCTAGCTTTTACGGTTTCCGAGATATATGGAAAAATAAATCTAAATTTCAAAAGTTGATAACCCCTGACTGAAACAGAAATTCACAATTCTGAGTATAAAATTTTTGTAGGCCTATAACTGTCTATATATTCAGAAAATTTGGGCTCTGTAAATTGAGCGGATCAAAAGTTATAAGGGGGGACGGACACACAGACACACACACACCCACACACACACAGACACACACACACACACACACACACACAAAACTCTCATAAAATGTTCTACACCGAATTCTGAGTAAATCCATGTACTGGAACATATATGTTGCGAGGCCTCAAGTTGGTGTTATTAGCATGCAAAAAGTCCACTACGCCATACAAAATTTTCCTTCGTACACGCATCTTGGCTTAATAATGTCGATTCATTCAGAGAATTAAATTCTCATGAACGAATCGACAGTTGGATAAAATAAAAATAAATAAATAAATAACAAAGTATTTTTCTCGACAATCAAATCCGAAAACGATTCACATTAGACGTTATTCTTTATAGAAAAACGATGTGGCCTGCCCACCTTGTTGTCAAAAGTCCCAAGGAAAAAATCCTCATTTCGATTCATACAAAATTTGCTAACTGCGACATCTTCTTCTTCTTCTTCTTTCCTCTTAGCGCTTTTATCCCGTTTCTATCGGGGTACGCTTTAACCATGATCCTGGAATTGGCGAGTCTGGTTATTACATTGAAGCGACTGCCATCTGACCTTCGTAACCCTTAGAAAGGGGAACCAGACAAATTGGATCATTGCTACACATAGCTAGTGATATAAATCCGCACATAGATTTTTTTTTAAAAATCCAGAGGTGCGTGCCCCGCCCGGATTCGAACCGTCGACCTCACGCATGTGAGGCGACGACCTTACCGCTGGGCTATCACCGCTAACTGCGACATCTAATATATTTTATGAAAATCTTTGCATAATACCTACATATAAGTATGATACCCAGTTCCAATGGAATACATTATGGAAACTTACAATTTCTGTAACTGTTAGATCAGCGCTATATTCAGCTGATAGAACAATAAGCTTCATTGAATGAAAGTTTCATCAAAATACCATTCATCTAGAAACTGAGTAAACTTAAGTTTTCTAAACTAAAAGCGTGCATAGTATTATGTATGTATGTGAGAGGGGTGTGTGTATGTAAGTATATGTATGTGTGAATAAGTAGGTATATATATTTTTTATTTATTAAAGTTACAAAATATTATTCATTCCATTCTTTCTTTTGTGAATTTACAAGTGATGTTAATGGCGAAATATTACTAATATTCAATCTAGGTACCTTCTGATTCTTTTTCTTCTTTTTCTTTGCCTTATCTCACTTTAGGTAGGGTCGGCTCTCCTAATCCTTTGGCGCCACGATGATCTGTCCTGTATTGTCGGGGTTGGGATGTGGGCTTTATCCATGAGCTTACTCATACTGCCCCACCACGTGGATATTGGATGTCCTTTTCCTTTTCTGTTTTCTGGGAGTGCTAGAGCAGTTTGCACCACATGATCATTTTGCCTCCTCATTACATGTCCATACCATCTGAGTCGGCTTTCTGTAAGTTTTTCTGATATGGGGGCTACTCCAAAGCTTCCTCTTATTAATTCATTACGAATTTTATCAAGCTTCGTCACCCCGCCTGCCCACCTCAGCATTTTCATTTCATTGCCATGTAGTTTTTGTTCATGTGTGCCTTTAACTGTCCAGCACTCCGCACCATATGTCATTGCAGGTCTCACCGCTGTCTTGTAGACCTTGCCCTTAGTTGGCATACGTGGATCGCACAGGTACCATACAGGTACCTTTTGATTCGATATAGAAAATTCATATGATCTATTTGGTAAATAGGGAGGGGGGGGGGGTGTTAAAGTCAAAATACACCCCCCATTTTTATTTACCATTCCTATTTTTATGCTTGATAAGCATGTTCCTACAGTGGGTAAGTGTAGTAGTGTAAACAGGTCGGAATGTAGCGAATCAGCTTGTACCTACAGTGGGTAAATACAGTAGTGTAAACAGGTCAGAAAGTAGCGAATCAACTTGAACCTACAGTCAGTGGGTAAGTACAGTAGTGTAAATAGGTCGGTAAGTAGCGAATCAGCTTGTATCTACAGTGGGTAAGTACAGTAGTGTAAACAGGTCGAAATGTAGCGAATCAGCTTGTACCTACAGTGGGTAGTTAGAGTAGTATGAATAGCTCGGACTGTAGCGAATCAGCTTGTACCTACAGTGGGTAAGTACAGTAGTGTAAACAGGTCGGAAAGTAGCGAATCAACTTGAACCTACAGTGGGTAAGTACAGTAGTGTAAACAGGTCGGTAAGTAGCGAATCAGCTTGTACCTACAGTGGGTAAGCACAGTAGTGTAAACAGGTCGGTAAGTAGCGAATCAGCTTGTACCTACAGTGGGTAAGCACAGTAGTGTAAACAGGTCGGTAAGAAGCGAATCAGCTTTTACCTACAGTGGGTAAGTACAGTAGTGTAAACAGGTCGGTAAGTAGCGAATCAGCTTGTACCTACAGTGGGTAAGCACAGTAGTGTAAACAGGTCGGACTGTAACGAATCAGTTTGTACCCACAGTGCCATATGGCAATTTCTTCCATCTAACCAGAGTTTGTAGCCCAGGGAATCAAGAATTGCGTGTGAAATGAATTCAAATAAATTTCTCCTCTGCTGAGAATCGAACCCAGGACGCCTGCACAGAATCCAAACGGCTTACTAAATGTGCCACAGCGCTCGGCGAAATTTAAACCCCACAACAACATGACGCTACAACGCGCGGCATATGAATCGCTACTTGACGCGTGTTAACCACAGAATAGGTAATCTATAGAAGTATTTTAACAATATCGTCTAAATACCAATTTAAAAATACCAATTTGCGAGAAGAAGACATGAGCAGTCGTCCAAGTTGGTCATTTGCAGCTCAATATCAGGACCGCAGTGGGCGAAATATACTTATAGTATTTTTTTTATATTTATGACATTACGTTTTTGGCAAAAATTCTTCAAAATTAATTATTTGTATGTACCTAATCAAATATTATGTAAATATCTTAGAATAGTTGTCTCTCACATACATAAGTGCAACATTTTATAAAAATATTTTTTTTTATTTTTATTGACAAACTTTTTTTAACATCTCAATAGAGACGAAGTTGGGATATTGTAGAAGAACCAGGAACTCGAGGCACCTACAGGGCTGACGACCTGTCATAGACTGGTTTACGTGATCACTTTATGCGCTTGCGCAATTCACCAATTATGCCTTCTTATTGAGTTCCCTTATCAATGTAAGTTCTATATATTTGAATACCTAGTGTGTATTAATTCACCTAAAAATAAGGAACTATACTATTGCCATCTATTAGGTAACGGAAAAGCAATTTTTGTAACGCCATCTATTGAGAAACTTGTTTATTTTTTTTTTTTTTTTATTTCAGTTCTTGCAGTTTTTTTTATTTCACATACATAATGTACATACCATATGCATCGATACCCGCTATATGTGTGCGGGTTTGTGAAACCTTATTAAAAAATCACGACACATACGTATTTCCCAATACACTAGAATCTTCTCACTTAAATAGGCAATATAATTTTCTTTATAAATAGGTTTTTAACACTTAAGATATTTTTCAGGTAGGTACCTACCCTTATTTTTATCTACTTTATTTTTTGTAGCAATAAGACAAATAATAAATAAAAAATCATAATTTTTACTCTCCACACTATGGAATATGGGAGAGTCATGATTTCGCAAAATTTAAGCGTATTTTTTTACATCAATTTCTCAGTGGGTATCATGTAGAGAATGCACACTATGAGTTTCGTCGTGAAGTGTTTGTGTGTATGGCGTATACGCCGTACGCCGTAGCATTTATCTTATTTGTGTCCTCTCTACAGCCCAAACTATAAGTCCGATCGACTTCATATTAACATCATATGTGTAAAGTACAAAGACCTAGAGCTGATTAGTTTTCCATAGACAACTTTTGATTTCTTCTCTATGAATTCATCATTTACGTTGTTTTTTTTTGTGTCCTCTCTGCAACCCAAACTATAAGTCCGATTGACTTCATATTGATATCATATGTGTTAAGTCCATAAACTTAGAGCTGATTAGTTTTCCATAGACAGCGGTTCATTTTTTCTCAATGTTTCTTTATGATTTCATCTATTAAAACTGAAAAAATGCTCTCACGACCTGGAAATTAGAGATATTTTGATTTGGTTTCAACTATTTATACAACACCAAGAATCTTCATAAAATTGTTTTCAAAGTTGGTCAATGTTAAAAGAAAAATATTCAACGGTTTCAAAAATTGTATTTTATTTAATGGATTTTTGTATGAAACTTATATGTAACAAGAGAATTTTTTTATATTTCGCAATGTTCAGTTCATTGATCTCATATTGATAAAAGAATATTAATAGCTTGAACTTAGAACTGATTAGCTTTTCATAGATATCATAAAATTTCTTCATATGATATCACGTGTCAAAATTGTCAAAATGCTCTAACGCTCTTTGAAACAAAATTTATCTGCTTTAATTTAAATATTTCATAAAACATAAGCATTCTACACCATACTGCATTAATAGTTTGTCTATCTTAACATAAAAATATACTATCGTTAGAAAATTTATATTCCTAGTAGTAAAATTTAGTATGAATAAAAATGTATATAATGAGATAAATTTCTTATGTATGGAAAAGTTCAGTAATTTGATTTCATGTTATAATATAAAGAGCTTGAACAATGAACTGATTAGCTTTCCATAAATAACAAAAAATTTCTTCATATGATATCACGTGTCAAAATTTTGAAAATGCTCTCGCGTTCTTTAAAAAAAATTTATCTGCTTTTATTAAAATATTTCATACAACATAAGCATTCTTCACCATACTGCATTAATAGTTTGTCTATCTTAACATAAAAATATACTATCGTTAGAAAATTTATATTCCTGGTAGTAAAATTTAGAATGAATAAAAATGTATATAATAAGATAAATTTCTTATGTATGGAAAAGTTCAATAATTTGATTTCATGTTATAATATAAAGAGCTTGAACAATAAACTGATTAGCTTTCCATAAATAACAAAAATTTCTTCATATGTCAAAACGTGTCAAAATTGTCTAAATGCTCTAACGTCCTTTAAAACAAAATTTATCTGCTTTTATTAAAATATTTCATACAAAATTAGCCTTCTACACCATACTGCATTAATAGTTTGTCTATCTTAACATAGAAATATACTATCGTTAGAAAATTTATATTCCTGGTAGTAAAATTTAGAATGAATAAAATATTTCATATAACATAAGCATATTTTACCATATTGAGATTGTCAATATTTGTGGTGTGGAGAGTTTAGTGTTGGCCACAACCCACTCGTTTTTATATAATTTTGCTAATCTGAATTTTGATTTTAAGATTTTTTTATTTACAATAAATTATCTGACTTATTATTAAAAGTTTATTAGAGATTTCAAATAAAATTGGAGGTGTTTCGGTCCTGAACATTTTAAGGGTGTGCCTACCCCCACATTGCACCCCATTCCTCAGCCCAAGTGGCTTCAATGTTTGGATGATTTTAACATGTGTTTAACAGATATGCTACTTCTATAGATTTACTCTTCTGTGGCGTTAACACTCAATTTAGTAGAGTGCATAAACAAAAGCATAGACAAAAAGCACGGCACTGCATTACCATCAAATACATAATATATGTATGCGATGTTGTTCGCGACGGATGAAGTAACACCTGGCTGTCATAGTGTAAACAGTTATTGTTCACATGCCACTTGACGAAACACTAAACTGGTGTGAACCAGGCATTGTTCTTCTTCCACTACTGGATGTAGGCCTTTTCCATCTGTCTTCATTTTTCTCTATCCTGTGCCGCTTCAATCCATTTCTTCCCAACGACCACAACAATATCGGCCCATCTCTTCTGTGGCCGACCGACACCCCTTTAGTTTTTCCATGGCCTCCACTTTAAGACTTAAGGAGTCCATCTTGAATTTCGCTGCCTGGTTACGTGTCTTGCCCATTGCCATTTCAATTTGGCGATCCGATTCATAATATCGGTGACTTTTGTTCGGCGTCTGATTTCTGTATCACTCAGACTTATGCCCAAAATTTGCCGTTCCATGGATCGTTGCGCGCATTTCAATTTGTGGATAGTATTTATGGTCAGGGACATTGTTTCCAAACCATATGTCATCACAGGCAAGATGCATGCTTCGTAGGTTTTCCTTTTTAAATTAATGGGGATATCCATGTTTCTCATTATATGACTGAGCTTTTCGAAGGCTGCCCAACCAAGTCCAATTTTTCTGGATATTTCTGCCATCTGGTTTTCTTTTCCCACTTTTAACTTATATCCGAGGTATGTAAATCTTCAACAGTTTCAATTATTTTGTCATCAATTTTTATATTTCTGTTGGCGGACTCGTGATTTTGGTTTTGCTGTGGTTCATTTCTAACCCAAACCTCAGGGATGCGTCATGGAGATCTTTAATCATGATTCTTAGTTATTCTAGGTCATTGCTAAGAAGTAGGATGTCGTCTGCAATGCGGAGATGAGTCAAGCATGTACCATCGATTTTTATTCCTCGGTTTTCCCAGTTTAGTGTTTTAAAAATATCTTCTAAGACCAAAGTGAATTGCTTGGGAGACATGGTATCTCTTTGCCTGACGCCTCTGTTGATTATTATTTTATCTACCACCAGGTATTACTCATAGTAAATTGACAGCTAAGTTACACCCATTGTAAGATCGACATGACTGCAGGATTGTGAGAAGTATTTGACAAGAACCCATTAGCGTATCATTTAAGTCACAGTTTTGAGTAAAGCCGTTTATATTTGAATTCTAAGTACGCGCTGACAATGCGATATAATTTGTCATCTCCGTGGCAAAATTCCAACTATATAAAGGTCTCATTTTACACTTTCTTTTAGATTTCTCGTAAAATTATTTCCACAGAATTACATTGTGCAATGAGGCTAATGCTTCTTCTGCATTTTATTAAATCTTTTATTGGAACCCATATTTTCGTTTACTGATATAATAAAACCATTTTTACAGTTAAAAAATTATGAAATATCCTGGCTGTTGTAAATTCAAAGAATACTTTAATTTCCAGTTTTTTTTTATTTCACATTTTATATTTAATAGGTCAGTCAGAATTACAATTTTCGGTGTCCTATTGAAGCTTTATTCCAAAAGCTTTTCCTGAAACCCAAGAATATTTTAAACACAAGGCACAAAAGGTATAAAAGTTGATGTAATATAAATTAATTAGGAATTTTAAATAAATCAATTTACACATCTATTTTTATGAAAATCTTATATTCTGACATAACAGATGAATGTTCGTTTTTGTTTTCAAATATAACTTTGCTAAAAAATAAAAAAATCTATTATATTGTATATCCTGTCTCAAAGTCCAGAAAGCATTATGCGTGGGAGTGTATGTCATTGCATAAACGTGTTTTTCTATTTATGTACATAAAAGAAATAATGTAGAAGAAAAATGAGATAAAAATCTGTTGAAACAATTATATGAAATGATGTTCTGAGAAAGCGTGGACTTATCCATATTGAAAAATGGTATGAGTTTATTCATGATAAAAGCTATGAGTCCAAAAAGTTTGACAGATAATTAAAAATTAATCAAATTTGAAATACAGAGGCCGAAGAGCAGACAGATAATTTATCTTTAAGATAGATAATAACGAAGAGAGATAATATTATGTCTTTCGAATTTCTCTGCCTTCCTCCTTAGAAACATATAAAATCATATATTCTCTTCAGTCCAACCCATATTTTCCTAATTTTTGTTTGTTTTTAATATGTTGTATAGTTTTATTTCATAAATAAAATATAATAAACCAAATTGATTTGAGGCATCACGGTAAATTTTGAAATGTTTGCCTTTTGGCAAAAAAACTAACTTTTGTGGATTTGATTGTACAATAACTAAAAAAATGCATTAACGTCATAAAATAAAAATTTCCACACAAATATGTTTATATTTCAAATACTCGTTCATATTTTGATTTTTATCTTTATTTCCAATCTAATATCAATTTATTGTGTGCTGCATTTTTCTTCAACCATTGTCAAGATATATGAAATTCCCAGAAATTGAAAAAATCTCTTGTATTTGACTGTCACAACATTTATGTTTATAGTTTGTGTAGCAATTTTGTTTTATTGCAACACAGCGGTGATAAAACAGGGGATTCCTGGAGGCTGAGTCGTTTAGAAGGTTTATTGAATAACATAGAATCGTATATTCCGTATTATTTTCATGCTTAAATATATCATTGTATTATGATCAGTATCGTTTAACATTTGTAAAATTAATAAATGAAATACTTTCTTTTTTTACTTTTCTTAACATTCTCAAAGACGTATCTCACTCTCAATTCACCGGTGGAATGGCGTCGTGGCGTAAATATTATGTTGTTTTTCAGGCTCTCGCGGAGGGGTGTAAATTATATATCCGTTTCTCAGGTACTCCACGTCGTGTTCGTTTGGTTTCTAGTGAAACCGTGTCTTCGACGTTTCAGCCGTACGTTGACGGCCATCTTCAGGAAGTCAGGTGCTTCGTCTGAAGTCTCTGGCTGCGGCGAGCAGGGTTAGTGATTGTATTTCTTTTTGGACATTAAACGTTGTCAAACGTGTTTATAATGTGATGGAAGTTTTTTGCATTAAACCAATGCTAGGTATATTATCTCTATAGAGATGTTCCAAAAATATACCTAAGTACATACTTTTTTTTTTTTTTTTGTTTAATGGCAATTCACCCTACAGAGAGTGCTTTTTGCCTTGGTGGAAATATCATAAATTGGTTGAATTTGTTAAAATTAAATTAATTAGAGTTGGATGTTATTTGACTTTAAGAAGCTAAGCAATATGTTTGTTAATTTAAAATTTTGAATCGACATTATATATGACATATTGATTGGGGATGTGCAAGTAATTTTTACCAGATTAAAATAAAATAAATTGTTAGAAGATATACGGTTGAAGCAATTAAAAAATAAATGGTCAAGAGTCTCCTCCTCCTGACCACACTCACAAAGTGGACTGTTAATAACATTAATTTTGTATAGGTGTGAAGCAACAAGACAATGGCCAATTCTCATACGCGTGATACAAGATATGTCCCCCCTAGAAAGTCTCTTTCCCTGAAACCAAGGTTTTTTGGGAATAGAGGGTTGGATTCCGGCGTAAAATAATCCTGTCTTGTTTCTGGAAACCGTCAAGTTTTTTTCCCATCTATGAATCATGCTAGTTTTGAGGGTTGATAAGTAATCAGTAGTTGGAATGTTCAGATTTATATTAGAATTGTTACCAGAAGAAGCTGATTTGGCTAATGAATCTGCAATTTCGTTCCCTACGATTCCCAGATGTCCTGGGATCCAGGCCAGAATTATGGTGAAGTTTTTGGATTGAAGTGAGAAAAGTTTTAATTTAATTGAGCACATAAGTTGATCTTGAGGAAAGTATAATAAATTTGATGTGATTCTCTGAAGAGCACTAAGTGAATCTGACAATATCAATGCGTTTACAATATTATTTAATTGTATTTGTTCTAGTGCTTGTTGTATGGCGAAACATTCTGCTGTGTATATAGATATTGTGCTAGGCAGGGAGTATGAATTTTTAATGTTGAAATTTGGTATGTAAACAGAGGATCCACAGGAAGAGCCTGGGATTTTAGAGCCGTCTGTGTATACGTCTGTGAAATTTGGATACTTAGTGTGAATTATTTGTTTAAATTCAGAATTTATGATCGCAGAGTTCTGGTTGTTCCATGTTTTATCGATTCCAAGTGTCATAATAACACAAGGATTAAACATTATAGCTGAAAATGGTATATTATAAATAGGGAGTATGGGATTGTTTTGTAAATTCACTCTAGAAATAGAAGCTTGATGAGTTTGGAAACTTTTAACAAGAAATGGGATTTTATTTTCATTAATATTTTGTCTATTATCATATATAGTCAACAGTTTCCTAAGGTTTTCTTTGATTGGGTGATTAGAATATGATAAACTCCTATAAACATATTTGTCAGAAAGGAATTGCCTTCTTATAATAAGTGGAGGTTCCACACTTTCCACTTGGAGGGAGTTAATAGGAGAACTTTTCATAGCTCCCAGTATGATTCTTAATGACTTAGATTGGATTACATCTAATTTTTTAGACACTTGTTTTGGCAAAGGGTCAAAGAGTATTGATCCGTAGTCCAGATGACTGCGTATCAGTGCATTGAACATAAGTCTTAGAGTTGAAGGATGAGCACCCCACCACACTCTAGTAACTGCTCTCATAATGTTAAGTCCTATTTCACATTTGGTAGTGATCTTTTGAATATGAGGAAGCCAGGAAAGTTTATGGTCAAAAACAACGCCGAGGAATTTGTGTTGGGGGATAATTTCAATAGGATGATTGTCATATTTAATCGATATTGCAGGAATATTCCGTTTTCTAGAAAAGATCATTGCCCGGCTTTTGGAAGATGATAGTTTTAATCCATTATTGGAAAACCAACATTTTAAGTTATCAAGAGCATCGGAAATGTGTTGTGAAGCTATAAGGATATCTTTATGCATCATGTAAATTATTATATCATCTGCAAAATAAAGCCTTTTTACATTGGGAGGAATTGAAGAGTCTATGTCGAAAGTGTATAGGTTATATAAAATAGGACTAATAACTGACCCTTGGGGCAAACCTCTCCATAATTTCCTTTTATAAGTTTTAGAGGAAGAAGAAGAAGCAATGATAGTTCTGTCGGAAAGAATATTTATGATGAATTGTACCATCTTAGGTGGAATATTAATTTTCAGTAGTTTATTTCTTAACACATGAAGGAGGACATCATCGTACGCAGAGGAAATATCCAAGAATACAGCTACTATGCTATTATTAATGTTTTGTGAAACACGAATATCAGTTGTAAAAATACTTAAACTGTCCAAAGTTGACTTTCTTTTGCGAAAACCATATTGATTTTGCGATAATAGGTTATGATGTTCTATAAACCAGTCAATTCTATTTTTAATCAGATGTTCAATGACCTTCAATAGACAGGATGACAATGCAATCGGACGATAAGATGATACTTCTGAAGCATTTTTGCCTGGCTTGAGAATGGGTAGTATTTTCTGGGATTTAAAGGAGTCGGGGATCACTCCTGATTCAAACATATAATTAATAAGGGAGAGAAAATATAATGATGTACTATCAGAGAATGCCTTAATGAAACAGTATTGTACTTCATCAGGGCCTGGGGATGTGTCAGGTAGGGAATTTATTACAGATTTTAGTTCTTCTATCTTGAAAGGAGAATCAAGCCATGAGAGAGAAGAGAATTTATAATGGGTTGGGATGTCATCCTTTGTAGGTACAGTTTGTGGAGCTAACTTGTCAACAAATGACAGCATGATTTCATCTGAGACCCCGTGAATTCTAGGGGGAGTATAAGTGGATCTAAATTTTCTCACATTGGTCCATATTAATGATGGAGAAGATGTTGGAGACAAATCTTCACAAAATTTACGCCATCCTGATCGTTTTTTCCTTTTAAGAAGACATTTTGTTTCTGCTTGAGCACGTTTAGCTAAAAGGTAGTTTTCTAATGTCATATTTTTCCGATAAACGCGTATTGCTAATCGTCGAGAATATACAAAACGAGTGCATTCCTCGTCCCACCATGGGGCTGGTTGAAATGATTTTTTAACTCCTGATTTATGGATTGGGATCGATTGCTTAGCAGCATCTATAATTACATCGGGAAAATTTTCACAGAGTGTACTGTAGTCTGAAAAGGATAAGGTCGACTTTGTTAGGGAGTGGTCTAATTTAGTAGAGAAAGAAATTTGCCAATTCGTACCTTTGGTACGAAATTTGGTTGTTGTTGGAGGGCTTTGAGGGACAAGTTTAGATTTGTCATTTAAGGAGATAATGATAGGAAAGTGGTCACTGGAAAAAGGATCTTTGAATACAGCCCACGAGAATTTTGATGCCAATTCGTTAGAGCAAAGAGATAAGTCGACTGCACTTTTTCTTTGGTGTGGTGGAGTGAATCGGGTGGAGGAGCCGTCGTTTAAGAAGCATAGTTTATTGATATCCAAAAATTCCAAAACATTACTGCCGGATCTGTTGTAGCTTTCACTTCCCCATGAAAAAGAATGGGCATTAAAATCTCCTAATATGAGATAAGGAGGAGGAAGATTAGAAAGAAAGTTTGACCAATCCTTTTCAATAAAAGTACATGTGGGAGGTATATATAAAGAGACAAAGGTGATATTGCAAATTATCGCAGAAACTATTTGACAGCTACCGTTAGTAAAATTGTTAAAAAATATTTGTTTAAAAGGGATAGAGTTGTGGATGAATAAAGCGGCACCCCCTTTCCCGTCTACAATGCGGTCATCCCTGATGCATTGGTATCCTGGGATACGTACTAGAAAGGATGGTTTCAGCCATGTTTCTGAGATTGCAGCAATGGATACAGAATGAATTTTTAAAATTTGAATAAGTTCGGGTTTATTTGGTAGAAGACTTCTAATGTTCCACTGAAGTATTTTCTCTATTTGTGGAGCCATGGTTTAAAAGGGAGAGTAGTGGAGAAAGATAGTCAGCAGCGTTGTTCGGTAGATTGATATTATTACTTAAAATATTTATGAGGAGTGTAATAAGCGTTTGTATGAACGAAGAATTATCGGCGGTTAATTGATTAGATAAGATTGTTGATGTGGAATGAGGGGATGCGTTTTGTTCATTGTTTAAGGCACAGCCATTTGATGATATATTTTTACTGTTTCCATTTGGGCGTAGCAAAAGAGAGTTTAAACAATTTGTATCAAATGTTGGAGTGATCATGGGTTTTGGTTTATTAGGTTTGAATATAGTTTTGTAAAAAGATGTGGTTGAAGAAGAGGGGGTTGAATTTTTTTCGTTGACAAGAGTAACTGGTGCATTAGGTGGGGAAGAAGTAATTTCAGCAAAAGATTTTTTAGCTGGAGGAAATTGTTTTGATGCTTGAAGGTATGATATGTTGTTTAATGCCATGGATTCTTTAATATTCCTTTGTCTTGTCAGTTCTGGACATATTGTGCTTATTGCTTTGTGGTTCCCGTTGCAGTTGATGCATTTAGGGTCGTCGGAATTAGGGCAATCTTCTGCAGAATGGTTGTCACCACAATTGTAACAGCGATGTGGAGAGCGACAGGTGGGTTTGGAGTGACCAAACCTGCAGCAGTTATAACATTGAATAGTTGGATATTTGTATATTTCAACGGGGATAGAATTGTAATACAAGTATATGTGAGATGGGAGAGTTTGGCCTGAAAAAGTGATCACCACTGATTGGGATGGTTTCCACGTGACAACGCTATCGATAGTTTCCTTATAGTTTAATCTTCTGGACTTGACAACCTTACCAGCTCCCAAAGAAACGTTAAGGGAATCAACAATCTCAGTTTCCGTGAGGTCAACAGGGATTCCTCTGACCAGACCCAGCCTTACTAGATTAAAATTAGGTATGAATGCTTTGTATTGACCGTTTGTAATTTTTTGGCAATTTAGTACAAAATGATTGGCAAATGTGGCACTTTTGAAATTTACACATATTTTATATCTGCCCTCAGACTTGACAGAGCCGTTTAATATACCGCGGATTGATATATTCGAGAAAATGTATCTACCAAAATCTAAAGGATTGATTGCTTTGCCCGGATCGGTTCTTTGCACATATACTTGAAACGGACCACAAGATATTAACGAATACAATTGATGAGGTTCGATGGTGGAAGACGAATTATCAGATATTACAATTTGATCTTTAATGCTGGTATTGTTATTTTGTTTGTTATGCGTTTCATTTGTGACAGTATTGGTTCGCAATTTTCGTTTTTTAGACTGAAAAGTGACAGATAACGTACTATTGTCGGAATCTGACAGCGCGTAAATTTCATCATTTAAAATGTATGTTCAAAGTTGGTCAATGTTAAAAGAAAAATATTCAACGGTTTCAAAAATTGTATTTTATTTAATGGATTTTTGTATGAAACTTATATGTAACAAGAGAATTTTTTTATATTTCGCAATGTTCAGTTCATTGATCTCATATTGATAAAAGAATATTAATAGCTTGAACTTAGAACTGATTAGCTTTTCATAGATATCATAAAATTTCTTCATATGATATCACGTGTCAAAATTGTCAAAATGCTCTAACGCTCTTTGAAACAAAATTTATCTGCTTTAATTTAAATATTTCATAAAACATAAGCATTCTACACCATACTGCATTAATAGTTTGTCTATCTTAACATAAAAATATACTATCGTTAGAAAATTTATATTCCTAGTAGTAAAATTTAGTATGAATAAAAATGTATATAATGAGATAAATTTCTTATGTATGGAAAAGTTCAGTAATTTGATTTCATGTTATAATATAAAGAGCTTGAACAATGAACTGATTAGCTTTCCATAAATAACAAAAAATTTCTTCATATGATATCACGTGTCAAAATTTTGAAAATGCTCTCGCGTTCTTTAAAAAAAATTTATCTGCTTTTATTAAAATATTTCATACAACATAAGCATT
This sequence comes from Molanna angustata, assembly GCA_963576475.1. NCBI lineage: Eukaryota > Metazoa > Arthropoda > Insecta > Trichoptera > Molannidae > Molanna > Molanna angustata. The sequence continues at coordinate 11,404,468 of OY754974.1, read as the reverse complement.
CTTCACCATACTGCATTAATAGTTTGTCTATCTTAACATAAAAATATACTATCGTTAGAAAATTTATATTCCTGGTAGTAAAATTTAGAATGAATAAAAATGTATATAATAAGATAAATTTCTTATGTATGGAAAAGTTCAATAATTTGATTTCATGTTATAATATAAAGAGCTTGAACAATAAACTGATTAGCTTTCCATAAATAACAAAAATTTCTTCATATGTCAAAACGTGTCAAAATTGTCTAAATGCTCTAACGTCCTTTAAAACAAAATTTATCTGCTTTTATTAAAATATTTCATACAAAATTAGCCTTCTACACCATACTGCATTAATAGTTTGTCTATCTTAACATAGAAATATACTATCGTTAGAAAATTTATATTCCTGGTAGTAAAATTTAGAATGAATAAAATATTTCATATAACATAAGCATATTTTACCATATTGAGATTGTCAATATTTGTGGTGTGGAGAGTTTAGTGTTGGCCACAACCCACTCGTTTTTATATAATTTTGCTAATCTGAATTTTGATTTTAAGATTTTTTTATTTACAATAAATTATCTGACTTATTATTAAAAGTTTATTAGAGATTTCAAATAAAATTGGAGGTGTTTCGGTCCTGAACATTTTAAGGGTGTGCCTACCCCCACATTGCACCCCATTCCTCAGCCCAAGTGGCTTCAATGTTTGGATGATTTTAACATGTGTTTAACAGATATGCTACTTCTATAGATTTACTCTTCTGTGGCGTTAACACTCAATTTAGTAGAGTGCATAAACAAAAGCATAGACAAAAAGCACGGCACTGCATTACCATCAAATACATAATATATGTATGCGATGTTGTTCGCGACGGATGAAGTAACACCTGGCTGTCATAGTGTAAACAGTTATTGTTCACATGCCACTTGACGAAACACTAAACTGGTGTGAACCAGGCATTGTTCTTCTTCCACTACTGGATGTAGGCCTTTTCCATCTGTCTTCATTTTTCTCTATCCTGTGCCGCTTCAATCCATTTCTTCCCAACGACCACAACAATATCGGCCCATCTCTTCTGTGGCCGACCGACACCCCTTTAGTTTTTCCATGGCCTCCACTTTAAGACTTAAGGAGTCCATCTTGAATTTCGCTGCCTGGTTACGTGTCTTGCCCATTGCCATTTCAATTTGGCGATCCGATTCATAATATCGGTGACTTTTGTTCGGCGTCTGATTTCTGTATCACTCAGACTTATGCCCAAAATTTGCCGTTCCATGGATCGTTGCGCGCATTTCAATTTGTGGATAGTATTTATGGTCAGGGACATTGTTTCCAAACCATATGTCATCACAGGCAAGATGCATGCTTCGTAGGTTTTCCTTTTTAAATTAATGGGGATATCCATGTTTCTCATTATATGACTGAGCTTTTCGAAGGCTGCCCAACCAAGTCCAATTTTTCTGGATATTTCTGCCATCTGGTTTTCTTTTCCCACTTTTAACTTATATCCGAGGTATGTAAATCTTCAACAGTTTCAATTATTTTGTCATCAATTTTTATATTTCTGTTGGCGGACTCGTGATTTTGGTTTTGCTGTGGTTCATTTCTAACCCAAACCTCAGGGATGCGTCATGGAGATCTTTAATCATGATTCTTAGTTATTCTAGGTCATTGCTAAGAAGTAGGATGTCGTCTGCAATGCGGAGATGAGTCAAGCATGTACCATCGATTTTTATTCCTCGGTTTTCCCAGTTTAGTGTTTTAAAAATATCTTCTAAGACCAAAGTGAATTGCTTGGGAGACATGGTATCTCTTTGCCTGACGCCTCTGTTGATTATTATTTTATCTACCACCAGGTATTACTCATAGTAAATTGACAGCTAAGTTACACCCATTGTAAGATCGACATGACTGCAGGATTGTGAGAAGTATTTGACAAGAACCCATTAGCGTATCATTTAAGTCACAGTTTTGAGTAAAGCCGTTTATATTTGAATTCTAAGTACGCGCTGACAATGCGATATAATTTGTCATCTCCGTGGCAAAATTCCAACTATATAAAGGTCTCATTTTACACTTTCTTTTAGATTTCTCGTAAAATTATTTCCACAGAATTACATTGTGCAATGAGGCTAATGCTTCTTCTGCATTTTATTAAATCTTTTATTGGAACCCATATTTTCGTTTACTGATATAATAAAACCATTTTTACAGTTAAAAAATTATGAAATATCCTGGCTGTTGTAAATTCAAAGAATACTTTAATTTCCAGTTTTTTTTTATTTCACATTTTATATTTAATAGGTCAGTCAGAATTACAATTTTCGGTGTCCTATTGAAGCTTTATTCCAAAAGCTTTTCCTGAAACCCAAGAATATTTTAAACACAAGGCACAAAAGGTATAAAAGTTGATGTAATATAAATTAATTAGGAATTTTAAATAAATCAATTTACACATCTATTTTTATGAAAATCTTATATTCTGACATAACAGATGAATGTTCGTTTTTGTTTTCAAATATAACTTTGCTAAAAAATAAAAAAATCTATTATATTGTATATCCTGTCTCAAAGTCCAGAAAGCATTATGCGTGGGAGTGTATGTCATTGCATAAACGTGTTTTTCTATTTATGTACATAAAAGAAATAATGTAGAAGAAAAATGAGATAAAAATCTGTTGAAACAATTATATGAAATGATGTTCTGAGAAAGCGTGGACTTATCCATATTGAAAAATGGTATGAGTTTATTCATGATAAAAGCTATGAGTCCAAAAAGTTTGACAGATAATTAAAAATTAATCAAATTTGAAATACAGAGGCCGAAGAGCAGACAGATAATTTATCTTTAAGATAGATAATAACGAAGAGAGATAATATTATGTCTTTCGAATTTCTCTGCCTTCCTCCTTAGAAACATATAAAATCATATATTCTCTTCAGTCCAACCCATATTTTCCTAATTTTTGTTTGTTTTTAATATGTTGTATAGTTTTATTTCATAAATAAAATATAATAAACCAAATTGATTTGAGGCATCACGGTAAATTTTGAAATGTTTGCCTTTTGGCAAAAAAACTAACTTTTGTGGATTTGATTGTACAATAACTAAAAAAATGCATTAACGTCATAAAATAAAAATTTCCACACAAATATGTTTATATTTCAAATACTCGTTCATATTTTGATTTTTATCTTTATTTCCAATCTAATATCAATTTATTGTGTGCTGCATTTTTCTTCAACCATTGTCAAGATATATGAAATTCCCAGAAATTGAAAAAATCTCTTGTATTTGACTGTCACAACATTTATGTTTATAGTTTGTGTAGCAATTTTGTTTTATTGCAACACAGCGGTGATAAAACAGGGGATTCCTGGAGGCTGAGTCGTTTAGAAGGTTTATTGAATAACATAGAATCGTATATTCCGTATTATTTTCATGCTTAAATATATCATTGTATTATGATCAGTATCGTTTAACATTTGTAAAATTAATAAATGAAATACTTTCTTTTTTTACTTTTCTTAACATTCTCAAAGACGTATCTCACTCTCAATTCACCGGTGGAATGGCGTCGTGGCGTAAATATTATGTTGTTTTTCAGGCTCTCGCGGAGGGGTGTAAATTATATATCCGTTTCTCAGGTACTCCACGTCGTGTTCGTTTGGTTTCTAGTGAAACCGTGTCTTCGACGTTTCAGCCGTACGTTGACGGCCATCTTCAGGAAGTCAGGTGCTTCGTCTGAAGTCTCTGGCTGCGGCGAGCAGGGTTAGTGATTGTATTTCTTTTTGGACATTAAACGTTGTCAAACGTGTTTATAATGTGATGGAAGTTTTTTGCATTAAACCAATGCTAGGTATATTATCTCTATAGAGATGTTCCAAAAATATACCTAAGTACATACTTTTTTTTTTTTTTTTGTTTAATGGCAATTCACCCTACAGAGAGTGCTTTTTGCCTTGGTGGAAATATCATAAATTGGTTGAATTTGTTAAAATTAAATTAATTAGAGTTGGATGTTATTTGACTTTAAGAAGCTAAGCAATATGTTTGTTAATTTAAAATTTTGAATCGACATTATATATGACATATTGATTGGGGATGTGCAAGTAATTTTTACCAGATTAAAATAAAATAAATTGTTAGAAGATATACGGTTGAAGCAATTAAAAAATAAATGGTCAAGAGTCTCCTCCTCCTGACCACACTCACAAAGTGGACTGTTAATAACATTAATTTTGTATAGGTGTGAAGCAACAAGACAATGGCCAATTCTCATACGCGTGATACAAGATATGTCCCCCCTAGAAAGTCTCTTTCCCTGAAACCAAGGTTTTTTGGGAATAGAGGGTTGGATTCCGGCGTAAAATAATCCTGTCTTGTTTCTGGAAACCGTCAAGTTTTTTTCCCATCTATGAATCATGCTAGTTTTGAGGGTTGATAAGTAATCAGTAGTTGGAATGTTCAGATTTATATTAGAATTGTTACCAGAAGAAGCTGATTTGGCTAATGAATCTGCAATTTCGTTCCCTACGATTCCCAGATGTCCTGGGATCCAGGCCAGAATTATGGTGAAGTTTTTGGATTGAAGTGAGAAAAGTTTTAATTTAATTGAGCACATAAGTTGATCTTGAGGAAAGTATAATAAATTTGATGTGATTCTCTGAAGAGCACTAAGTGAATCTGACAATATCAATGCGTTTACAATATTATTTAATTGTATTTGTTCTAGTGCTTGTTGTATGGCGAAACATTCTGCTGTGTATATAGATATTGTGCTAGGCAGGGAGTATGAATTTTTAATGTTGAAATTTGGTATGTAAACAGAGGATCCACAGGAAGAGCCTGGGATTTTAGAGCCGTCTGTGTATACGTCTGTGAAATTTGGATACTTAGTGTGAATTATTTGTTTAAATTCAGAATTTATGATCGCAGAGTTCTGGTTGTTCCATGTTTTATCGATTCCAAGTGTCATAATAACACAAGGATTAAACATTATAGCTGAAAATGGTATATTATAAATAGGGAGTATGGGATTGTTTTGTAAATTCACTCTAGAAATAGAAGCTTGATGAGTTTGGAAACTTTTAACAAGAAATGGGATTTTATTTTCATTAATATTTTGTCTATTATCATATATAGTCAACAGTTTCCTAAGGTTTTCTTTGATTGGGTGATTAGAATATGATAAACTCCTATAAACATATTTGTCAGAAAGGAATTGCCTTCTTATAATAAGTGGAGGTTCCACACTTTCCACTTGGAGGGAGTTAATAGGAGAACTTTTCATAGCTCCCAGTATGATTCTTAATGACTTAGATTGGATTACATCTAATTTTTTAGACACTTGTTTTGGCAAAGGGTCAAAGAGTATTGATCCGTAGTCCAGATGACTGCGTATCAGTGCATTGAACATAAGTCTTAGAGTTGAAGGATGAGCACCCCACCACACTCTAGTAACTGCTCTCATAATGTTAAGTCCTATTTCACATTTGGTAGTGATCTTTTGAATATGAGGAAGCCAGGAAAGTTTATGGTCAAAAACAACGCCGAGGAATTTGTGTTGGGGGATAATTTCAATAGGATGATTGTCATATTTAATCGATATTGCAGGAATATTCCGTTTTCTAGAAAAGATCATTGCCCGGCTTTTGGAAGATGATAGTTTTAATCCATTATTGGAAAACCAACATTTTAAGTTATCAAGAGCATCGGAAATGTGTTGTGAAGCTATAAGGATATCTTTATGCATCATGTAAATTATTATATCATCTGCAAAATAAAGCCTTTTTACATTGGGAGGAATTGAAGAGTCTATGTCGAAAGTGTATAGGTTATATAAAATAGGACTAATAACTGACCCTTGGGGCAAACCTCTCCATAATTTCCTTTTATAAGTTTTAGAGGAAGAAGAAGAAGCAATGATAGTTCTGTCGGAAAGAATATTTATGATGAATTGTACCATCTTAGGTGGAATATTAATTTTCAGTAGTTTATTTCTTAACACATGAAGGAGGACATCATCGTACGCAGAGGAAATATCCAAGAATACAGCTACTATGCTATTATTAATGTTTTGTGAAACACGAATATCAGTTGTAAAAATACTTAAACTGTCCAAAGTTGACTTTCTTTTGCGAAAACCATATTGATTTTGCGATAATAGGTTATGATGTTCTATAAACCAGTCAATTCTATTTTTAATCAGATGTTCAATGACCTTCAATAGACAGGATGACAATGCAATCGGACGATAAGATGATACTTCTGAAGCATTTTTGCCTGGCTTGAGAATGGGTAGTATTTTCTGGGATTTAAAGGAGTCGGGGATCACTCCTGATTCAAACATATAATTAATAAGGGAGAGAAAATATAATGATGTACTATCAGAGAATGCCTTAATGAAACAGTATTGTACTTCATCAGGGCCTGGGGATGTGTCAGGTAGGGAATTTATTACAGATTTTAGTTCTTCTATCTTGAAAGGAGAATCAAGCCATGAGAGAGAAGAGAATTTATAATGGGTTGGGATGTCATCCTTTGTAGGTACAGTTTGTGGAGCTAACTTGTCAACAAATGACAGCATGATTTCATCTGAGACCCCGTGAATTCTAGGGGGAGTATAAGTGGATCTAAATTTTCTCACATTGGTCCATATTAATGATGGAGAAGATGTTGGAGACAAATCTTCACAAAATTTACGCCATCCTGATCGTTTTTTCCTTTTAAGAAGACATTTTGTTTCTGCTTGAGCACGTTTAGCTAAAAGGTAGTTTTCTAATGTCATATTTTTCCGATAAACGCGTATTGCTAATCGTCGAGAATATACAAAACGAGTGCATTCCTCGTCCCACCATGGGGCTGGTTGAAATGATTTTTTAACTCCTGATTTATGGATTGGGATCGATTGCTTAGCAGCATCTATAATTACATCGGGAAAATTTTCACAGAGTGTACTGTAGTCTGAAAAGGATAAGGTCGACTTTGTTAGGGAGTGGTCTAATTTAGTAGAGAAAGAAATTTGCCAATTCGTACCTTTGGTACGAAATTTGGTTGTTGTTGGAGGGCTTTGAGGGACAAGTTTAGATTTGTCATTTAAGGAGATAATGATAGGAAAGTGGTCACTGGAAAAAGGATCTTTGAATACAGCCCACGAGAATTTTGATGCCAATTCGTTAGAGCAAAGAGATAAGTCGACTGCACTTTTTCTTTGGTGTGGTGGAGTGAATCGGGTGGAGGAGCCGTCGTTTAAGAAGCATAGTTTATTGATATCCAAAAATTCCAAAACATTACTGCCGGATCTGTTGTAGCTTTCACTTCCCCATGAAAAAGAATGGGCATTAAAATCTCCTAATATGAGATAAGGAGGAGGAAGATTAGAAAGAAAGTTTGACCAATCCTTTTCAATAAAAGTACATGTGGGAGGTATATATAAAGAGACAAAGGTGATATTGCAAATTATCGCAGAAACTATTTGACAGCTACCGTTAGTAAAATTGTTAAAAAATATTTGTTTAAAAGGGATAGAGTTGTGGATGAATAAAGCGGCACCCCCTTTCCCGTCTACAATGCGGTCATCCCTGATGCATTGGTATCCTGGGATACGTACTAGAAAGGATGGTTTCAGCCATGTTTCTGAGATTGCAGCAATGGATACAGAATGAATTTTTAAAATTTGAATAAGTTCGGGTTTATTTGGTAGAAGACTTCTAATGTTCCACTGAAGTATTTTCTCTATTTGTGGAGCCATGGTTTAAAAGGGAGAGTAGTGGAGAAAGATAGTCAGCAGCGTTGTTCGGTAGATTGATATTATTACTTAAAATATTTATGAGGAGTGTAATAAGCGTTTGTATGAACGAAGAATTATCGGCGGTTAATTGATTAGATAAGATTGTTGATGTGGAATGAGGGGATGCGTTTTGTTCATTGTTTAAGGCACAGCCATTTGATGATATATTTTTACTGTTTCCATTTGGGCGTAGCAAAAGAGAGTTTAAACAATTTGTATCAAATGTTGGAGTGATCATGGGTTTTGGTTTATTAGGTTTGAATATAGTTTTGTAAAAAGATGTGGTTGAAGAAGAGGGGGTTGAATTTTTTTCGTTGACAAGAGTAACTGGTGCATTAGGTGGGGAAGAAGTAATTTCAGCAAAAGATTTTTTAGCTGGAGGAAATTGTTTTGATGCTTGAAGGTATGATATGTTGTTTAATGCCATGGATTCTTTAATATTCCTTTGTCTTGTCAGTTCTGGACATATTGTGCTTATTGCTTTGTGGTTCCCGTTGCAGTTGATGCATTTAGGGTCGTCGGAATTAGGGCAATCTTCTGCAGAATGGTTGTCACCACAATTGTAACAGCGATGTGGAGAGCGACAGGTGGGTTTGGAGTGACCAAACCTGCAGCAGTTATAACATTGAATAGTTGGATATTTGTATATTTCAACGGGGATAGAATTGTAATACAAGTATATGTGAGATGGGAGAGTTTGGCCTGAAAAAGTGATCACCACTGATTGGGATGGTTTCCACGTGACAACGCTATCGATAGTTTCCTTATAGTTTAATCTTCTGGACTTGACAACCTTACCAGCTCCCAAAGAAACGTTAAGGGAATCAACAATCTCAGTTTCCGTGAGGTCAACAGGGATTCCTCTGACCAGACCCAGCCTTACTAGATTAAAATTAGGTATGAATGCTTTGTATTGACCGTTTGTAATTTTTTGGCAATTTAGTACAAAATGATTGGCAAATGTGGCACTTTTGAAATTTACACATATTTTATATCTGCCCTCAGACTTGACAGAGCCGTTTAATATACCGCGGATTGATATATTCGAGAAAATGTATCTACCAAAATCTAAAGGATTGATTGCTTTGCCCGGATCGGTTCTTTGCACATATACTTGAAACGGACCACAAGATATTAACGAATACAATTGATGAGGTTCGATGGTGGAAGACGAATTATCAGATATTACAATTTGATCTTTAATGCTGGTATTGTTATTTTGTTTGTTATGCGTTTCATTTGTGACAGTATTGGTTCGCAATTTTCGTTTTTTAGACTGAAAAGTGACAGATAACGTACTATTGTCGGAATCTGACAGCGCGTAAATTTCATCATTTAAAATGTTTAAGTGATCACTTATAGGAGGCGGGTCGGGAGGCTTTGTATTATCCTCCATATTACAAAATATACAATAAAATATAAAATTAGTTAAATTAAAAATATAACAAAAACAAAAAAGTATGAAATCTTAGCTGTATGTAGGTAGGTAAGTAGGTAGATTGCAGTCGCGCAGCGAATAAACAAACACTTCCGTTCACTAGCAACCCGCAGCGATAACTCAAAAGTACATACTTCTATATGTTTCATTCTTCTTCTTCTTCCGATAGCTCTACAGCCCATATCGAGCCTTGGCCTCCATCAATCCTCGCCTCCAACTCCTCCTGTCTCCTGCTGCTGTCCTCCAGTCTGCTACTTGCAGTAATTGATGAACTGGTGAACTGTGGATGCTCATTGGTGGTGTGAACGGGGTGGTTTGTAATCCAATTGTCGATTTGTTCAGGAGAACTTTGTTCTCTTAACATATCGACAATGTATCAAGCCAGAATACGCGAGAATTGTATGGAGAGGTCTACTTTTTTCACGGCTTTTCCAACTTTGAAGTCAAAAAACACCAACTTAGAGGCTTCGCAGCATATATGTTCCATACACGGATTTACTCAGAATTCGGAGTAGAACATTTCGTGTGTCTGTGTGTGTGTGTGTCTGTGTGTGTGTCTGTGTGTGTGTCCGTCCCCCCCTTATAACTTTTGATCCGCTCCATTTACAGAGCCCAAAATTTCAGAATATATAAACAGTTATAGGCCTACAAAACTTTTATACTCAAAATTTTGAATTTTTGTTTCAGTCAGGGGTTATCAACTTTTGAATTTTTATTTTATTTTTCCATATATCTCAGAAACCATAAAAGCTAGAACGCTGAAAATTGGTACAAACATAGAAAAATAAAAAATCTCAAATTATTTTTTTCAAAAAAATTCCAGGGTTTCTCAAACATTTTTTATTAAGAAAAATATTTTTTTTATGATAAATTTATGAGTTTAACTGCCTATATTTCCAAAACTTATACAATTATTGGAAACAGCCGAAACACCTCAACTAGATAATTTAATTTTCTATAAAAAATATAAGCATTGTATCAGTACATTTCAATTTTTTTTAACAATTTTTTTAAAAATTGAATTTAGTGACGACATCGCTTCATACATTTTGTATGGCAGTCGCCTATACACAATATGTAAGATGACTTAATAGTTTGATACTTCATCTCCAAACATACATACCATCATGCTATTTTCATATTCTGGGTAGGAAAAAAGGAACTTCCTCCATACTATCCTATCTTGACATACATACCTACAAAATATATATTGTATAGAAAACAAAATATCTGAAAATATTCAATAATTTGTATTTATGGGTTTATAGTTTGGTACATATTCTTCAACTATACATACTATCGCTATCGACAGTTGGATCTCATGTGCTACATGCAACTAGTTTTAATTTATTAGTTAAAATGAGCCGCAAAAGTAAAGCTACGACGTATAAAGATAAACTTATTGATGTTTTGTATATAAATATGTGTATGTATGTTTTCCAACTGTCGATTCGTTCATGAGAATTCAATTCTCTGAATGAATCGACATTATTAAGCCAAGATGCGTGTACGAAGGAAAATTTTGTATGGCGTAGTGGACTTTTTGCATGCTAATAACGGCCCGTTCCCACTTGTCGGGTGTTAGACCCGATAAAATATCGGCTCCTCTTGTGGCAATACATTTTAAATGGAGCTGTTCACACTTGCCCGATAGCGATATTTTATCGGAACCGACAAGACTTGTCGGAAGTTTTGTCAGCCCCAGAGCACCGATAAAAAATCGGGTCTTGTCCCGCTCGCATAGGAGTTTGCATGACGCTGTTCACACTATGTCGTGTGTCGGGCCCGACAATCTCTCCCCACTACCGTTCCCCGCAAGTCTCCTCGATCATTCGTTGCATAGAATAAAGATATATATACTGTAATAGAAAGGAAACTCACATACTCACTATGAAGACAAAGTTTTTAACACCATCTGTATATTGAAGTAGAAAGTTTTTTCTAAATCAATGTAAAATGCACCTACCAATATATTGATAATTTTATGATATTTTTTATTTTGTGAGGGCATTGGAAAGAAAGATTTAGGTATTGTTGAAATTATTTATATTTAATAAATTTTATTTTTTTCATACAAATTGAAACTATGTCTGGATATAAAACAAAATTTCAAAAATCAACGCAACTTGCTCACGAAACTTCTAACATGAGCCAGCCAAGACCAATATTTGTATTATACTTAATAGAAAACAAAATTTACTTATGGAAATGCTGTTAATTATAAACTTAAACAAGCACAAGCCACAGAAATGTTATTAAACATAAAATTTGCTCGAAATGGTAAGAAAACACAGCACAGACATCACGAATCAAAACAAACAATGCAACCAGAAATTCCACTTGACTTCGATTTATTATTGCCAGATGAAGAAAATTATTCAAATAATTTATTCACAAGCTTTTATTATATTTTGTGATAATAACAAAGAAATACAGGAAAAAAATATTAATCGAATTATTAGATTTTTTTGCAATAAAATGGACTCTGTTTTATTTTTGTTTGGCGTAAATATCATCTTATTTGTGAAAATACGTTCCACAATATTCCAGTGAGATTTTTAAGCTCTAGCAAACTTGGCCTCACGCACAAGTAGAAATCTGTAACGGCATCTTGCAGATTTCTAACGAAATGGAGAGAACGCTGGTTTGAGTCTCGAGTTAGATATAACATAAAAGTGTATTTAAATTCACTACAAGTATTATTTAAGTATTTATATATTTTTTCTTAAGCTTATTGATAAAGATACCCACAGACAGGCTATGCCTTGTGGGATTTTTGTGTGCACGGTTGATTTATTGTGATTGATATTATGTTTATATATATTGTATGTTAACCATGTCTATATTATAATTGGTATACCCACGGACAGGTTATGCCTTGTGGTATTTTTGTGTGCACGGTTGATTTATTGTGATTGATATTATGTTTATGTATATTGTATGTTAACCATGTCTATATTATAATTGGTATACCCACAGACAGGCTATGCCTTGTGGGATTTTTGTGTGCACGGTTGATTTATTGTGATTGATATTATGTTTATGTATATTGTATGTTAACCATGTCTATATTATAATTGGTATACCCACAGACAGGCTATGCCTTGTGGGATTTTTGTGTGCACGGTTGATTTATTGTGATTGATATTATGTTTATGTATATTGTATGTTAACCATGTCTATATTATAATTGGTATACCCACAGACAGGCTATGCCTTGTGGGATTTTTGTGTGCACGGTTGATTTATTGTGATTGATATTATGTTTATGTATATTGTATGTTAACCATGTCTATATTATAATTGGTATACCCACAGACAGGCTATGCCTTGTGGGATTTTTGTGTGCACGGTTGATTTATTGTGATTGATATTATGTTTATGTATATTGTATGTTAACCATGTCTATATTATAATTGGTATACCCACAGACAGGCTATGCCTTGTGGGATTTTTGTGTGCACGGTTGATTTATTGTGATTGATATTATGTTTATGTATATTGTATGTTAACCATGTCTATATTATAATTGGTATACCCACAGACAGGCTATGCCTTGTGGGATTTTTGTGTGCACGGTTGATTTATTGTGATTGATATTATGTTTATGTATATTGTATGTTAACCATGTCTATATTATAATTGGTATACCCACAGACAGGCTATGCCTTGCGGTATTTTTGTGTGCACGGTTGATTTATTGTGATTGATATTATGTTTATGTATATTGTATGTTAACCATGTCTATATTTTAATTGGTATACCCACAGACAGGCTATGCCTAGTGGGATTTTTGTGTTCACGGTTGATTTATTGTGATTGATATTATGTTTATGTATATTGTATGTTAACCATGTCTATATTATAATTGATATACCCACAGACAGGTTTGTGTGCACGGTTGATTTATTGTGATTGATATTATGTTTATGTATATTGTATGTTAACCATGTCTATATTATAATTGGTATACCCACAGACAGGTTTGTGTGCACGGTTGATTTATTGTGATTGATATTATGTTTATGTATATTGTATGTTAACCAAGTCTATATTATAATTGGTATACCCACAGACAGGCTATGCCTTGTGGGATTTTTGTGTGCACGGTTGATTTATTGTGATTGATATTATGTTTATGTATATTGTATGTTAACCATGTCTATATTATAATTGGTATACCCACAGACAGGCTATGCCTTGTGGGATTTTTGTGTGCACGGTTGATTTATTGTGATTGATATTATGTTTATGTATATTGTATGTTAACCATGTCTATATTATAATTGGTATACCCACAGACAGGCTATGCCTTGTGGGATTTTTGTGTGCACGGTTGATTTATTGTGATTGATATTATGTTTATGTATATTGTATGTTAACCATGTCTATATTATAATTGGTATACCCACAGACAGGCTATGCCTTGCGGTATTTTTGTGTGCACGGTTGATTTATTGTGATTGATATTATGTTTATGTATATTGTATGTTAACCATGTCTATATTTTAATTGGTATACCCACAGACAGGCTATGCCTTGTGGGATTTTTGTGTGCACGGTTGATTTATTGTGATTGATATTATGTTTATGTATATTGTATGTTAACCATGTCTATATTATAATTGATATACCCACAGACAGGCTATGCCTAGTGGGATTTTTGTGTTCACGGTTGATTTATTGTGATTGATATTATGTTTATGTATATTGTATGTTAACCATGTCTATATTATAATTGATATACCCACAGACAGGTTTGTGTGCACGGTTGATTTATTGTGATTGATATTATGTTTATGTATATTGTATGTTAACCATGTCTATATTATAATTGGTATACCCACAGACAGGTTTGTGTGCACGGTTGATTTATTGTGATTGATATTATGTTTATGTATATTGTATGTTAACCAAGTCTATATTATAATTGGTATACCCACAGACAGGCTATGCCTTGTGGGATTTTTGTGTGCACGGTTGATTTATTGTGATTGATATTATGTTTATGTATATTGTATGTTAACCATGTCTATATTATAATTGGTATACCCACAGACAGGCTATGCCTTGTGGTATTTTTGTGTGCACGGTTGATTTATTGTGATTGATATTATGTTTATGTATATTGTATGTTAACCATGTCTATATTATAATTGGTATACCCACAGACAGGCTATGCCTTGTGGGATTTTTGTGTGCACGGTTGATTTATTGTGATTGATATTATGTTTATGTATATTGTATGTTAACCATGTCTATATTATAATTGGTATACCCACAGACAGGCTATGCCTTGTGGGATTTTTGTGTGCACGGTTGATTTATTGTGATTGATATTATGTTTATGTATATTGTATGTTAACCATGTCTATATTATAATTGGTATACCCACAGACAGGCTATGCCTTGTGGGATTTTTGTGTTCACGGTTGATTTATTGTGATTGATATTATGTTTATGTATATTGTATGTTAACCATGTCTATATTATAATTGATATACCCACAGACAGGTTTGTGTGCACGGTTGATTTATTGTGATTGATATTATGTTTATGTATATTGTATGTTAACCATGTCTATATTATAATTGGTATACCCACAGACAGGTTTGTGTGCACGGTTGATTTATTGTGATTGATATTATGTTTATGTATATTGTATGTTAACCATGTCTATATTATAATTGGTATACCCACAGACAGGCTATGCCTTGTGGTATTTTTGTGTGCACGGTTGATTTATTGTGATTGATATTATGTTTATGTATATTGTATGTTAACCATGTCTATATTATAATTGGTATACCCACAGACAGGCTATGCCTTGTGGGATTTTTGTGTGCACGGTTGATTTATTGTGATTGATATTATGTTTATGTATATTGTATGTTAACCATGTCTATATTATAATTGGTATACCCACAGACAGGTTATGCCTTGTGGGATTTTTGTGTGCACGGTTGATTAATTGTGATTGTTATTATGTTTATGTATATTGTATGTTAACCATGTCTATATTATAATTGGTATACCCACAGACAGGCTATGCCTTGTGGGATTTTTGTGTGCACGGTTGATTTATTGTGATTGATATTATGTTTATGTATATTGTATGTTAACCATGTCTATATTATAATTGGTATACCCACAGACAGGTTATGCTTTGTGGGATTTTTGTGTGCACGGTTGATTTATTGTGATTGATATTATGTTTATGTATATTGTATGTAAACCATGTCTATATTATAATTGGTATACCCACAGACAGGCTATGCCTTGTGGTATTTTTGTGTGCACGGTTGATTTATTGTGATTGATATTATGTTTATGTACATTGTATGTTAACCATGTCTATATTATAATTGGTATACCCACAGACAGGCTATGCCTTGTGGGATTTTTGTGTTCACGGTTGATTTATTGTGATTGATATTATGTTTATGTATATTGTATGTTAACCATGTCTATATTATAATTGATATACCCACAGACAGGTTTGTGTGCACGGTTGATTTATTGTGATTGATATTATGTTTATGTATATTGTATGTTAACCATGTCTATATTATAATTGGTATACCCACAGACAGGTTTGTGTGCACGGTTGATTTATTGTGATTAATATTATGTTTATGTATATTGTATGTTAACCATGTCTATATTATAATTGGTATACCCACAGACAGGCTATGCCTTGTGGGATTTTTGTGTGCACGGTTGATTTATTGTGATTGATATTATGTTTATGTATATTGTATGTTAACCATGTCTATATTATAATTGGTATACCCACAGACAGGCTATGCCTTGTGGTATTTTTGTGTGCACGGTTGATTTATTGTGATTGATATTATGTTTATGTATATTGTATGTTAACCATGTCTATATTATAATTGGTATACCCACAGACAGGTTATGCCATGTGGGATTTTTGTGTGCACGGTTGATTTATTGTGATTGTTATTATGTTTATGTATATTGTATGTTAACCATGTCTTTATTATAATTGGTATACCCACAGACAGGCTATGCCTTGTGGGATTTTTGTGTGCACGGTTGATTTATTGTGATTGATATTATGTTTATGTATATTGTATGTTAACCATGTCTATATTATAATTGGTATACCCACAGACAGGTTATGCCTTGTGGGATTTTTGTGTGCACGGTTGATTGATTGTGATTGTTATTATGTTTATGTATATTGTATGTTAACCATGTCTATATTATAATTGGTATACCCACAGACAGGTTATGCCTTGTGGGATTTTTGTGTGCACGGTTGATTTATTGTGATTGTTATTATGTTTATGTATATTGTATGTTAACCATGTCTATATTATAATTGGTATACCCACAGACAGGTTATGCCTTGTGGGATTTTTGTGTGCACGGTTGATTTATTGTGATTGTTATTATGTTTATGTATATTGTATGTTAACCATGTCTATATTATAATTGGTATACCCACAGACAGGTTATGCCTTGTGGGATTTTTGTGTGCACGGTTGATTTATTGTGATTGATATTATGTTTATGTATATTGTATGTTAACCATGTCTATATTATAATTGGTATACCCACAGACAGGTTATGCCTTGTGGGATTTTTGTGTGCACGGTTGATTTATTGTGATTGATATTATGTTTATGTATATTGTATGTTAACCATGTCTATATTATAATTGGTATACCCACAGACAGGCTATGCCTTGTGGGATTTTTGTGTGCACGGTTGATTTATTGTGATTGATATTATGTTTATGTATATTGTATGTTAACCATGTCTATATTATAATTGGTATACCCACAGACAGGTTATGCCTTGTGGGATTTTTGTGTGCACGGTTGATTTATTGTGATTGATATTATGTTTATGTATATTGTATGTTAACCATGTCTATATTATAATTGGTATACCCACAGACAGGCTTTGCCTTGTGGTATTTTTGTGTGCACGGTTGATTTATTGTGATTGATATTATGTTAATGTATATTGTATGTTAACCATGTCTATATTATAATTGGTATACCCACAGACAGGCTATGCCTTGTGGGATTTTTGTGTGCACGGTTGATTTATTGTGATTGATATTATGTTTATGTATATTGTATGTTAACCATGTCTATATTATAATTGGTATACCCACAGACAGGTTATGCCTTGTGGGATTTTTGTGTGCACGGTTGATTTATTGTGATTGTTATTATGTTTATGTATATTGTATGTTAACCATGTCTATATTATAATTGGTATACCCACAGACAGGCTATGCCTTGTGAGATTTTTGTGTGCACGGTTGATTTATTGTGATTGATATTATGTTTATGTATATTGTATGTTAACCATGTCTATATTATAATTGGTATACCCACAGACAGGCTATGCCTTGTGGGATTTTTGTGTGCACGGTTGATTTATTGTGATTGATATTATGTTTATGTATATTGTATGTTAACCATGTCTATATTATAATTGGTATACCCACAGACAGGCTATGCCTTGTGGGATTTTTGTGTGCACGGTTGATTTATTGTGATTGATATTATGTTTATGTATATTGTATGTTAACCATGTCTATATTATAATTGGTATACCCACAGACAGGCTATGCCTTGTGGGATTTTTGTGTTCACGGTTGATTTATTGTGATTGATATTATGTTTATGTATATTGTATGTTAACCATGTCTATATTATAATTGGTATACCCACAGACAGGTTATGCCTTGTGGGATTTTTGTGTGCACGGTTGATTAATTGTGATTGTTATTATGTTTATGTATATTGTATGTTAACCATGTCTATATTATAATTGGTATACCCACAGACAGGCTATGCCTTGTGGGATTTTTGTGTGCACGGTTGATTTATTGTGATTGATATTATGTTTATGTATATTGTATGTTAACCATGTCTATATTATAATTGGTATACCCACAGACAGGTTATGCTTTGTGGGATTTTTGTGTGCACGGTTGATTTATTGTGATTGATATTATGTTTATGTATATTGTATGTAAACCATGTCTATATTATAATTGGTATACCCACAGACAGGCTATGCCTTGTGGTATTTTTGTGTGCACGGTTGATTTATTGTGATTGATATTATGTTTATGTACATTGTATGTTAACCATGTCTATATTATAATTGGTATACCCACAGACAGGCTATGCCTTGTGGGATTTTTGTGTTCACGGTTGATTTATTGTGATTGATATTATGTTTATGTATATTGTATGTTAACCATGTCTATATTATAATTGATATACCCACAGACAGGTTTGTGTGCACGGTTGATTTATTGTGATTGATATTATGTTTATGTATATTGTATGTTAACCATGTCTATATTATAATTGGTATACCCACAGACAGGTTTGTGTGCACGGTTGATTTATTGTGATTGATATTATGTTTATGTATATTGTATGTTAACCATGTCTATATTATAATTGGTATACCCACAGACAGGCTATGCCTTGTGGGATTTTTGTGTGCACGGTTGATTTATTGTGATTGATATTATGTTTATGTATATTGTATGTTAACCATGTCTATATTATAATTGGTATACCCAGAGACAGGCTATGCCTTGTGGTATTTTTGTGTGCACGGTTGATTTATTGTGATTGATATTATGTTTATGTATATTGTATGTTAACCATGTCTATATTATAATTGGTATACCCACAGACAGGTTATGCCATGTGGGATTTTTGTGTGCACGGTTGATTTATTGTGATTGTTATTATGTTTATGTATATTGTATGTTAACCATGTCTTTATTATAATTGGTATACCCACAGACAGGCTATGCCTTGTGGGATTTTTGTGTGCACGGTTGATTTATTGTGATTGATATTATGTTTATGTATATTGTATGTTAACCATGTCTATATTATAATTGGTATACCCACAGACAGGTTATGCCTTGTGGGATTTTTGTGTGCACGGTTGATTGATTGTGATTGTTATTATGTTTATGTATATTGTATGTTAACCATGTCTATATTATAATTGGTATACCCACAGACAGGTTATGCCTTGTGGGATTTTTGTGTGCACGGTTGATTTATTGTGATTGTTATTATGTTTATGTATATTGTATGTTAACCATGTCTATATTATAATTGGTATACCCACAGACAGGCTATGCCTTGTGGGATTTTTGTGTGCACGGTTGATTTATTGTGATTGATATTATGTTTATGTATATTGTATGTTAACCATGTCTATATTATAATTGGTATACCCACAGACAGGCTATGCCTTGTGGGATTTTTGTGTGCACGGTTGATTTATTGTGATTGATATTATGTTTATGTATATTGTATGTTAACCATGTCTATATTATAATTGGTATACCCACAGACAGGCTATGCCTTGTGGGATTTTTGTGTGCACGGTTGATTTATTGTGATTGATATTATGTTTATGTATATTGTATGTTAACCATGTCTATATTATAATTGGTATACCCACAGACAGGCTATGCCTTGTGGGATTTTTGTGTTCACGGTTGATTTATTGTGATTGATATTATGTTTATGTATATTGTATGTTAACCATGTCTATATTATAATTGGTATACCCACAGACAGGTTATGCCTTGTGGGATTTTTGTGTGCACGGTTGATTAATTGTGATTGTTATTATGTTTATGTATATTGTATGTTAACCATGTCTATATTATAATTGGTATACCCACAGACAGGCTATGCCTTGTGGGATTTTTGTGTGCACGGTTGATTTATTGTGATTGATATTATGTTTATGTATATTGTATGTTAACCATGTCTATATTATAATTGGTATACCCACAGACAGGTTATGCTTTGTGGGATTTTTGTGTGCACGGTTGATTTATTGTGATTGATATTATGTTTATGTATATTGTATGTAAACCATGTCTATATTATAATTGGTATACCCACAGACAGGCTATGCCTTGTGGTATTTTTGTGTGCACGGTTGATTTATTGTGATTGATATTATGTTTATGTACATTGTATGTTAACCATGTCTATATTATAATTGGTATACCCACAGACAGGCTATGCCTTGTGGGATTTTTGTGTTCACGGTTGATTTATTGTGATTGATATTATGTTTATGTATATTGTATGTTAACCATGTCTATATTATAATTGATATACCCACAGACAGGTTTGTGTGCACGGTTGATTTATTGTGATTGATATTATGTTTATGTATATTGTATGTTAACCATGTCTATATTATAATTGGTATACCCACAGACAGGTTTGTGTGCACGGTTGATTTATTGTGATTGATATTATGTTTATGTATATTGTATGTTAACCATGTCTATATTATAATTGGTATACCCACAGACAGGCTATGCCTTGTGGGATTTTTGTGTGCACGGTTGATTTATTGTGATTGATATTATGTTTATGTATATTGTATGTTAACCATGTCTATATTATAATTGGTATACCCAGAGACAGGCAATGCCTTGTGGTATTTTTGTGTGCACGGTTGATTTATTGTGATTGATATTATGTTTATGTATATTGTATGTTAACCATGTCTATATTATAATTGGTATACCCACAGACAGGTTATGCCATGTGGGATTTTTGTGTGCACGGTTGATTTATTGTGATTGTTATTATGTTTATGTATATTGTATGTTAACCATGTCTTTATTATAATTGGTATACCCACAGACAGGCTATGCCTTGTGGGATTTTTGTGTGCACGGTTGATTTATTGTGATTGATATTATGTTTATGTATATTGTATGTTAACCATGTCTATATTATAATTGGTATACCCACAGACAGGTTATGCCTTGTGGGATTTTTGTGTGCACGGTTGATTGATTGTGATTGTTATTATGTTTATGTATATTGTATGTTAACCATGTCTATATTATAATTGGTATACCCACAGACAGGTTATGCCTTGTGGGATTTTTGTGTGCACGGTTGATTTATTGTGATTGTTATTATGTTTATGTATATTGTATGTTAACCATGTCTATATTATAATTGGTATACCCACAGACAGGTTATGCCTTGTGGGATTTTTGTGTGCACGGTTGATTTATTGTGATTGTTATTATGTTTATGTATATTGTATGTTAACCATGTCTATATTATAATTGGTATACCCACAGACAGGTTATGCCTTGTGGGATTTTTGTGTGCACGGTTGATTTATTGTGATTGATATTATGTTTATGTATATTGTATGTTAACCATGTCTATATTATAATTGGTATACCCACAGACAGGTTATGCCTTGTGGGATTTTTGTGTGCACGGTTGATTTATTGTGATTGATATTATGTTTATGTATATTGTATGTTAACCATGTCTATATTATAATTGGTATACCCACAGACAGGCTATGCCTTGTGGGATTTTTGTGTGCACGGTTGATTTATTGTGATTGATATTATGTTTATGTATATTGTATGTTAACCATGTCTATATTATAATTGGTATACCCACAGACAGGTTATGCCTTGTGGGATTTTTGTGTGCACGGTTGATTTATTGTGATTGATATTATGTTTATGTATATTGTATGTTAACCATGTCTATATTATAATTGGTATACCCACAGACAGGCTTTGCCTTGTGGTATTTTTGTGTGCACGGTTGATTTATTGTGATTGATATTATGTTAATGTATATTGTATGTTAACCATGTCTATATTATAATTGGTATACCCACAGACAGGCTATGCCTTGTGGGATTTTTGTGTGCACGGTTGATTTATTGTGATTGATATTATGTTTATGTATATTGTATGTTAACCATGTCTATATTATAATTGGTATACCCACAGACAGGTTATGCCTTGTGGGATTTTTGTGTGCACGGTTGATTTATTGTGATTGTTATTATGTTTATGTATATTGTATGTTAACCATGTCTATATTATAATTGGTATACCCACAGACAGGCTATGCCTTGTGGGATTTTTGTGTGCACGGTTGATTTATTGTGATTGATATTATGTTTATGTATATTGTATGTTAACCATGTCTATATTATAATTGGTATACCCACAGACAGGCTATGCCTTGTGGGATTTTTGTGTGCACGGTTGATTTATTGTGATTGATATTATGTTTATGTATATTGTATGTTAACCATGTCTATATTATAATTGGTATACCCACAGACAGGCTATGCCTTGTGGGATTTTTGTGTGCACGGTTGATTTATTGTGATTGATATTATGTTTATGTATATTGTATGTTAACCATGTCTATATTATAATTGGTATACCCACAGACAGGCTATGCCTTGTGGGATTTTTGTGTTCACGGTTGATTTATTGTGATTGATATTATGTTTATGTATATTGTATGTTAACCATGTCTATATTATAATTGATATACCCACAGACAGGTTTGTGTGCACGGTTGATTTATTGTGATTGATATTATGTTTATGTATATTGTATGTTAACCATGTCTATATTATAATTGGTATACCCACAGACAGGTTTGTGTGCACGGTTGATTTATTGTGATTGATATTATGTTTATGTATATTGTATGTTAACCATTTCTATATTATAATTGGTATACCCACAGACAGGCTATGCCTTGTGGTATTTTTGTGTGCACGGTTGATTTATTGTGATTGATATTATGTTTATGTATATTGTATGTTAACCATGTCTATATTATAATTGGTATACCCACAGACAGGCTATGCCTTGTGGAATTTTTGTGTGCACGGTTGATTTATTGTGATTGATATTATGTTTATGTATATTGTATGTTAACCATGTCTATATTATAATTGGTATACCCACAGACAGGTTATGCCTTGTGGGATTTTTGTGTGCACGGTTGATTAATTGTGATTGTTATTATGTTTATGTATATTGTATGTTAACCATGTCTATATTATAATTGGTATACCCACAGACAGGCTATGCCTTGTGGGATTTTTGTGTGCACGGTTGATTTATTGTGATTGATATTATGTTTATGTATATTGTATGTTAACCATGTCTATATTATAATTGGTATACCCACAGACAGGTTATGCTTTGTGGGATTTTTGTGTGCACGGTTGATTTATTGTGATTGATATTATGTTTATGTATATTGTATGTAAACCATGTCTATATTATAATTGGTATACCCACAGACAGGCTATGCCTTGTGGTATTTTTGTGTGCACGGTTGATTTATTGTGATTGATATTATGTTTATGTACATTGTATGTTAACCATGTCTATATTATAATTGGTATACCCACAGACAGGCTATGCCTTGTGGGATTTTTGTGTTCACGGTTGATTTATTGTGATTGATATTATGTTTATGTATATTGTATGTTAACCATGTCTATATTATAATTGATATACCCACAGACAGGTTTGTGTGCACGGTTGATTTATTGTGATTGATATTATGTTTATGTATATTGTATGTTAACCATGTCTATATTATAATTGGTATACCCACAGACAGGTTTGTGTGCACGGTTGATTTATTGTGATTGATATTATGTTTATGTATATTGTATGTTAACCATGTCTATATTATAATTGGTATACCCACAGACAGGCTATGCCTTGTGGGATTTTTGTGTGCACGGTTGATTTATTGTGATTGATATTATGTTTATGTATATTGTATGTTAACCATGTCTATATTATAATTGGTATACCCACAGACAGGCTATGCCTTGTGGTATTTTTGTGTGCACGGTTGATTTATTGTGATTGATATTATGTTTATGTATATTGTATGTTAACCATGTCTATATTATAATTGGTATACCCACAGACAGGTTATGCCATGTGGGATTTTTGTGTGCACGGTTGATTTATTGTGATTGTTATTATGTTTATGTATATTGTATGTTAACCATGTCTATATTATAATTGGTATACCCACAGACAGGTTATGCCTTGTGGGATTTTTGTGTGCACGGTTGATTTATTGTGATTGTTATTATGTTTATGTATATTGTATGTTAACCATGTCTATATTATAATTGGTATACCCACAGACAGGTTATGCCTTGTGGGATTTTTGTGTGCACGGTTGATTTATTGTGATTGTTATTATGTTTATGTATATTGTATGTTAACCATGTCTATATTATAATTGGTATACCCACAGACAGGTTATGCCTTGTGGGATTTTTGTGTGCACGGTTGATTTATTGTGATTGATATTATGTTTATGTATATTGTATGTTAACCATGTCTATATTATAATTGGTATACCCACAGACAGGCTATGCCTTGTGGGATTTTTGTGTGCACGGTTGATTTATTGTGATTGATATTATGTTTATGTATATTGTATGTTAACCATGTCTATATTATAATTGGTATACCCACAGACAGGCTATGCCTTGTGGGATTTTTGTGTGCACGGTTGATTTATTGTGATTGATATTATGTTTATGTATATTGTATGTTAACCATGTCTATATTATAATTGGTATACCCACAGACAGGCTATGCCTTGTGGGATTTTTGTGTGCACGGTTGATTTATTGTGATTGATATTATGTTTATGTATATTGTATGTTAACCATGTCTATATTATAATTGGTATACCCACAGACAGGTTATGCTTTGTGGGATTTTTGTGTGCACGGTTGATTTATTGTGATTGATATTATGTTTATGTATATTGTATGTAAACCATGTCTATATTATAATTGGTATACCCACAGACAGGCTATGCCTTGTGGTATTTTTGTGTGCACGGTTGATTTATTGTGATTGATATTATGTTTATGTACATTGTATGTTAACCATGTCTATATTATAATTGGTATACCCACAGACAGGCTATGCCTTGTGGGATTTTTGTGTTCACGGTTGATTTATTGTGATTGATATTATGTTTATGTATATTGTATGTTAACCATGTCTATATTATAATTGATATACCCACAGACAGGTTTGTGTGCACGGTTGATTTATTGTGATTGATATTATGTTTATGTATATTGTATGTTAACCATGTCTATATTATAATTGGTATACCCACAGACAGGTTATGCCTTGTGGGATTTTTGTGTGCACGGTTGATTTATTGTGATTGATATTATGTTTATGTATATTGTATGTTAACCATGTCTATATTATAATTGGTATACCCACAGACAGGTTATGCTTTGTGGGATTTTTGTGTGCACGGTTGATTTATTGTGATTGATATTATGTTTATGTATATTGTATGTTAACCATGTCTATATTATAATTGGTATACCCACAGACAGGTTATGCCTTGTGGGATTTTTGTGTGCACGGTTGATTTATTGTGATTGATATTATGTTTATGTATATTGTATGTTAACCATGTCTATATTATAATTGGTATACCCACAGACAGGCTATGCCTTGTGGTATTTTTGTGTGCACGGTTGATTTATTGTGATTGATATTATGTTTATGTATATTGTATGTTAACCATGTCTATATTATAATTGGTATACCCACAGACAGGTTATGCCTTGTGGGATTTTTGTGTGCACGGTTGATTTATTGTGATTGTTATTATGTTTATGTATATTGTATGTTAACCATGTCTATATTATAATTGGTATACCCACAGACAGGTTATGCCTTGTGGTATTTTTGTGTGCACGGTTGATTTATTGTGATTGATATTATGTTTATGTATATTGTATGTTAACCATGTCTATATTATAATTGGTATACCCACAGACAGGCTATGCCTTGTGGGATTTTTGTGTGCACGGTTGATTTATTGTGATTGTTATTATGTTAATGTATATTGTACATATGTTAACCGTGTACCAAATCTTAAATAAATAAATAAAAAAAAAATATTCTGCATCCTTTTTCACCTCATCCTCCCATCGCAGCCTGGGTTTGCCGACCTTCCTTCTTCCACCAAGATGTCCCTCATGGATCCTCTTGAGTACCTGTGATGTCGGCATTCTCTGTACATGCCCAACCCATCTCAGCCTGCTCAGTCTAGCATTTACAGAGAGCCTAGGAGTCTTATAGATGCTGTATATTTCATCATTATACCTTATTCTCCAAGCTTCTCCATCATTCACGGGTCCCAGTATTTTCCGTAGCATTCTCCTCTCAAATGTATCCAGCATCTCTGCGGATCTTGCTGTCATCGTCCATGCTTCGCTCCCGTATGTCACCACTGTTCTTATTATAGTCTTATACAGGGTGATTTTTGTTTTTCTGTGGACACTTTTTGATTTAAGCACCAGGAGCAGAAAGAAGAATGTTTTGTTACCAGTTGTGATCCTTCTTATTATTTCTATGTGGTCTTCATTTTTCTTGGTTATGGTGGACCCCAGGTTAGAAAATTCATCAACTTCCTCGAAGTTTCGATCCCCAAACTGAATGCTGCGTAGAGGGTTATTCCTTGAGTTTCTGGATTGTTTCATTAGTTTAGTCTTGCCTTCATTAATTTCCAATCCAACCTCTTTCGCTGTTGTTTCCAATGGTTCAAGAACCTCTCTTAGAGCTGTCAATGATCTTGCCACCATGTTGAGGTCATCCGCGTATCCGACTATCTGGCTGCTTTGGAAGTATATGTTAGGGTTTGCGTTAGCGTGGAATGTTTTACGAATGACGTATTCCAGACTAATATTGAATAATGTAGGGGCCAATCCATCACCCTGCTTGAGTCCTTGCGACACCGTGAATTCATCCGTAAGCTCTCCTCCAATCTCCACTTTGCATTTTGTATTACACATTGTTGCTTTTATCAGTCTGACTAGTTTTGTCGGTATCTTGAATGCTAATAATATGTCATACAGTATTTCTCTATTTATACTATCATAGGCTTGTTTGAAGTCAATGAACAGTTGATAGATGTCAATGTCGAATTCCCAGCACTTGGTAAGTATTTGTCGAACTGTAAAAATCACTTGTTGACCAATCCCTTCTGAAACCAGCCTGGTATTCTCCTATGATTCTCTCTGCATAACATTCCACTCTTTCTTTCAGTATTGTAGTCAGTAGTTTTTAAGCCGTAATGTTTCATTACTTCCATAATATACCTAGCATTGGTTTAACTCAAAAAACTTCCATCACATTATAAACACGTTTAACAACGTTTAATGTCCAAAAAGAAACATTGCTAAATTGAAAAATAATAATAATAAAGCCTGGTTTTCCTACAATCTATATAGATTTGTAGTGTTGAAAACAATAATATCGGCGATTTTTCAATAGATGATCTTCATAATTTGTTAGATTCGCAGTGTCATGTGTGGTCCAAATACCCAAAGCTTCTGACAGGTCGTTGAGGACATGACAGATCTCTATGTTTCAATACAAAATGATAAAATATATTAGTTTGTGCTCCGCCCGATAGATGGACGCTTATAACACAATCGCGAAAGAAATTGCATTGATTAAATAAATATAACTTCCAAATTTAGAGCTCTCGCAAGGAAAACTCACTGCAAAAAAAAAGACATTCTAAATTGGCGAATGTTGCAATTGCGTAAAGTGGTCACTTAAGCCAGCCGATGACGGGTCATAAGCCCTGTATGAATGTCTTTGTGATTTTTCCTTGCTTTCAAAACACAATCTCTTCTTCAATATCTATAGAGATGTTCCAAAAATATACCTAAGAACATACTTATATAATGTTTCATTACTTCCATAATATATACCTAGCATTTGTTTGCTACATTCCGTGAATTAATTAGTGTTTAGACATTTTTTATCCATAAGATGAAAAATATTTTACGTTAGTAGGTACCTGAGTTGTTTTTTTACAAGAGTATTCATTTCATTCTTAAGAATTTTTGACGAAAAAAATCCTTCTCTGTTTTAAATATGATTAAATTCTTTATAGCTGATTAAAAATAGGCTCATCGACTTTTTGACGAAAACAATTTATTTTTCAAAATTTTTTATTCAATACAATATTTATATATTTAAATGTTTGTAAGTAAGTTTGTATGCTTGTATAATTGTATGTACAGTATGCGTTCCTAAACAGTTCATCCGATCGCAATGAAACCCGAGTGAATTGTTGAGCGTATGTATATCGGGACAGTTTCTGGGTTGAAATTTTTTTCTTCTTCTTTTTATCGTGTCATTAAACGTCATTTGACCTTTGAAAGTGGACTATCGTTAGAAAAGAGGTCCAACTGTCCTTCTATCGCTTCGCAGGTGATCCAGGTAGCCTTCCGTTGTTCGATATTTTTGTCTTTACGCTATGATTTCGACGTTGGCTCTCCAGAAGTGAACACCGTAATAAACATTTTTATTTATTTATTCATCTCACAAACACACAAAGGAATTTGTGGTAAGTGAACGACGTAGAAATACGAAAATAAATGTCATTGTTATTGGTGGCAACTTGTTATTGGATGCGTGTTAAATTATTATTCGACATGTATCTTTTAGTAGCTCAAGAAGCAATACAAATAAATAGAATTTAAAAAAGTATTTTTTCGTGTATGAATTCCAAATCATCAATCATTATACCCATATTATCCATTAGAATATTTCGTTATAAACATCACACAATACTCACAATTCATTTAATGTAGGCCACAGAATAGCCAGAAAAGTTACAGAAAATAAGAATATGAAAAATGATCACAACATCCATACAACATAAAGAATAGAAGATTTCATTTTTTCTATGGATTGTGTCTTGAAAATGGCCTCAAAACATCGTTTTCCCTCAGACTTACAAAAAAAACTAGTCATTGTTTGCTGATAGCTCAACACTTGCGAAAAATAGTTCCGATAAACGAAAACACCATTATTTATCTTAAAGTTCCTGTTTTGCGGGAAAGGATAAAACTGACGTATTATTATTATTTATCTTTTCTAAAATATCAATGACATTATATATAATAGGGTCACCACACGTTCCTTATATTATATTGAAAATCGATTCCCGGTTTGCTACATTTGCTACAACATACAGCAAATTTCGCAATCCTTTTGATTCACATACACCATCATTTATTATTTTGTAAAATTTCTATTCCATGCTCAGGTCTTAATGTGGGTAATTACTTGTCTTCTTCTTCTTCTCCCTAGACGAAGGCCTCCTCCATCTCCTTCCACGCCACTCTATCTTGTGCTCTGACCAACCAATTGACACCAGCATGACGGCTGATGCCATCTTTCCATCTCATTGGCGGTCTTCCAACACCTCTGACTGTCATTCTCGGTCTCCAAGCCAACACTATCCTTGGCCATCTGTCTTCGGGGTATCTAGCCACTTGGCCCGCCCATCTTCACTTCAGGGTAAGTATGCGGTGGACGACATCAACCATTTTTGTTCTTTCCCTGATGATGATTCCCGTAGAACTTGCCTTGTTCTTCGTCAAAATACGAAAATGTCTACATAGATAATCTGAACTCAAACTTCAGCGGCCTAAGCAGAGGCAGAAGAAGTAATATTATGGTCTCAAGACTGAATTGGAAAGACATATTTATTTATTTCAAATATTTATTTATTTCGATGGCAGAGCGGTAAGCGCGCTGGGCTAGTAATCCAGTGGTCGCGAGTTCGAATCCTGCCTCGACCGATTTCGTTCACCTATAGCACAAGCATTTATTTGCTTATTTTAGGGAACTTATAAAGATGTATATGTACTTGTTTAGCAAGGACATATTCATTTTTTATTAAAAAAAAAAGACAGAACATAGAACATGTGTACAATTTTTAAAAGGAAATAGACTAAAATGCAAATAAGACATGTACATCTTACGTACTTTACCTTGTATCCAAATATAACAATAAAAGAGTGTGTTTTAGGTAAGGCGCGCATGGAAGCTAAAATTTATCGGCCGATTATTATCGGCCGATGAATCGGTTCTAACGCGCATGGAAGCTTATAGAATCGTACGATTGGAAATAACACGGCGGTCAACATTCATATATTTAAAATACATTATGTATATTCACAAGTTTTAATATACTTACCTACATATGATTAGAAATTATGGACTTTTTTATTCATTAAGTGGAATATTTATTAAATTACCTATGTAACTATTAATCAATTAAGTAATAACTTACCCAATTCAGTTCTTTTATCATGATTTAGCTGTTTCCAACCATTTATTAATATTTCGCTTAATTTTTTATCATACAATGAAGGACATGCTTCAACATTATATAATTAATTGTTCGGAATCAATATTTATTTCATCCATGTATTCTGACATTTTGTTTGGCAGCACTGACAACGTACTTCTCGATCTACTGCGCTCGAACGATTAAATTATCGGTGAGCATGGGCCATGCGCGCCCTCTCATACAACAGTATTGGTTACAAAAAATCGGCCGATCTTTTTTTGTGTCTTGTCACAGATTTTAAAATCGGCCGATTCTGTTAGCTTTCATGCGCGCTCTTACATGTAATTCGTATGTTGTAGCTCACCGATAATTAATCGGCCGATGAAATTAGCTTCCATGCGCGCCTACCTTTAGTGTGGGTGCGCGCACGAGTGAAATAGTTTCAAAGTTCACAATTGGGGGTTTATTTCCATTAAATCCCCATTGTAATTTTAATTGGGGTTTGTGTTATATGTAATGTAACCAACATTCGCCAATACCTTTCATATTAATATACTTCGGACCAGCTTTATGTATTACAGTCCCATACCAGGAATAACGACAGTTTAACGATATGACAAGGGAGTGTCGATCTTGACGTGTTTGCGGATTAGCTGTCTACTTTTAAGAAAAAAGTTAAATCGCGCGTGATGATTAAAGAAGGTCTCGGTGCTATTTCTATACGCTATTTCAGGGGTGGCGAACCTAGGGCAGGCGTGCCTGAGGTGGCACGTTTGATAATTTGGATGGCACGCGAAGGATTTCTATGTTAATTTTTTTTAAATTTTCAAGTTTAAAAAATTAAGTTTTTATTAAATAATCCGTGAATTATTAATTTATTCCATTTTATTAATTATCAAATGTTTCCCGAGAAAAACGACAATCGTTTATTATTTTATCGTGGCAACTTCTAACAATTTTTATATTGGCAACACTGCCTTTGACGTTTGTTTTCATTTGAGGTTATGTTAATTGTAATTTGTTGTTTATCGCCGAAGCAGGTGTCAGTGTATCAGTGAAGTATATGTACAATATACACCACATCACATATGTACAATATTCACAAGTGAAAAAGAACAATATCTCTTTGAAATAATGTTTTTCACCAAAAAATGATGCGATTAAATGAGCTGTGTTTTGTGTTTGTTCGAATTTTCGCTTAATGTGTATCACTAAGTGACGAAATATGAACTAGATATTAAGAAATTGTCATCGAATCTCATTGATAAATAACTAATGTGTACTTTTAGTGATTACGATTCTATTTTTAAGAAAATCTATTGTAATTTTTAAGCTTTTTAATAAAATTCAGAAACAAACTCATTTTTTTCTATTTTGTTTATTTTTTTACTGCTTAGGCACGCCAGACAATCGAGAAATAATATTGGATGATTTTTGACCCGCGGACCCAAAAAGGTTCGCCACCCCTGCGCTATTTGATTGTAATCAGTTTCAAAATGTCATGTCTCTAACTTGTGTAACTTTTTTTAATTCTTATCTTATGTACCTATTTTTTTTTACTTTGACTTATATAACTTTTTTTTTGCTTAACTTATGTAACTATTTTTTTCTTTTAATAATAACTTTTTTATATGTTCTTTTTAAACAAGTACATATACATATTCCTACGTTCCCTAAAATAAGCATAAATGCTTGTGCTATAGGTGAACGAAATCGATCGAGGCAGAATTCGAACTCACGTCCACAGGATTACCAGCCCAGCACGCTAACCGCTCTGCCATCGACCCATTATAACTTGTGTTTAATTTACGTGTGCATCCATAATTGGACGTCGAGCACTCATAATTATAACTAATATTGTTTTCTTTTTATGAAAATTGTAAGCTGGATATCTGCAGATGTACCCTTTTTATAAAATAAATAAATATATAAACATAAAAAGGAGAGTACAATTGAAGTGTTACATGTAAGGAGATAATGCTTTAGATTTCTTTTGAATTTTTTAGATTTTGTTAAATAAACTCCAAGATATTGAAGGCATAGGATATTCGACACATCATGTTTTACACAACATCCTGCAAAAATCAAGTTATTCAAGTAATATTTTTCAAGTATATGCTTCCACATCAACACTAAGATGACGGAAAAAATTAAGAAGTTTTAAATAATATGCTGGATGTAAACGAAATGCCAGTAGCGGAATTGCTTATAGAAGCCGAAAATCTTGGCTTGCCTATGAATATTATAAAAAGAAATTCAAGAACTAATATGTTTTATTTATTTTATAGCAACCATACTACAAGATTAAAAATTGAACCGTATGTAGATACGACGCTTTACAGGGCCACAAATGTTAATGTTATTTTGAAATGTGATTTTAAAAATATGTTTCATGGCCACTGAAACGAACAACGATTCTAAAAATATATATAATTTTCGACATTTCCCAATTTTCTTTCAGGGTTAGCCTAGTCCAAAGGTCCGCCCCTGCGAAATGCGTGGTTTGATTTTAATATGATGTACCTATATATCCATGCTTTGATGTAGTTAAAACGATGCGTTTCGGTGTTGATGCGTTTTTGGTATCGAAAATGTTAAAACATCCCTTATTGGTTACCTACTGGAAGTTGTGATAACCCTTTATTATATCCATAGACACGTTACAAGTTTTCCGGGTTGAAAAGAATTTTCTATAAAGAACTTTCAAAAGAAAAACTTTCATAACTTATTTACACATTTTCTACCTACCATTGTGTTGAGTATTTTAACACATCTGTTACAACAACTTTTAAGTGTTGCAGTGATATTAATAAATATCGTGGAATATAAAAGACATAGGTATATTTTCCATTGAATATTCATGTTTTTTTTTCAAACTGTCTATTTGTTGAGGAGAATTAATTTCACTTAACAGATCGACAAAGTTTCAAGCCATGATTTGGAAGATTTGGTATGGCCGGGTCTACATTTTTCATAGTTTTTTAACTTTAAAGTCCAAAAACATCAACTTAGAGGCTTCGCAGCTTACAGGTACGTTTATATTAACTCGGAATTCGGAGTAGAACATTCAATATTGTTGTGTGTTACGGTATGTGTGTGAGTGTGTACCTTATAACTTTTGATGCGCTTGATCCACAGAGCCTAAAATTTTAAAAAGTATATAAAATGTTAGGCCTAAAAAAATTATACTTAGTTTTGTGAATTTTCGTTCCAGTCAGGGGTCAGTTTCGTTCCATCAACATTTATTTATTTATTTATATAATTTATGTACATGTGTACAAAGGCAGATTTATTATTTTATTATTTTATTTATTTTGTTTTATTAAGAAATACAACAGCTGTTTACAAACATTTATAGGTATACAGTAAATAATTTTCTTATTTATATCGCCAATTAAAGTATTTCCTAGTTATTAGTTACATTTCATATTTTTTATTCGGTAAAAATTCTCAATAAATACGAAAAAGAATATTTCAAGTGATAATGGAGATGGATGGAGATGAAGATGGATTGATATCTATTTCCTTATTTATTATTAGCACCAAATAGAGACAAATAAAGAATATTTCAAGTGATAATGGAGATGGATGGAGATGAAGATGGATTGATATCTATTTCCTTATTTATTATTAGCACCAAATAGAGACAAATAAAGAATATTTCAAGTGATAATGGAGATGGATGGAGATGAAGATGGATTGATATCTATTTCCTTATTTATTATTAGCACCAAATAGAGACAAATAAAGAATATTTCAAGTGATAATGGAGATGGAGATGAAGATGGATTGATATCTATTTCCTTATTTATTATTAGCACCAAATACAGACAAATAAAGAATATTTCAAGTGATAATGGAGATGGAGATGAAGATGGATTGATATCTATTTCCTTATTTATTATTAGCACCAAATAGAGACAAATAAAGAATATTTCAAGTGATAATGGAGATGGAGATGAAGATGGATTGATATCTATTTCCTTATTTATTATTAGCACCAAATACAGACAAATAAAGAATATTTCATGTGATAATGGAGATGGAGATGAAGATGGATTGATATCTATTTCCTTATTTATTATTAGCACCAAATAGAGACAAATAAAGAATATTTCAAGTGATAATGGAGATGGATGGAGATGAAGATGGATTGATATCTATTTCCTTATTTATTATTAGCACCAAATAGAGACAAATAAAGAATATTTCAAGTGATAATGGAGATGGATGGAGATGAAGATGGATTGATATCTATTTCCTCATTTATTATTAGCACCAAATAGAGACAAATAAAGAATATTTCAAGTGATAATGGAGATGGAGATGAAGATGGATTGATATCTATTTCCTTATTTATTATTAGCACCAAATAGAGACAAATAAAGAATATTTCAAGTGATAATGGAGATGGATGAAGATGAAGATGGATTGATATCTATTTCCTTATTTATTATTAGCACCAAATAGAGACAAATAAAGAATATTTCAAGTGATAATGGAGATGGAGATGAAGATGGATTGATATCTATTTCTTTATTTATTATTAGCACCAAATAGAGACAAATATAGAATATTTCAAGTGATAATGGAGATGGAGATGAAGATGGATTGATATCTATTTCCTTATTTATTATTAGCACCAAATACAGACAAATAAAGAATATTTCAAGTGATAATGGAGATGAAGATGGATTGATATCTATTTCCTTATTTATTATTAGCACCAAATACAGACAAATAAAGAATATTTCAAGTGATAATGGAGATGGATGGAGATGAAGATGGATTGATATCTATTTCCTTATTTATTATTTGCACCAAATAGAGACAAATAAAGAATATTTCAAGTGATAATGGAGATGGAGATGAAGATGGATTGATATCTATTTCCTTATTTATTATTAGCACCAAATACAGACAAATAAAGAATATTTCAAGTGATAATGGAGATGGATGGAGATGAAGATGGATTGATATCTATTTCCTTATTTATTATTAGCACCAAATAGAGACAAATAAAGAATATTTCAAGTGATAATGGAGATGAAGATGGATTGATATCTATTTCCTTATTTATTATTAGCACCAAATAGAGACAAATAAAGAATATTTCAAGTGATAATGGAGATGGATGGAGATGAAGATGGATTGATATCTATTTCCTTATTTATTATTAGCACCAAATAGAGAAAAATAAAGAATATTTCAAGTGATAATGGAGATGGAGATGAAGATGGATTGATATCTATTTCCTTATTTATTATTAGCACCAAATAGAGACAAATAAAGAATATTTCAAGTGATAATGGAGATGGATGGAGATGAAGATGGATTGATATCTATTTCCTTATTTATTATTAGCACCAAATAGAGACAAATAAAGAATATTTCAAGTGATAATGGAGATGGATGGAGATGAAGATGGATTGATATCTATTTCCTTATTTATTATTAGCACCAAATAGAGACAAATAAAGAATATTTCAAGTGATAATGGAGATGGATGGAGATGAAGATGGATTGATATCTATTTCCTTATTTATTATTAGCACCAAATAGAGACAAATAAAGAATATTTCAAGTGATAATGGAGATGGAGATGAAGATGGATTGATATATATTTCCTTATTTATTACTAGCACCAAATAGAGACAAATAAAGAATATTTCAAGTGATAATGGAGATGGATGGAGATGAAGATGGATTGATATCTATTTCCTTATTTATTATTAGCACCAAATAGAGACAAATAAAGAATATTTCAAGTGATAATGGAGATGGATGGAGATAAAGATGGATTGATATCTATTTCCTTATTTATTATTAGCACCAAATAGAGACAAATAAAGAATATTTCAAGTGATAATGGAGATGGAGATGAAGATGGATTGATATCTATTTCCTTATTTATTATTAGCACCAAATAGAGACAAATAAAGAATATTTCAAGTGATAATGGAGATGGATGGATATGAAGATGGATTGATATCTATTTCCTTATTTATTATTAGCACCAAATAGAGACAAATAAAGAATATTTCAAGTGATAATGGAGATGGATGGAGATGAAGATGGATTGATATCTATTTTTTTATTTATTATTAGCACCAAATAGAGACAAATAAAGAATATTTCAAGTGATAATGGAGATGGATGGAGATGAAGATGGATTGATATCTATTTCCTTATTTCTTATTAGCACCAAATAGAGACAAATAAAGAATATTTCAAGTGATAATGGAGATGGATGGAGATGAAGATGGATTGATATCTATTTCCTTATTTATTATTAGCACCAAATAGAGTCAAATAAAGAATATTTCAAGTGATAATGGAGATGAAGATGGATTGAAATCTATTTCCTTATTTATTATTAGCACCAAATAGAGACAAATAAAGAATATTTCAAGTGATAATGGAGATGGATGGAGATGGATTGATATCTATTTCCTTATTTATTATTAGCACCAAATAGAGACAAATAAAGAATATTTCAAGTGATAATGGAGATGGAGATGAAGATGGATTGATATCTATTTCCTTATTTATTATTAGCACCAAATAGAGACAAATAAAGAATATTTCAAGTGATAATGGAGATGGATGGAGATGAAGATGGATTGATATTTATTTCCTTATTTATTATTAGCACCAAATAGAGACAAATAAAGAATATTTCAAGTGATAATGGAGATGGATGGATATGAAGATGGATTGATATCTATTTTCTTATTTATTATTAGCACCAAATAGAGACAAATAAAGAATATTTCAAGTGATAATGGAGATGGATGGAGATAAAGATGGATTGATATCTATTTCCTTATTTATTATTAGCACCAAATAGAGAAAATAAAGAATATTTCAAGTGATAATGGAGATAAAGATGAAGATGGATTGATATCTATTTCCTTATTTATTATTAGCACCAAATAGAGACAAATAAAGAATATTTCAAGTGATAATGGAGATGGATGGATATGAAGATGGATTGATATCTATTTCCTATTTATTATTAGCACCAAATAGAGACAAATAAAGAATATTTCAAGTGATAATGGAGATGGATGGAGATGAAGATGGATTGATATCTATTTCCTTATTTATTATTAGCACCAAATAGAGACAAATAAAGAATATTTCAAGTGATAATGGAGATGGATGGATATGAAGATGGATTGATATCTATTTCCTTATTTATTATTAGCACCAAATAGAGACAAATAAAGAATATTTCAAGTGATAATGGAGATGGATGGTGATGAAGATGGATTGATATCTATTTCCTTATTGATTATTAGCACCAAATAGAGACAAATAAAGAATATTTCAAGTGATAATGGAGATGGATGGAGATAAAGATGGATTGATATCTATTTCCTTATTTATTATTAGCACCAAATAGAGACAAATAAAGAATATTTCAAGTGATAATGGAGATGGATGGAGATGAAGATGGATTGATATCTATTTCCTTATTTATTATTAGCACCAAATAGAGACAAATAAAGAATATTTCAAGTGATAATGGAGATGGATGGAGATGAAGATGGATTGATATCTATTTCCTTATTTATTATTAGCACCAAATAGAGACAAATAAAGAATATTTCAAGTGATAATGGAGATGGATGGAGATGAAGATGGATTGATATCTATTTCCTTATTTATTATTAGCACCAAATACAGACAAATAAAGAATATTTCAAGTGATAATGGAGATGGAGATGAAGATGGATTGATATCTATTTCCTTATTTATTATTAGCACCAAATAGAGACAAATAAAGAATATTTCAAGTGATAATGGAGATGGATGGAGATGAAGATGGATTGATATCTATTTCCTTATTTATTATTAGCACCAAATAGAGACAAATAAAGAATATTTCAAGTGATAATGGAGATGGATGGAGATGAAGATGGATTGATATCTATTTCCTTATTTATTATTAGCACCAAATAGAGACAAATAAAGAATATTTCAAGTGATAATGGAGATGAAGATGGATTGATATCTATTTCCTTATTTATTATTAGCACCAAATAGAGACAAATAAAGAATATTTCAAGTGATAATGGAGATGGATGGAGATGGATTGATATCTATTTCCTTATTTATTATTAGCACCAAATAGAGACAAATAAAGAATATTTCAAGTGATAATGGAGATGGAGATGAAGATGGATTGATATCTATTTCCTTATTTATTATTAGCACCAAATAGAGACAAATATAGAATATTTCAAGTGATAATGGAGATGGAGATGAAGATGGATTGATATCTATTTCCTTATTTATTATTAGCACCAAATAGAGACAAATAAAGAATATTTCAAGTGATAATGGAGATGAAGATGGATTGATATCTATTTCCTTATTTATTATTAGCGCCAAATAGAGACAAATAAAGAATATTTCAAGTGATAATGGAGATGGATGGAGATGAAGATGGATTGATATCTATTTCCTTATTTATTATTAGCACCAAATAGAGACAAATAAAGAATATTTCAAGTGATAATGGAGATGAAGATGGATTGATATCTATTTCCTTATTTATTATTAGCACCAAATAGAGACAAATAAAGAATATTTCAAGTGATAATGGAGATGGATGGAGATGAAGATGGATTGATATCTATTTCCTTATTTATTATTAGCACCATATAGAGACAAATAAAGAATATTTCAAGTGATAATGGAGATGGATGGAGATGAAGATGGATTGATATCTATTTCCTTGTTTATTATTAGCACCAAATAGAGACAAATAAAGAATATTTCAAGTGATAATGGAGATGGATAGAGATGAAGATGGATTGATATATATTTCCTTATTTATTATTAGCACCAAATAGAGACAAATAAAGAATATTTCAAGTGATAATGGAGATGGAGATGAAGATGGATTGATATATATTTCCTTATTTATTATTAGCACCAAATAGAGACAAATAAAGAATATTTCAAGTGATAACGGAGATGGATGGAGATGAAGATGGATTGATATCTATTTCCTTATTTATTATTAGCACCAAATAGAGACAAATAAAGAATATTTCAAGTGATAATGGAGATGGATGGAGATGAAGATGGATTGATATCTATTTCCTTATTTATTATTAGCACCAAATAGAGACAAATAAAGAATATTTCAAGTGATAATGGAGATGAAGATGGATTGATATCTATTTCCTTATTTATTATTAGCACCAAATAGAGACAAATAAAGAATATTTCAAGTGATAATGGAGATGGATGGAGATGGATTGATATCTATTTCCTTTTTTATTATTAGCACCAAATAGAGACAAATAAAGAATATTTCAAGTGATAATGGAGATGGAGATGAAGATGGATTGATATCTATTTCCTTATTTATTATTAGCACCAAATAGAGACAAATAAAGAATATTTCAAGTGATAATGGAGATGGATGGAGATGAAGATGGATTGATATCTATTTCCTTATTTATTATTAGCACCATATAGAGACAAATAAAGAATATTTCAAGTGATAATGGAGATGGATGGAGATGAAGATGGATTGATATCTATTTCCTTATTTATTATTAGCACCAAATAGAGACAAATAAAGAATATTTCAAGTGATAATGGAGATGGATGGAGATGAAGATGGATTGATATATATTTCCTTATTTATTATTAGCACCAAATAGAAACAAATAAAGAATATTTCAAGTGATAATGGAGATGGAGATGAA
Source organism: Molanna angustata (assembly GCA_963576475.1). Lineage (NCBI taxonomy): Eukaryota > Metazoa > Arthropoda > Insecta > Trichoptera > Molannidae > Molanna > Molanna angustata. The sequence continues at coordinate 11,364,492 of OY754974.1, read as the reverse complement.
GATGGATTGATATATATTTCCTTATTTATTATTAGCACCAAATAGAGACAAATAAAGAATATTTCAAGTGATAATGGAGATGGATGGAGATGAAGATGGATTGATATCTATTTCCTTATTTATTATTAGCACCAAATAGAGACAAATAAAGAATATTTCAAGTGATAATGGAGATGGATTGAGATGGATTGATATCTATTTCCTTATTTATTATTAGCAGCAAATAGAGACAAATAAAGAATATTTCAAGTTTTTTTTTTTAACAGATTTTTAATTATCTCAATAGAGACGAAGTTGGAATATTTATTGTAGGAGAACCGGGAAATCAAGGCACCTACAGGGCTTACGACCTGTCATCGGCTGGTTTACGTGATCACTTTATGCGCTTGCGCAACGTTCACCAATTATGCCTTTTTTTTAATGAGAACTTTCAAAATTGAATTGATAGGGATCTCATTAAAAAAAAGGCATAATTGGTGAACGTTGCGCAAGCGCATAAAGTGATCACGTAAACCAGCCGATGACAGGTCGTAAGCCCTGTAGGTGCCTTGATTTCCCGGTTCTCCTACAATAAATATTCCAACTTCGTCTCTATTGAGATAATTAAAAATCTGTTAAAAAATATCTTTGACTCCCGACAGGGAAAAAAATCCAATGTTTGCGCATATGCAATAATAAAAATATTCGAATATTTCAAGTGATAATGGAGATGGAGATGAAGATGGATTGATATCTATTTCCTTATTTATTATTAGCACCAAATAGAGACAAATAAAGAATATTTCAAGTGATAATGGAGATGGATGGAGATGAAGATGGATTGATATCTATTTCCTTATTTATTATTAGCACCAAATAGAGACAAATAAAGAATATTTCAAGTGATAATGGAGATGGATGGAGATGAAGATGGATTGATATCTATTTCCTTATTTATTATTAGCACCAAATAGAGACAAATAAAGAATATTTCAAGTGATAATGGAGATGGAGATGAAGATGGATTGATATCTATTTCCTTATTTATTATTAGCACCAAATAGAGACAAATAAAAATATTTGTTAACTCGCAGATTATTTCAAATTGTGATTTCATTCGCTTATGTTTACAGTTCAATGAATTTATTGTTTATAATATATTATTTCAATGCCATAACATTTAACTTGTTAGGTTTTATATATACTTTTCCATAATTTTTCTATAGTATATATTTAGATTTTTCACAAGAATATAGGCATCTTAATTAGACTATATATCCATTTATTTATTTTAACAGCAGGCCAAGTCAGTAAAAAAATCGAGATCCGACAACATATCGCCGCTCTTCTCGCCATGTTTACGCTCGTGACGACAATTCGTAGTCACTAAGCGCTGTCGAGTTCGTAAATGCACTTATTAGTATTTGTCGCCGTTAGGCTGGCTTGCGGTACATTTTTGAATTATCATGTATGGCAATACACAATATTTTCCCCATGATTTGAATAAATGTCAAATTTGTTTACTTAAATTTGTTAAATAAATATCATATGGTCATATTTTTAAGCACGAAAGCAAGTTATAATACGATTAAATTAACTTCTTTTGTGTTTATTGAATGTTTTGAGAGTAATTTTAAAAATTATTTTAAATAATATTTCGATCAATTTATCAAGTGTGATGACAGCAGCGTGTTATTTTTTTACTAAAAACTACGCCGAATTTTCTTTTGTTAAGTGTTAAACTACATATGTGATAAAATAGCTTACAAGAATACTTTCTCAAAATCAAAAATTATTTCAAATCTATACCTACGGAAAACATTTACGGACGCATAGAATTATAATGTTATAATCTAAGTACGGACGCATATTTCCAATAAATATACAACCATATAAAACTTTTGTTACGTGGTAATTAGCAATAAATGAATTACGCGGAATATTTAAAGGGTTTGAAGAATCTCTTAAACGGCGTCGTTTAACCCGTTTATATAATTATTCTCAAAATAAATATGAAATTTGGCATTGTTCGCGTAAAAAATGACATTTTATTCAATATGGCGGCGTTAGATCTTGTCACTCGACTCGATGTCGACCCAATCTCGCCGTCAAATATGTGGGCGAGAACGATTCGACGCGTTATCTGCTTAGTGACTACCAAAACTGTCAAAATATCGACTAGTCGATATTTTGACAGTTAATCTCGACATTTATCGGTCGAGATCTACTTACAGACTTAGCGTGCAGTTCTTTTTTATAGGATGCAATGTTTGATGAAAACAGATCTATCTTTGTATTGGTCATACAGTTATTATTGAAACTAATACAGGCTCTATTGACAAATGTGTTTAATATATAGTTAGTTCTACAGGATTCGATATAAAATAGTGTTTTATTTCTGTTACTTCTAGATGGACAGTGGAAACGAATTGCACTCAGGAGTGCACTACTATCGACTATATTATTTAAAATTTTGTACAAGTAGACCAGATCAATAACTATCCTTCGGTCTTCCAGTGATTTTATTTTATAATGTGTAAGTGCTTGATCATAATACCGGAAATACCGACGGTTTCTGAAATTGTATTGTTTTATGCATTTTTTTTGTAATCTCTCTATAGCATTAATGTGGACAGTATAACTTTATTGCCATAAGGCAATTTCTTCCAACCAACCCGAGCAACGTGAAGTCTCTTAGTTAAATTGGTACAGTACTAATTAAGTGAGAAATAAATTGATAAAAAATAACATAAAAGAGTAAGAAATATAAAAAAAAAAAATTACAAAGAGAAAAAAAAAATGAAAAGGGAGTTTAAAAATAAAAGAATAATAAAAATAACACTGTTTTAACATTTTTCTAACATTTCAAGTTTTATTTGGTTTTTCCATGCATCTCAAAAACCATTAAACTTAAGAGTCCTGTAAATATCTCATATTCATATAAAAATTGACGGTCCCAGTGTTTTTCTAAAAAAATAATATAGACAAATTTATGTGTTTATATTTACAATTTACAACACCCCAACTACATAATTTAATTTTCAATACAAAATTAAACATTATAGCAATGCATCTCAAACTTTTCTCAACATTTTTTTATAAATTTGAATTTAGTGATGACACCTTTTCATACAATTTGTGTAACAGTATATATAATATCTAAGGGGACTCAACTGTTTGATACTTGATATTTTATTTTCTTACATAGGTACATACCATCAAGCTGTTTACATATTTAAGATAGGAAAAAAGGACTGATATGCACATTATCATATCTTGATATACAAGTATTGTATTGAAAACGAAGTATCTTAAAATATTGAATTTGGAACAATAAAGGCAAAAAAACAGAGACAGAGGTAAACACGCATTTGTTGTGCTCCCTTTTATAAGGTAATGGACACCAGCACACCTGTCGCTGGTTACACCTCATTGTGTGATAATCTGTGATGGTATGAACATAAAAAAAACTATTAAGTCCTTCAAAGTAGATTTTTACTTTAAACGATAGGGAATATTAAAACTATTAAAAAATATATTTATGGATTACTTTTCTTCCTATTAAACGAAATTCAACTTTTTTTCACGTAAAAAAATAGCACGTCACAGATTATGTGACATACAATAAAAAAAATTTCGTGTTTCATACATTAAAAGGTTGCATAGTTGTGTATAGCCCGTACGCCCATGGTCAGACCTTAAATGAATTGACAAGGGCCTTTGATGAAAACTGCATTGCATTTTTCCAATTATTTTCACGGACAATATTAAAATATATATTACTTGTTGCATGTAACACATGAGATCTAACTGTCGATAACGATAGTACGTATAGTTGAAGAATAAGTACCAAACTATAAACCCATAAATACAAATTATTTAATATTGTAAGATATTTGGTTTTCTATACAACACATGTACCTAGGTATGTATGTCAACATAGGATAGTATGGAGGTCAGTCCTTTGATCCTACCCAGAATATGAAAACAGCATGATGGTATGTATGTATGTTTGGAGATTAGTACCTATCAAATAATTAAGTCTTCTTAGATATTGTGTGTAGGCTACTGCCATACAAATTGTATGAAGCAATTTCGTCACTAAATTCAATTTTTATAAAATTTGAGATGTGCTGATACAATGTTAATATTTTTTATAGAAAATTAAATTATCTAGTTGGGGTGTTTCGGCTTTTTTCGATATTTTTAAAAAAATTGGAAATATAGGCAGTTAAACTCATAAATTTGTCATAAAAAAAGTATTTTTCTTAATAAAAAATGTTTGAGAAACCCTGGAATTTAAAAAAAAAACTAATTTGAGATTTTGTATTTTTCTATGTTTATACCAATTTTCAAAGTTCTAGCTTTTATGGTTTCTGAGATATATGGAAAAATAAACCAAAATTTCAAAAGTTGATAACTCCAGACTGAAACAAAAATTTACAATTCTGAGTATAAAAGTTTTGTAGGCCTATAACTGTTTACATATTCTGAAAATTTGGGCTCTGTAAATTGAGCGTATCAAAAGTTATAAGGGGGGGACGGGGACACACACATACACAGACATACACACAAAACTCACATAAAATGTTCTACTCCGAATTCTGAGTAAATCCATGTATGGGAACATATATGCTGCGAGGCCTCTAGTTGGTGTTATTAGCATGCAAAAAGTCCACTACGCCATACAAAATGTTCCTTCGTACAAGCATCTTGGCTTAATAATGTCGATTCATTCAGAGAATTTAATTCTCATGAACGAATCGACAGTTGGACAACAATTTGATAAATAGTTTATTCCACCGTCATAGCACCTATACGATCATTGTATATGTAGTAGACTCGAATAGGAGACTTATTATCTTGGCTAAGTACTCTGGGTGGTAGGGGGTCTTATAAGGCTGGGTTGTTTCAACAAAAGTATCAGTAATACTATAGTTAAAATACTTTGATTTCATAAAATTGTCCAAAATTGTGTCGTTTGACGGCATTATATTGCAATGAAAAAACCAAAATTATTGAACAATTTTATGAAATCAAAGTATTTTTAATATTTTTTTTTTATTTTATGTAGCTTCTCGGGCAACTAATAGGTACTATGTCAGATAATTATTTAACACGCATCCAGTAACAAGTTGCCACATTCTGGAGACTTACAATATTGATCGTCTCACAGAAAACACAATTTAAAACTGAGTCTCTACCGGGAATCGATCCCGGGACACGTGGATCAGCAGTCAGATACCCAACCAACTGATAGTTTTGCTCAAGAAACACAGCCTTAGTATATCACAATCACATTCATAGATACATGATCTATGTATGTATATCGTATATAACACATATCTGGATCGAATATTTTTATTATTGCATATGCGCAAACATTGGATTTTTTTTCCCTGTCGGGAGTCAAAGATATTTTTTAATAGATTTTTAATTATCTCAATAGAGACGAAGTTGGAATATTTATTGTAGGAGAACCGGGAAATCAAGGCACCTACAGGGCTTACGACCTGTCATCGGCTGGTTTACGTGATCACTTTATGCGCTTGCGCAAACGTTCACCAATTATGCCTTTTTAATGAGATAAATAATTGATAGGGATCTCATTAAAAAGGCACAATTGGTGAACGTTGCGCAAGCGCATAAAGTGTTCACGTAAACCAGCCGATGACAGGTCGTAAGCCCTGTAGGTGCCTTGATTTCCCGGTTCTCCTACAATAAATATTCCAACTTCGTCTCTATTGAGATAATTAAAAATCTGTTAAAAAATATCTGGATAATACCATATAATTTATTATACACTTACATACATAGTAGGTATATTATGCAACATATATATTACCTATATTTGTTACTTTAAGCTTACAAATATTAAAATATTGAATAAAAATAAAACAAAAATGACAAATGATGTCTTACGTGAAAACATGTTATTATGAAACAATAAATAAATCATACTTTTTATATTTCATATTATATTCTTTAAATATAACATCCTGTTTGTTTTCCAAATAAATGAATAAATAAAAATTTGATGGTCTACTGTGTAATAATTATTTTAAAGCACGTCTATTTTTTTTCTCTGTAACTTATTTATGAGAAATAATGTGGCTCTACATATTATATCAACTTTATGTGTGATGTTTAATTGTTTTTATCTCTTAATAAATAAATAAAAGAAAAATAAAATAATTTAGCCATATTTACGTCTTGCAGAAACGTTCTAGGAAAAACTTTACTGTCAATTGAACCCTCTTCTATGCAATGTATCATATGAGATACATACGTAATACATTTTTATAGTTTGTACATATCTTTATTCAATACATCTAAAAAATACAAGTTGTGTATTTATAAGCTCAGACAATATTTCATTAAAATAGATACCAGTAACACAACCTAGTAGTAATATTCGTAGCTATATAAAATATATTATAAACATTATTAAGATAAAACATAAAAAAATATTTTTAAATCTCCAAATTCACTTCATGCCAAGATTATTAAAACTTGTTGCATGTAACACATGAGATCCAACTGTCGATGGCAATAGTATGCATAATCAAAGAATACGTACCAAACTATAAACAACACAAATTAATAAATATTTGAAGATATTTTATTTTCTATATAAAGCATAAGGGCATGTTTGTCAGGATAGGATAGTATGGAGGTCAGTCTGTTTGTCGTACACAGAATATGAAAACAGAATGATGGTATGTATGTATGTTTGGAGATTTAAGTATCAAACTATTAAGTCTTCTTACATATTGTGTATAGGCGACTACCATACAAATTGTATGAAGTGATGTCGTCACTATATTCAATTTTTATAAAAATTGTTAAAAAAATTTGAGATGTGCTAATACAATGTTAATATTTTTTATATAAAATCAAATTATCTAGTTGGGGTGTTTCGGCTTTTTTCGATATTTTTAAAAAATTTGGAAATATAGGCAGTTAAACTCATAAATTTGTCATAAAAAAAGTATTTTTCTTAATAAAAAATGTTTGAGAAAACCTGGAATTTAAAAAGAAAACTAATTTGAGATTTTGTATTTTTCTATGTTTATACCAATTTTCAAAGTTCTAGCTTTTATGGTTTCTGAGATATATGGAAAAATAAACCAAAATTTCAAAAGTTGATAACCCCTGACTGAAACAAAAATTCAAAATTCTGAGTAAAAAAGTTTTGTAGGCATATAACTTTTTATATATTCTGAAATTTTGGGCTCTGTTAATTGAGCGGATCAAAAGTTATAAGGTACACACACACAGCCACACACACAGACACACAGACATATATATATATATATATATATATATATATATATATATATATATATATATATATATATATATATATATATATATATATATATATATATATATATATATATATATATATATATATATATATATATATATATATATATATATATATATATATATATATATATATATATATATATATATATATATATATATATATATATATATATATATATATATATATATATATATATATATATATATATATATATATATATATATATATATATATATATATATATATATATATATATATATATATATATATATATATATATATATATATATATATATATTATAATATTTTTATCTCGGTTTTCCCGTGTCAGTAGGTCTTGACTAAGACCATTTGTCTTCCGACGTTTCGCCTGAATATCACCAGGCATTTTCAAGGACTTAACGAAAAGCACGCGCGCGACACACGTCTACTCACACTGAAAGCTCACCGTCAAGTGACTCGTAGCGTACAAGATGGCCGCTTATGTCAAATATTGTTAGCGCGACGTGATTGGCTCCTTGTGACACGCCCACCTGCTGTCGTGTTCGTTGGTAATAATATTTTATCATTATTTTTGTGTTGTGATTTATTGTTAATTTTAGTTGTGACATTAATATTATTATTGTTGTGTTTTGGGGTTATTTTCGCTATGGTATCATTAATATTATTATTGTATTGTTTGTCATATAAAATGTTCTTCCAGGTACTAGGCAAACGAACTCCATCATCCCGATTGTTCATTATATCCCTTCTCTTATATATTTCTATAGCTTCCCTGTAAATTCTGAGAGGTTCACTGTTTAAACTTGCTATTATTTTTGAATGGTCAAAATCTATTGTATATCCTTCTGTGAGCGAGTGTTGTACAAGTGAGGATGTAAGTTTTTTGTTTCTCATGTCGACTCTGTGCTCCGCTATTCGTGCTTCAACTTTTCGATTGGTTCTTCCTACATAAGTCTTATTGCACGATCCGCACGGTATTTCATATACTCCATGAGCTTCAAGTGGAATGATGTCTTTCGGGTTTCTTAGAAAGGTTGATATTTTATTTGTTGTGCTGAAAACGGTACGTATGTTATTTTTGTTTAATAGACGGCTGATTTTATCGGTGACGCCTTTGATATATGGTAGTCGGGCTGTTGATAATGGTGTTTCATTGGATTTTTCTTTCACTGTTTTTGGACTCTTTAATGCTTTGTTTATTATATAGTCTGAGAAACCATTACAACGTAGAGCATTTTTCGTGTATTCTAATTCTTGTTTTTTATGCTCGTGGTCTGCAATTCTTTTTGATCTTGTTATTAGTGTTTTTGCGACTGAGCATATTTGTGCGGGGTGATGATTGGACGTTGCGTGTAGGTATCTATCGGTGTGTGTGGGCTTTCTATATACTGTGTGCCCCAGTTTACCGTTTGCTTTTTTTAACACTAAAACGTCTAAGAAAGGTATTTGTCTGTTATTTTCCTTCTCCAATTATTTATTGTTGTTTTTTTTTTTTTTAAACAGTGAACCTCTCAGAATTTACAGGGAAGCTATAGAAATATATAAGAGAAGGGATATAATGAACAATCGGGATGATGGAGTTCGTTTGCCTAGTACCTGGAAGAACATTTTATATGACAAACAATACAATAATAATATTAATGATACCATAGCGAAAATAACCCCAAAACACAACAATAATAATATTAATGTCACAACTAAAATTAACAATAAATCACAACACAAAAATAATGATAAAATATTATTACCAACGAACACGACAGCAGGTGGGCGTGTCACAAGGAGCCAATCACGTCGCGCTAACAATATTTGACATAAGCGGCCATCTTGTACGCTACGAGTCACTTGACGGTGAGCTTTCAGTGTGAGTAGACGTGTGTCGCGCGCGTGCTTTTCGTTAAGTCCTTGAAAATGCCTGGTGATATTCAGGCGAAACGTCGGAAGACAAATGGTCTTAGTCAAGACCTACTGACACGGGAAAACCGAGATAAAAATATTATAACATATTTCACCCGTGAAAACATCAAATATAACATATATATATATATATATATATATATATATATATATATATATATATATATATATATATATATATATATATATATATATATATATATATATATATATATATATATATATATATATATATATATATATATATATATATATATATATATATATATATATATATATATATATATATATATATATATATATATATATATATATATATATATATATATATATATATATATATATATATATATATATATATATATATATATATATATATATATATATATATATATATATATATATATATATATATATATATATATATATATATATATATATATATGTTAAATCTAAGGTTTTCGCGAGTACAAAATATGTTTTTATTAAGTAGATACGTGGACGATACCTTCGTTATATGGCCTCACGGTTTGGAGGAACTTAACAAATTTCTTGATTTTCTGAACGATCTCCACAATAACATCAAATTCACAATGGAGATAGAAAACAACGGTGAAATACCTTTTCTTGATGTTCTCGTAATCAAAAAAGACGATGGCACTCTCGGCCACACTGTGTACAGAAAATCAACACATACCAACAGATATCTCCACGCATCGTCGAACCATCATCCAGCACAAATCGCCTCTGTAGCAAACACCTTGGTAACACGATCATTAAGGATAGCCGACTCCGAAAACATTCAAAACGAATTAGAGTATCTTAAAAACGCGCTACGAAATAACGGTTTTTCTAATTTTACGATAAATAATGCAGTAAAAAATCAAACTAATAAAAATTTTAATAAAAAAGATACGTCAACTAAAGTAAAGCCACTCTCCATTGCATTTTTGCCTTACATAAAAGGCACTACAGACAAAATCAGTCACCTACTTTATAAACATAATATTCGCACCATTTTTAGAACAGACAACAAAATTTCATCCTTTTTAAAAAGTCCGAAAGATAAAATACCATTAGAGTCACACGGTATTTACGAAATCCCATGCGGTGATTGCTCAAAAACTTACATAGGCAGGACAAATCGCAGAATCTCGGCGCGCGTCTCTGAACATCGCGTAGATGTTAAAAACCGGAAACTAACTTCATCTCTTGTAAATCACTCATTGACCGAAAATCACTCCATAGACTTTGAAAACTCAAAAGTAGTCGCGAATATTAACAATGAAACATTTAGAATTTACAGGGAAGCAATCGAAATATATAAAAGAAGCAACAGTATAATGAATAACAGGGACGATAGCATTCGAATCCCGACCGCATGGACAAGTGTACTTGAAAACAACATTTTTAAAAACCATAGTAATCAAACTACCGATATTTCAAACAATAGTCACATTAAAAACATTAGTAAAATTCTTAGTAAGCCGAAAACTGATAATCCACCTGTAAACAATATACCGTTAAGTACTAGAGTCACTAGAAGCCAAACAAAACGCAATAATGACGTCATTGGGGAAACCCACCCCTCCACTAACACTTGACGCGGCTTCCTTTCAAACTTTCACTTGGTAGTAAGCTTTCGACTCGAACGGACGTGCGTGCACTATCCCTCGAGACGAAAATTTATTAACAAGGCGCCTTTAGAAAATGTCTGATGTGATTCAGACGAAACGTCGGCAGACGACTGATTCTCTCGGGAATCATAATTTGACGCGGGTTATCCCCAAAATACTTAATAAAAACATATATATATATATATAAATATTTATATATATATATATATAAATATATATATATATATATATATATATATATATATATATATATATATATATATATATATATATATATATATATATATATATATATATATATATATATATATATATATATATATATATATATATATATATATATATATATATATATATATATATATATATATATATATATATATATATATATATATATATATATATATATATATATATATATATATATATATATATATATATATATATATATATATATATATATATATATATATATATATATATATATATATATATATATATATATATATATATATATATATATATATATATATATATATATATATATATATATATATATATATATATATATATATAGTATGTTTGTTTGATAAACTTCATGATTAATAAAGATTTAGCGCTTACCACAACAGGTCCAAAGCCCTGTTGAATCTAGAGTTAAAAATAACATTAAAATTACAAAAACATAACATGAAAACATAAAAAAGGCACACTAATATATAAGCAAAATTTTAATTAAATTTATTTTACCTGTAAACAGAATCAGGAAGAGATATGAAGGCATATTGATCTTTGAAATTTTCTATTTGATTTATTTTTAATTATTTTTTATTTACTGTACCGTAATATAATTCTTATAATTTATTGTTTGTTCCACATATTATCTTAACACAAATTATATTTTCGTAAATTTACTGAAACGTGATTCGCGTGAGCATATTAAAATGAATTTATGAATTTACAGCTTTGCCTAAGGGCGTATTTTAACACGATTTTATTAAAATAATATTTAGTTAATATTTAGTTTAGTTGATGATTATATCATCAAATATATTTAATTAACTTAGATTATTTTAATATGTACCATAATTTATAGACGGGAATAGAAGGTATATTTAAGCTAAAATTAAAAAGCTTTCATTGCGTTACAATATGTCCCAATATTGGAATAAACAATAGAAACAAAACTTAAAACATAGATTTATTTCATTTAAAAGCATGCATCATCCTACATCATCGTTGTTACATATATAACGTGAATCAACATTTTTTTTAAGATTCTGAAACTTTAATCTTGACTGAAGACATTAATTATTTTATTGCAAATTCGCATAATTAGGTACAAAAGCATTTTTTATTAAAATTTTTAAAAAACCATTGTTTCGTTGATTTTTTTATATAAATCATAAACTACTATTGTGGAAGTCAAACAATTCGATACAATAAAAGCAGTTTTGTTTAAAATTTATATAAAATAATAAATAATCATTACTTCTTTTTGGAATGAAACCAAAACATTTCTTTTTATAATTAATATTAAAAACAACTATTTTATTTTCGATTATTTTTATTGCAATGATCAAAGGTTTTTTTTATGAAACTTTTACATTGTAACCAGACGTTTATTTATTTTTTAATACCTATCAACAACTGGATTAAGTTAATAATGTGTTTTATCTACGTCAAATATTATACTTTAAAAAACTACGATTTTTTAAATGATTTGTTTAACTATAAATTATTATTTAAAACTGCTTTATTCTTTAAAAAGAAATTGTTTAACTACAGAAATTATTATTGCGTTGTTTTTCATTGGTATTTCGTTAGAATTTACGTTAAAATCGAGAGAAACTTTGTATGTATCAAACACAACACATTCCCGCCACAGCTGTTAGCAAACTGACGAACTAAAGGTTCCCTTTAAATGTGCTGAAAGGAAGGTACTGGAAATGTTCCCTGTGAAATAGGAGCCAATTAGTTGGTATTATCTCACAGGTTATTTTTATAGTTACATTAATTTTATTTCACTCAACATGCTAATATTTTCTTTCTCGAGTCAAATACTATTTTATAATCAATACGAATTCCATGATTTAACTGGTGAAAAAACTTGATTGTTGATTCAATTTTATATTATTCCTCTTAACCCTTGTCTATTGACGTATTTTTTGTACGTAAACACTGACGTGGGGGCCTGGCAGGCCCTTGATTTTATGTGATTATTTTATCGGATAGCAATACTTTATAAATTGTTAGTATAAAGCTAAAATAATAAACAATTTCCAATTAAATATAACTATTTTTGAAATAAATGTTCAATTTGAAAATACATAAAACAAAAAACTTGATATAACTTAAAATTTTAGAAAAAATCAAACTATCAAATTTAATTAGAAATCCTCAATAGCGAATAAACTACATATTATTTAATCAACTAAGCTGCAATAAGTGAAATATAAATCTGCAAGGCACAAATTACAGTCCCCATATACGGAGCGGGTGACAGTATAGTGACAGAGTATAGTGACAATTTTTATCAGATTCTGAGTCACTGTAAGATTCTGTATCAACTTCACGTTGCTCTGGAGTAAATATGTCCTCGATATTATTAGCTCTGAAACACATTCGTTCCATAAAGGGAGACATCCAGGAAGACACAGCTGACTCAAAATCACTATACTTTAATTTTGCATTTAACATTTGTCGATATTTGTTGATCGTTTTCTTGCAGATGAAGTACTGGATTCCATTTTAGCTAATTTAACAAACTAATGAAAAGAAAAACGTCTGAACCTAAGTGATTATTAAAAAAGTTACGTTAAGGGCGGGACTGCTGCCAACGTACATATTTTTCTTTTGATATAGGTACCATAATTATTTCTTATCAAATCGTTTTGAAAAAAATAAATTAGATAGTTTGGGTATTAATAAAGAAAAAATATCTTTTCTTTTTGATAATGTTCTGTATAAATTCTTGTAGAAAAGTAATGGCATACCCCGATTTACAACGTTTATCTTATATTTTTAATAAAATATAAGGCGTAGTTCGACATTTTTTTTTCAATTAAAGAAGACAAAAATATCTATAAAAATATGATGTGACGTTGCATTAATGCTTCAGGTTTAGTAAATAAACCTAAAAAACATTTATTGTACATTCAGCGCCATTGCGAAATAAAAGTTTTTTTGGTTTATTAACTTAACCTGATGCATTAATGCAACGTTACATCGTATTTTTCCAGATATTCTGATCTTCTTTAATTTATAAAAAAATATAATGCTCTATACCTTATAGTTTTTTTAGAAATTTAAGATAAATGTCAAAAATCGGGGTACCTATGCTTATTATTTTCCTACAAGAATATTTACAGAACATAATTAAAAGTTAAGTATATTTATCTTTATTAACATCCAAACTAACTAGGTTATTTTTTTTCAAAATGATTCGTTTTGTAGTAATGATGCAAATTCAAATTAAAAACCCTCTTAATTCTGATGTGGGGTCTGGAAGGCCCATAAGAAAAATTTATACAAATTTACTCGCCATAATTACGCACACTGACACATAAACAAACACTCACGGCCTCGGTGACAAGACCTTGGAATACACCACAGCTCACATTACTAAGCTCGAAGGAGCTGTTAAAGCTACATTAAGCGCAAAAAATAATAAATTGTATTGAAAATAATACAACTATGTAAATAATTTCCCAACAGAGACTAACTTGGATAGGCCACAACATCCGGCACCCAAGCCTGCTTTTTACCATCGTCGAAGGAATGATTGATGGGGGTAACTGCAGAGCAGACCCCAGAAACAACTATATAGACCAGATAATCGGTGACGTGCGCTGTAGCAGCTACAAAGAGATGAAGAGACTGGCGGACGATAGAGTTGAGTGGAAAGATCGAGTGTTTGGTGCAGACCAATCCTAGGATTGTGACCCAGAAGAAGAGAAGATGTAAATAATATGTTAAGAGAAAAAATTATTTTTTTACAAATGTGATCAAATGCGAATACATAATAAACCTATTGCTAACCTTATATGACAAAGGCGTTGTTATATTTGTCCAAAAATCAATATTCATACAATTTATAAAGCAAATGGCTCACGCGAGCCGCTATTATTATTAAATACTAATTTGACCTAATCATAAAAACAAAGGAAATGGAGATTTACATACACATCATACCACTATTTCGCTGTCGTATTTTATTGCATTCCATCTAATTTTCGGTTAAATTGTGTAAGTCATTAATGATAATAGTGACTCGCGTCAACGAGTTGCTTTATAAAATTGATTGGATTTTGGTTGTACAAAAGATAGTGTACTAAATATATCAAAATGGCATTAACTGTGTGTACAAAAGATATCAAAATGGCATCAACTGTGTGTACAAAAGATATCAAAATGGCATCAACTGTGTGTACAAAAGATATCAAAATGGCATCAACTGTGTGTACAAAAGGTATCAAAATAGCATCAACTGTGTGTACAAAAGATATCAAAATTGCATCAAATGTGTGTACAAAAGATATCAAAATGGCATCAACTGTGTATACAAAAGATATCAAAATGGCATCAACTGTGTGTACAAAAGGTATCAAAATGGCATCAACTGTGTGTACAAAAGATATCTAAATGGCATCAACTGTGTGTACAAAAGGTATCAAAATGGCATCAACTGTGTGTACAAAAGATGCAACGGTGCTTAACACAAGCGAAACCAGAAGAAACTGTCAAAGAAAATGATGAAGGAAGCATTCTATAATAGATTATTAAAATTTAACGAAAACAAAACATAACGTTACAATATTTGAAGCTTTGAATGGCAAATTTAATACCCTAAATTTACAAATTTAGAAATAAAATGTTCCTTAATCATCCCTATGGCAAATGATTCATAACATTCCTACATAATATAAGATCAATCAATCAAACGAAATGCTGAGTTTTTTATAAAATTGATTATAAATAGTTTCAATACAATTTTGGGGGTATATATTTATTTATTTAATTAATGAAGAAAGGATTATATTACAGAAGGTGCGTGTTCAAAAGGATTCTATTTTATGTAAAACATAAATATACCTCCAAGTATGATATTGCTTGTGTCAGTTAATAAATAATTGATAATTTATATTTTTATTGTGATGAAGGGTTTCAATCAAAGAATTACTTACATGATCAACACTGGGTTATTCGTAATAAATTAAAATACAATATAAAAAATAACTTTATTAATTTGTGATGTCGTGGGTCGGAACTAATTTAACGCGACTTTACTTTATTGAACGATCAACACGCGAATAAAAATCTGTCGATCAGCTAGTATCAACGACGCTGGGCTATGGTTCGTTGATCCTCGTCAATCTTCTGGAGCATTCGAGAATACCGGGCCATACATGTTGCAGCCCACAAGGCGCTGCCACACAATAATATTCTAAAATCATGTTCACAGAATATCACAATTAAATTTAATTTATATCCTTCAAATATGAATGTTACGCCAGTATAAAAATATTGAAACTGTTATATTTTAATGTTAAGGTTAGTTGGATGAAATTGCCATACGGCAATAAACTCGCCACTTGCGCAGGGTGCAAGAAAGTGTTTATTATTATTATCTGTGGGATATCTCAGCAGAAGCTGGTGGTTACATCAAGATGCGGGCTATCGCCAAGCATTTTGATTATTTATTGAAGTTCTATTGTATTATGATTTAGAAACCGTCTACCTATTGAACATGTGTCGAGTATTACTGATTTTTGGAGATGGGTGTATGTGTTTTTATTGATATTAAGTAATTTAAGTTAAGTGTGTTACGATTTTGGGATTATTCCGATTGAGGATATTATTATTGGTAATATTGTCACTGTGTTTTGGTGCCACATCTCCTTGATCTCGTCGGCAATAGGGATATATTTTCGAATTTTTTTTTGTTATGTTTCTTCTGTAAATTTTCTGTGTTGAGTACCGATAGGTCTATTAGGTAAGTGGTTTTCGTAGTCTTAACGCTGAGATTTCGTTACTTGTATAGTTTTGTATAATGTCACGGTTTCAGTATAGTTTATAGTTTTTTTTATAGTTTCATAGTTTTTTTTTTAGTATTAAGTCAATATTTGTGTAGATTATAATATACTTGCTGATACAGTAACTATATAAATTTCAAATAGCTACCAAATGAAATGCAAATTTGTTTGTAATTTAGTCATCTTAGACGGAAGCTTATTTATTTATTCATTTCGTAAATTTATCGGTTGAGTAGAGCTCATTAATATACAGTTTATATCATATAAATTACGTATTTTTTTAAAATTTCATAGGGAAAATATAAATGTTAAATTATTTATAATTTAAATATTTTATTACGAAAACTTGATAATTCTTCAATGTCATTTTATGAATATGATGCCGATTTCGAGTTTCCTGAGCTTGGGGTCACTTTGAAATATTTGACATTAAAAAAATTGAGTATCACTGATCAGATATTCTTCAAAATCTTTGGGGTCTAATTAGATATACAAGTTTGCAGAATCCAATGAGAACTTTAGTCTTTATTGGATAAAGTAAAATAATCACGCCAAAGTACATTTAACACAGCACACACACAGATACATTGCAATTTTTAACGCCTTAATCGTTATTAATAATTACCAGACTTTTTCAATATATACCTCAAAACTTGCTATAATGTTTTGTGTTTCATTTTATTATTTCATAATAACATTTATTTCAAAGGTTTACTGTTAGAAAAAAACATTTTTAAAATAATAATAATATTTTCATTCGGTAGGAAAATTAAATATTATATGAAAAAAATAAAATAGCGGAGGTGTATGTACATTATGTATAATAGGTTAAATATTATTATTATAGAAAATAATCAACATGTTATTCACAAAAATGCCAAGTTATACTTTAATATATTTTATTCATATAAATACGTACATATCGTATACTTCAACATATACGAACAAGTCGCTTCTCGAACTCCTTTATTAATACAGCAGCCCGACTGTGGAACGATCTTCCGAATTCTGTGTTTCCATCTTCGTACAACCCGGGTCTTTTTAAAATCCGAATCAATAAACTCTTTTCTAGACTGCAAACCCCTCCCAACGCCACGTAGTGCGCTTCTTCGGAAGAGCAAAATGGACCCAAATCCTAATAGCTGGTGTCTCCTACGTAGACATGTTAAAAAAAATAATAAAATAAAAAAAAAAATTAAAAAAAAACGTACTTCTAATTGTTAGGTTAACAAATATTTGCGTACAAAAAGTACACTTTTTGGCAGGTTTTTTTAGAAAACCTTGTTTTTAAAAATTTTATCCCATTTTTATAGCGTGACACTGCGTCAGGTATAATGGAACATGCACACACATAAATTATATTTTTTAGATGCTTTTATATATCCAGGGGGCGTGAGACACATTCTCAAAGCACACCGAAATACATAGAATTTGCCTAAGTACGTTTTATAAATTCGGACCTGGCGACTAACACCATCATTGCTTTATTACTTAAGATGACTAATCTCATCGCCCTTGACCAATACGTCGTGCACCCTTTGTGGGGTAAACAGAGAGTCTTCTGTATTAATTGACATCCAATGCCTCATTCGCGATGGTGTAGTTTGATAAGTAGTAAAAATGTTATCATGTTTGATTATCAATCGGAATCAATATATTTTTAAGTTTGTAAAATTTTGTTTTAACCATCTGGGGGGGCAAGTCTGGTCCAACCGGCGAAATCAAAACCCGCGTGATTACCCATATCATGCATATAATTATTATGTGGAGTTCTATAATATCTTTAGCTGTCATAGAACTCCATACGATAATTATATCCTTGATATGGGTAATCACTAGGGTTTTGGTTTCGACGGTCGAACCAGACTTGCCCCCCGGGTTTTAACCATCTGTACTGTTTGTAAGGTGTCTAATTATTATTCTATAATTTATTCTAATTTGTCTATTTTTTATGTGAATCAACGTTTTTATCTGAATCTATATTTTTATTTGTTTCAATATTTTAATCTCTATTTGTATTTTATTATTAGTATTGTAACAAGTTATTGGCTTATGCCGTTTATTGTATAAATAAATAAATAAATAAATAAATAAATAAATAAATAAATAAATAAATAAATAAATAAATAAATAAATAAATAAATAAATAAATAAATAAATAAATAAATAAATAAATAAATAAATAAATAAATAAATAAATAAATAAATAAATAAATTAATTAATTAATTATTTAATAAATAAATAAATTAATTAATTATTAATTAACTAATTAATAAATACATAAATGAATAAAATTAATAAAGAAATGAATAAATAAATAAAAAAAAATATTATTATAATTGTACAAGTTTTAATATGCCGATATACATAGATTCAAACCTCAAGAACTAAAACATAACTGTCTCTGTTTGGTACTCAAAGAAATCCCAAATTTACTTTTTTCACAATGCATGTCATTTATCGGTTATATTTCCCTCTTCTATACTACGTTATTAGTCGAATGGGTGAAGTTACTAAGGTTCGGGGTTTATCGAAAATAACTTGTCGTTTCCACAGGTAAGCAAGAGATGGGGGTTTCTGAGCATAAGAAAGGTTTGATGAAGTTTTAATCTCAATTTAAGTGAGTTTCTCTTATACATGATGGGGCAGAGAAAGGGGCCCCACATATCTACTCACTGACATACTTTGTATTTGCTGTGAGGCACCGGCACCGACTTAGAATAGTTCTTTCACTATTTTCTTTAATCGTCGTTTTCGGATGTCCCGTATGAGACGGGTAAACATCATGAGACAGACGAAAATACAACAGGTAAAATAATATCTATCATAGTTCAGCGATGACGTTCAAAACCCATTCTGAAGTGCACTTTACATGGACACTATTTTCAATGCGGCCCGGTTAACAACGCTTAAAATGGCATCCAAAAAACAGGTTACTCCAAACATCGCTTTACAGTACTTTACACAGTTTACACAATTACCTATATCTGCAAATATTTCATATAATATAAATAAATGTAATCGAATATTTTTTTATTATTGCATATGCGCAAACATTGGAATTTTTTTTCCCTGTCGGGAGTCAAAGATATTTTTTAACAGATTTTTTATTATCTCAATAGAGACGAAGTTGGAATATTTACTGTAGGAGAACCGGGAAATCAAGGCACCTACAGGGCTTACGACCTGTCATCGGCTGGTTCCCGTGATCACTTTATGCGCTTGCGCAACGTTCACCAATTATGCCTTTTTAATGAGATCCCTATCAATTCAATTTTGAAAGTTCTATATATTGTAATACTGAAATTCTTTTCACTTGGAAATAAGGAATTTTTACTACAGCCATCTATGTGTGAAATTATGAACAACATTCTTTTTATTTTTATTTATTTTTGTTGTAACGCCATCTATTGAGAGAATTGGTTATTTGTAAATAATGAGGGCAACAATTCTTATACCTGAGGTGACAAATGCATTTTTCGCATGACAGGTCGTAAGCCTTGTAGGTGCCTTGATAACCCGGTTCTCCTACAGTAAATATTCCAACTTCGTCTCTATTGAGATAATTAAAAATCTGTTAAAAAATAAATAAATGTATATCGAAAATTATATAATAAATTTTTAATATAACATAAATGTATATCGAAAGTTTAGACACAAAATACATCGCGAGCGAATGTCACACGTAAAAGTCAACGCAAGCGGCAGCCATGTTGAATCGTCGGTAACGACGACAGCGAATAATTTTACAGATTTCTGTTTTACCAAAAAGGATGAAAATCGCGATGAAAATAGAACACGTTCTATTTTTTTGCCCATCGCGTTGAAAATCCCGTCGAAACCTGAAAACAGCGTCCGTGTAAAGTAGACTTGAGTTTTGTCATTTGGGTGAGTCAAAACTGGTGTGTGGGATACACATACACACACCTGTCGTGCTTCCTTTTATAAGAAAACGCACAATCGAAAGGAACGAAATAGCAGATTCATTAGCCAAATCAGTTTCTTCTGGTAGCAATTTAAATATAAATCTGAACATTCCAACTACTGATTACTTAGCAACCCTCAAAACTAACATGATTCATAGATGGCAAAAAAACTTGACAGTTTCCAGAAACAAGACAGGATTGTTTTACGTCTGAATTCAATCCTCCATTCCCAAAAAACCTTGGTTTCAGGGAAAGAGACTCTCTAGGGGGGACATAATATCTTGTATTACACGTATTATGAGAATTGGCCATTGCCTTGTTGCTTCCAACCTTTACAAAATCAATGTAATTAACAGTCCAGTTTGTGATGTGGTCAGGAGGAGGTGACTCTTGATCATTTATTTTTCAATTGCTTCAACCGTATATCTTCCAACAATTCATTTTATTTTTATCTGGTTAAAATAACTTGCATATCCCCAATCTATTTGTCATATAATAATGTCTATCCAAAATTTTAAATTAACAAACATAATAATTGACTTCTTAATGTCAAAGAACATCCAACTTTAATTAAATTAATTTCAACAAATTTAACCAAATTATTGCCAGTAAACAAAAAAATGCACAACCGCACATCTGTCGCTGGTTACCGCACTGTGTGGATATGTCGTAATGGTATGAATGAATTAATAACATATTCTTCAGTTGATCGTTGTGTGAAATTCGTCTACACGGATAGTTATCCTCAAACATCTTTAATTTTTTGGAGGGGATCGGTTTGCGCACACACGTGATCAAAACAACCAAGCAAAAAACCCGAATTTGTCTTCTGCGCACCCACGTGATTTTTCAAGATGCTTCACGGTTACGATATTATCTTTACGCCCGTACAGACGTCATTTACCTACTGGATTTATTTTTAAACCTTTCTTACATCAACTTAATTTTCTTGAACAATTTATTTATGTAATTCAAGGTGTTAAAAATACTATATGAAAAAATTAATAGAATTTATTTTTAAAGAAGCAAAATCACTCCCTATTTTAACCCACCCTGTAGGCATACCTATATAATATGTACCTTTGTTGGGATCACATCCATGATAAAGCTATGGCCAATAAATATAAATTATTTATATACGAAATAAGTTTTTTTTTTTATTCATTCTGAGAATCTTCGATAGATCATCGTTCTTTGATACATTAATTTTATTAGGAAGGTATACTTTACATATGTATAAGTACTCATCTCCAATTTCATCGATAATTGAAATGAATTCATGATAGGATACTTACAGGAGATAAAATAGGATTATTTCAGGATTCATTTATTTAATTCAGAGACATTTTGTAGAATTTTTTTTTCCCTTGTATAAAGTCTACTTTATACGGACGCTGTTTTCAACAGGATTCAGAGTCCTACCTACATACAAACCATGTTTTCATTGCACAATCGCTCACTTAAGTTAGTAGATCACGTGGCTTCCTAACTGGAGGATGCTACGAAGTTTTTGTATGAGAATTGCATTGCAGAGACATATCTAAATACTTAGCGCATGCGCATCGGCGGCGGCGTAAACTAACAATTGCGAACTGTCAAAAAGTAAGGTCGAGAGCGAGGAACCTGACGAGTGGTTTACTGGTTTAGTACTAATATACGAGATTTTTTCGGTGGATGATGATTTTATCGGCTTCGATGAATATGTATTTGGTAATTTTGTCAATCAAATACCAAACAGAGTATTCAGTGATGCATACGAGATACCGAAAATTCATTTCATTTTATTTTATTTTATTTTATTTTATTTTATTTTATTTTATTTTATTTTATTTTATTTTATATTATTTTTTTTATTTTTTTTATTTTTTTTTTTATTCTATTCTATTCTATTCTATTCTATTCTATTCTATTCTATTCTATTCTATTCTATTCTATTCTATTCTATTTATTCTATTTATTCTATTCTATTCTATTCTATTCTATTCTATTCTATTCTATTCTATTCTATTCTATTCTATTCTATTCTATTCTATTCTATTCTATTCTATTCTATTCTATTCTATTCTATTCTATTCTATTCTATTCTATTCTATTCTATTCTATTCTATTCTATTCTATTCTATTCTATTCTATTCTATTCTATACTATTCTTTTCTATTCTATTCTATTCTATTCTATTCTATTCTATTCTATTCCATTCCATTCCATTCCATTCCATTCCATTCCATTCTATTCCATTCTATTCTATTCTATTCTATTCTATTCTATTCTATTTTATTTTATTTTATTTTATTTTATTTTATTTTATTTTATTTTATTTTATTCTATTCTATTCTATTCTATTCTATTCTATTCTATTCTTTTCTATTCTATTCTATTCTATTCTATACTATTCTTTTCTTTTCTATTTTATTCTATTCTATTCTATTCTATTCTATTCTATTCCATTCCATTCCATTCCATTCCATTCCATTCCATTCCATTCTATTCTATTCTATTCTATTCTATTCTATTCTATTCTATTCTATTCTATTCTATTCTATTCTATTCTATTCTATTCTATTCTATTCTATTCTATTCTATTCTATTCTATTCTATTCTATTCTATTCTATTCTATTCTATTCTATTCTATTCTATTCTATTCTATTTTATTCTATTTTATTTTATTTTATTTTATTTTATTTTATTTTATTTTATTTTATTTTATTTTATTTTATTTTATTTTATTTTATTTAATTTTATTTAATTTTATTTAATTTAATTTAATTTAATTTAATTTAATTTTATTTTATTTTATTTTATTTTATTTTATTTTATTTTATTTTATTTTATTTTATTTTATTTTATTTTATTTTATTTTATTTTATTTTATTTTATTTTATTTTATTTTATTTTATTTTATTTTATTTTATTTTATTTTATTTTATTTTATTTTATTTTATTTTATTTTATTTTATTTTATTTTATTTTATTTTATTTTATTTTATTTTATTTTATTTTATTTTATTTTATTTTATTTTATTTTATTTTATTTTATTGGACTTTAGAGTGATGGACCATGGTTAGCTATCCACATACATTGTGTAAGCATGCATGGCCCTATTGATTGGTGAATTTATTGCAGCATTTGTTTTATAATATTTGCATTTAAATAATGGTGTAGTATGTCTTGTACATCTTATAGGCATATTAAAGTCAATAAGTGTGAGTATATCGGCGGAGTCTATATGGTTGTTTAAAAGATTGTAAAGAAAAGATAAATCAGTCATTTTTCGTCGGTTCGCTAAACTTTGAATATTATTAACCGTTGTATTATTGTTGTATTTAAAGTTGAGTCGTTTCAAAAATTTGCGTTGGATATTTTCAATATTTTTTCTATGGATTTTGTACAGCGGGTTCCAAATGAATGATGCAAACTCCAGTGTACTTCTGACTAGTGAGAAATATAATATTTTTAGGGTTTGCGGATTTTTAAAGGATTTACCTATTCTAAATATGAATCCAAGTAGTTTGTATGATTTTGTAATAACAGTGTTTATATGTTTAGTATAGGTAAGTTTAGCATCAAGGTGCACTCCAAGGTCTTTACATTCATTTTTATGTTTTATGTTTACATTATCTCGAGTGAGTTTAAGTTGTTATGACAAAAAACACTTAAAACGTCAGTCTAAATCCATAGAAAACTATATATCTGTTTCCTTTATATACAATAATGTGCAATGCTACGCCATCGACTTTAAGTTTGGCGTAGTATTAAGTATTTAGTTAGTGTTATCTCTGCAACGCAATTACTAACTTAAGAATACTAAATACTCCAGTAAGGTTAGGAGTTTATATTTAGTTACCTAGAACTGTGCATTTGGGTCTTGCTCATAATTCTTATTTTAACTTCTTTATCTGGATATTCCTTTGAATATCACTCGAAGCAGAATTCAATATACATTCTTTTGTCAGCTGTGCTTCTCTATATTACAGATATCAACAAAATACATTATTATGAGAAGTTAAAGACAAATTAAAGGAACAACATTGACGTCTTTGAAAATTATTTTTGTCTATTTTTTTATTTTACATTTCATTAAATCAGACTTCATTCGCTATTTTATTATAAATCTTTCTCTTTCACCATGTTTATGCATTTTCTTTCGTTTCTCTTACAAACCTCTTTCTAATTTAGTTGCTTTCTGACTTTATAACTCACGGAGTGAATAATATACAAATGATACAAAGGGACAATATTTCAACCTTTGGTAAAATAAGCTCAAATTTCCTTATCTTTGAAACCGTCTCATGTTTTAAAATAATCAAACTTTTGTATCAACAAAGTGTCATTTCAATATTGATAAATAAATTATGAGTATCTCTACACAAAATTTAACCCTAGACATGTAACCTTTGAACATCCTGTAAATGTTATTTAAGCGGGTTTGCTCTAGTATCAGCTGGATTGATTAGAAAATAGTTTTCAACGCAGCTGCGTGGTTGATATAATATGGATCCGACAAAGGTAGAACTGCACTGATTGAAATGTCCAGAACGAGTGGACTATAAGGTATTTCTGACGGTGCTTAAGGCTCTGAACGACTTGGCTCCACACTACATTCAAGAACTGTGCCAAAAAATGTTCCATCAGGAAGACAGCTTACATTGAGATTATCTGGATCACAGAGTATCAACTCTTTAAAAGTATTGTACAGAGTCAATAAAGCGGTTTACTATGATCGCGGATACAGTGTGAACGGGCTTTAAAGTTGAATAA
The DNA here is from genome assembly GCA_963576475.1 of Molanna angustata. Lineage (NCBI taxonomy): Eukaryota > Metazoa > Arthropoda > Insecta > Trichoptera > Molannidae > Molanna > Molanna angustata. The sequence continues at coordinate 11,338,901 of OY754974.1, read as the reverse complement.
ATTTCCCCTTGGCATATGTACGTGGAGTTCAGACCATGGACACCTTAGGTGGACTTCTTAAGACTGTCTTGTTTCGTAGAGCCATCAAAAAAGCTACAGCGCCCTTGGAGTGATCTTGTATTACTAAACGGCGCTTTATAAATTCTATATATTATTACTATCCCATTTAACCTAACCATATGTCGATTCGACGAATAATTTTTGGGAGTGTATTATTTTATATATTTGTGGCAGACCACATCTCGAAATTTCTTTCGAGCGCGCGCCTAGCGACGGTAAATATATTTGTTTGTCGCTAGGCCGAGTTTATCGCCCGCAACGTCAAACTATTGACAATACTCCTCAACTGGGTATGACACTTCAATGAAATAAGTCTAGAAAGTTCGAGGACATTGAACTTGCTACCCCCAGCTCAGCACTATTTAACGGAGTCTACACCTGTACACGTCGTCACTTTTTCCGTATTTCCGTCACTTCGATTCGTCACTTCACGCCGCCGTTACGACCAACGCGACCACTGGTCGCTTCTCGACCTCGCCGTCTCGCCGACACTTCATCTCTCGACCCCGCGAGCACTATGGTACTTCACCATGCGAAGATTCGGACACTTCGAACACACCCGCAAACTCGCTCGTTATACCTACTCATCGTGAGAAAGTACCTTTGTAAGTTATTTTATCAATTGTAAATTACCTATTAATTGTGATCAATATACTCATTATAACTTTTGATCATTCTTTCTTCTTCTCTCTCAACCACTGTCCTTGTGTTCTTATTTCAAATCATATCCACTTAATTGGGATATAGCAAACTCTCTTTACTGGCAACCCCTCTGGTTACCACATATATTTAATAGTAACCCCTCTGGTTACTAACTACTTTTGATTGGTAACCCCTTTGGTTACCAATCAGCTTAATATTTATACATGTTTCCGGTAGTTTTAATACTTTATTGAGTGAAACATACATAATTTTAGTAAATTAAATCAAAATATTTCTAGTTTGATAAGAAGATATTCAATTCCTTAATTTGCCTCTTTCGACGAAGGCTAGGTGCTTATGGTTATCTTCATATAATTTTGCTATTACTTTGTGTAACATATTCACATATTATAAATAAGTAAAAATATAAAGAATAAATTTGCAATAACTACTAATTTGAGTAATTTCGATCGAACGTTTACGAAGTATAATTATAATTTTGTCTTGAAGAAGACAAACTTATAATTAGATATAATTATAGAAGAAAACAAAGACAGCTTCGAAAACGTTAGACCGTAAATACTCAAATTCGAGATTAATACAAAGTTATTTTATATTGTTTTGTCCATGGTTAATTGACTATGAACGAACGTAATAGTAAATCTATATTTAAATCTATTTATTTAAAATTTATTTCGTTTAAAACTTTCTCTACACAACCGAATACATCTTCTTCTACTTCCAATGGCGCTATAGTCCATATCGAGTCTTGGTCTCCTTATCTTCAGCCTCCACCGTCCTCTATGCACGGGCAAATCAAATACACAATGGTGCACAGGGGCGCATTGTTGGCGCAATGACAATATCTTCCAACCATCCATATCAATATGCTGAAGTTTACTATGGGGGGAGGTGAGGAAAGGATTAAGTGTTATTTGCAAGGAAATATTGCTTCAGTTTTTTTTTGAAAACGGAAAGTGTTAATGATACTTGAAAGTTGCTATGGGGTGTCATTTCAAAGTCGGACTGCTTAAATGGTAAAAGGTGTTGAAATAATAATTATTCTTTTTAAATTATTTGAATATTGTATTGTTTTTATCATCCATTTCTTATTATTGTGAACTAGCTGCCCTGTCAGGAACCCCCCACGCTATCTACTCCACAGTTCTGAAGCCCGTCCATTCCCTGATATTACACAGCCAAGCCATCTGTCTCCTTTCATTCTCTCGGCGACAGCGATATGCGATCTTGCGGACCTTCATTGTTGACAGGAGCTGCCTGGTTGTCCTGGCTCGACTTAAGACTTCTGAATTTGTAATCAGATCTGTCCAAAGGATTTTGAGCATTCTGCAATGCAACCACATCTCAAATGCTTACAACATATTCATGGTTTTAACCTTCAGCGTCCAAGTCTTACAGCCATATAACAACAAAGATCCTCTGTCGTAGGTCTATATTGAGCTTTTCGTTGCAGAATAAGAATCTCATTTTATTAAAGGCCGATCTTGCTACCTCAATTCTGTACCTGATCTGGGTCAAGGGTCTCCGAAAGAATACTGCCAAGGTACTTGAATTTATCCCCTATATTTATAACCTTGCCATTTCATTGTAAGGAATGTTACCAGGGTATTCACGTCGACCAAATGTCATCCACTTTGTTTTAGTTTTTGAAGATACTTAATGTAATTAAATGGTAATTAATGGCTAGTATATAAATCAATAGACACTGCATAAGTAGGTATAAGTGTATACTTTTTTATCCATCAAAGATTGGAATTTTCACTGTATACCTACATTATGTTAACGGAAGACTCGTATTTCCATTAAACGAGAGTCTTTTGAAGTTTTGATAGATCTAATCACATAGCATAAATTGACTCTCTATGAAAACTAACCAACTCTATATTAATACTCTCAACACACAGAATATCATTATGGAGAGGATTAAACTTTGGACTATACAGAGGACCTAAACTTTCATAGTGCGCTTCGCAAATACACCATGAGGAAAGTAATTGTATACACTCTTTACGTGATACCCGTTAGAGAAATATGTATGAGACTATGTATGAAAGTTGATGAGGCGTTGGATGCATCACAGGATATGAAAAAATGACAATGGGGTCATTAGGGACGTGGTATGATGCTTTTTTTAACTGCGGTAGATTGGTAAAAAATATCTGGGCAAAGGGTAATAAATAAGTCCGCGACATTGTGCATAGTACATAAATTTACATACTTTCGCAGTGTTTGGAGCGTATTGTTAAAGATTATTTTTGCGCCCCAATTTAACTGGCTATGTGCATATTATGCGCAATATGAACGTATGTTGGATCTGGCTCTGCTCAGAGAAGAAAGAATTTTGTATTTAAAAAATATTTTTAATACCTTTTCTGGATGCAATATCATTTCATATAACATATCTCAATTTCATAGAGTCATAAGAAAAGAAAGAGATTGTTATAATAATGTTTTATCTCCAACAGTTATTTTTTTTTCAATTTTAGACAAAAAAACTCCTAAAGAAGAACCAGTCACTCCTTAAGAAAACGGTCAAATAAAATACCTCAATTGTGATTTAAAAAAAGTTTATTGTAGAACTGACGATTAGATCAAGATAATTTATTTCTCTTAACAGACCGACAAAGTTTCCGCGAGATTTTGTATGGCTAGGTGTATGTTTTTCATGGTTTTTCAACATTGAAGTCAAAAAACACAAACTAAGAGGCTTCGCAGCAAATATGTTATAATATAATGGATTCTTCTTTTTCGGATGGCTGGAATGGATGGCTCTACAGCCCATATCGAGCCTTGGCCTCCATCAATCCTCGCCTCCAACTCCTCCTGTCTCCTGCTGCTGTCCTCCAGTCTGCTACTTGCATCAGTAATTGTTCTGCGTCCCATTTCACCTCATCCTCCCATCGCAGCCTAGGTCTGCCGACCTTCCTTCTTCCACCCGGATGTCCCTCAAGGATCCTCTTGGGTGCCCGTGATGACGGCATTCTCCCAGCCCATCTCAGCCTGCTCAGTCTAGCATGTACAGAGAGCCTAGGAGTCTTATAGATGCTGTATATTTCATCATTATACCTTATTCTCCAAGCTTCCCCATCATTCACGGGTCCCAGTATTTTCCGTAGCACTCTCCTCTCAAATGTATCCAGCATCTCTGCGGATCTTGCTATCATCGTCCACGCTTCGCTTCCGTATGTCACCACTGTTCTTATACAGGGTGATTTTTGTTTTTCTGTGAACACTTTTTGATTTAAGCACCGGGAGCAGATAGAAGAATGTTTTGTTACTAGTTGTGATCCTTCTTATTATTTCTATGTGGTCTTCATTTTCCTTGGTTGTGGTGGACCCCAGGTAAGAAAATTCATCAACTACCTCGAAGTTTCGATACCCAAACTGAATGCTGCGTAGAGGGTTATTCCTCGAGTTTCTGGATTGTTTCATTAGTTTAGTCTTGCCTTCATTAATTTCCAATCCATCCTCTTTCGCTGTTGTTTCCAATGGTTCAAGAACCTCTCTTAGAGCTGTCAATATAATGGATTAACTCGGATCAATTCGGAATAGAACATTAAGTATCTCTGTATAATATGTATGTGTATCCCATATACTTACTTTACTTTTTGTATGGCTACGGCTTTTCCTGCGCCTTTGGCTGCGTCATTGAGTAGTTCCCTTCTACACTCTTGGCTCCCGTTCGGCCAGCCACTTCACAGCTTCTGGAGTCGCCCTATGGATGTCCATCCAGTCTCCTTCATACCTCCGTATCGGGCACTCCTCTACTAGATGCTGGATAGTTTGGCTTCTTGCTCCACAGTCACATTCCGGAGAATCCCTTTTTCCCCATTTCCACATTTGGTAGTTACATCGTCCTTGACCTGTACGAATTCTGTTTTGCTGAATCCAAACTTTTCGGGGAAGGTTATAACCTGGGACCCTTTCGTTAGGGTCTAGAATAATATGTTTGTTTAATACCAGGTCTGAATCATTCCACCTCTCTTTCCATGCTCTAGGCAAGTTGAATTCGCCGAGTAGCTTCGACCAAACAGGCTTTCTGGACTTCAGTCGTTGTCTTGGTGGACGGAATATATCTTGAAATGCGGGAATTGCGGGATTCTTTTCAATCTTGGCAAGTTCTCTAGCTGTAGCCTGGCTCCTGCGCAAATCAGGAGGAGCAATGTTCGAAAGCACAGGGAGCCACGGGAGTGCAGTTGGCCTTACGCATCCGGTGATTGTCCTCATTGTTTTATTTAATTCGGCATCAAGGGTTTTGCAATGGACGCTTCTCTCCCACACTGGTGCGCAGTACTCCGCCGCACTATAAACGAGAGCAACCGCTGATGTACGCAGCACTTCAGCAGTGCTGCCCCAAGTTGTTCCGGTGAGCTTCATAATTATGTTGTTCCTAGCTTTCACTTTGTTTTTTAACGCTTGCAAGTGTGGACCGTAAGTTAGTGACCTATCAAGTTTTACTCCGAGATACCTAGGATTGCGGTCGTTTGGGACAATTTCGTCACACATGAAAATATTTAGTTCCCTGTCTGCTTGTTGGTTGTTAAGGTGCAGAGTTGTCGCAACTGTCTTTCTAGGGTTCGGCTTCAGGTGCCATTTCTCGAAGTATTTTTGCATAATCTGTAGGTCAGTATTTAGAACGGGTTCCAATTCATCAAAGGTTTTTGCATGTACCACGATCGCTATATCATCTGCATAAATAAACTTTCTTGACTTGGTTTTTGGGATATCTGCTGTATACATGTTGAAGAGCATTGGGGATAAAACTGACCCCTGAGGTAATCCATTTTGGAGTATTCTCTTTCTACTGACCTCTCCCCTTAAGAAAACTCTGATGCTCCTGTTCGACAGCATATTGTTTAAGAGGGTTATAAATGCTTTGCTCTTAATCATACCCAATGTCTTTAGCAGAAGGCCTCCTTTCCATACCGTGTCATAGGCCGCTGTCAAATCCAGCAAGACTAATCCAGTCTTTCTGTATCCCATATAACTTTTAATAAAATGCACAAAACTCAAAATTTCAGTAAGTATAGAAATCAATAGACCTGAAAAACTTTTATACACAGAATTTTGAATTATTGTTCCAGTCAGGGGTTATCAACATGAATTTTAATTACATTTTCCATGTATATGAAAAACTATAAAAGCTACAATAAAAATGTTCATAAATATAAACAAATACAATATCTCAAATTTATTTTTACAAAGAGTTCAAGTGTTTCTTAAACTTTTTTCATTACAAAAAAATTATAACAATTTTATGTGCATAGGTCTACTTCAGGACTATGACCGTAGTCCCATCGTATCTCAGTGCTGATGCAGTCATGATTATATTTTCAACATCAGTTTTTGTAACAGACCTGAAATTTGTATTCCTATTTAATTCCATTGAGGAGGAGGTACGGTACGAATATTTGTTATTGTGTTATCATTTTGTATTTTGCTTGCCTTTTTACTCTCCACACTATAGAATAGTGGAGAGTCAGTAAAATTTTTTAAGCGTATTTTTTTACGCCGTACGGATTATCCTTTCTGTGACCTCTCTACAGCCCAAAGTCAAAGTCCGATCGACTTCATTTTAACATCATATTAACATCATATGATGTATAAAGTGCATAGACTTTGAGCTGATTAGTTTTCCATAGATTCTGTTTTTGCATTAATAATATCCTTTAGATATCTTATTTTTTTGTATTTTATCTTTTTCCACGATTCATCAATTGTTTCATTTATAGTCTTCCACATAGCTTTGAGGTTGTGCTCTCATAATTCAATTTGTTTAATATAGTATATTTCTTTGAATTGTCGAATGATATTTCCCAACTTATTTTTATATTTTTTGTAAAAATAAAAATCTTGAATACTTTCAGTGTATCTTATTGTTTTTTAAGAATTCCTTTTCCTTTAATCTGATAGATTTAATTAATCCTAGGGTAATCCATGGTTTAACTTGTTTGAGTTTCAAATTTACTTTTCAAGTTTTTGTAGATGTATTTCGGTCCATGTAAATTCTCATTTTTTAAAGAACATATATGCTGTGAATCCTCTAAGTTGGTGATTTTGATCAAAATTGGAAAAACCGTGAAAAATATGGACCCTGCATACAATTCTCGACTTGATACGTTGTCGATATATTAAGAAAAATAAATTCTCTTGAACTAATGGACATTTGAAAAACAAAATATCTTAAAATATTTATTAGTTTGCGTTACGTATTCTTCAATTACACATATGTACTATCGCCGTCGACAGTTGGATCTCATGTGTTACATGTAACTAGTATATTAATTCTTCATCCATTTTTGGCTATATTTTGAGTATTAACAGACACAGACGCAACGTGATTAGAAATAAGTATCGTTGTCGAACAATCCGTTCGCAAGAATAGCTGCTACGGTAGGTATGTACATATGTACGATAGCTTGAACCTTAACCTTAGTGCTCCACATGGTCCATATTTCTATGGAGAAACCTGGACAGTAAAAGTCAACCGTCTGAAGGCCTGCTGCATCGCTGCATGCTGGTTCAATAAATACCTGGACCGGCAAATTTCCTGGTTCAATAAAGACCTGGACCGGCATCAGAGACGTCAGCGAATTGTTTCGGATGGCGCCGGCGGTGGATAGAGATGCCTTCTCAGCAGTGATCGGGGGGACCTGATATGGCACGAAGAAGAAGAAGATAAATTATTTTCGTGTGCACTAGAATAGTTTCCCTTACTAACAAGGAACTTCATAGTGCAATAAATTGGTAGTTTTAATAAAATAATATATTTTCAGTCATATACTCGATTTGGATTTAGGGCTATATGCTCTCTTAATTTTATTTTGTCTTTTCCTGTACCTGATTTTTTTACCTATTTTATAATGGCCCTACACTGGGCGTAAATAATATCCAAAAAGCCTCGGGTAATACATTTATTTATTTATCGTATGGTACTAGTGAATCAAATGTTTAAAGTCAAAATTTACAAAACACAGCAATGACAGCAATCAAACACAAAACAGCACGATATGTCAATCACACATTCACGTCGAGGGCTCCGAGCCAATCCACAAATGCTGGTGTCAATTCGCAAATGTCCAACTTTGGGCCTTCATATGCATGGACGCTGCATTCTTCCAATATTCCTGCATTCGCAATCGCATTGTGCGGATGGAACAATGCCCCACTTTGCCATAAGGTAGTTGCAGCGTCCATGTCCAGTGCGGATCCTATTCAGGGAGGTCCACAGCCTTCTTGGCAGCTCGAAACCTGGAGGTATCTTCGTTGGAGTTTCCATGTACCTATTAACATCCAGGTTGGAGCTTACCCAGTCACTGTGCCAAGTCTCATTCAGGCTGAAGTCCTCACTAACAAGGTTACATCCGAGTTTCGCTGCTGGATTCCTTGAAGCAAGTCTTTGCTGTCCCTCAGACGGAACATCACTGTGGATTGGCAAAGCGCCATTGTCACAAATTCTCTTCCATAGATTAAATAGGGAGAATTTTCTTCTTGCGTCAGAGGGAGGTATATGTGCGAGCACAGGAAGCCACTTTATTGGGGTAGACCGGATGGTGCCGCTAATGATCCTCATGGCCACATTCAGTTGAGTGTCAACTAGTTTTGTATGTGCACTATTGAGCCATACAGGAGCACAGTACTCTGCTACCGAATATACAAGGGCAAGTGATGATGTTCTAAGGACTGTTGCACTAGCCCCCCAAGTTGTTCCTGTCAGTTTATGGATGATGTTATTTCTGGACTTTAGTTTAGCAGCTGTTTTTTCCAGGTGTTTTTTGAATGTTAGAGTTTTGTCTAGTGTGATACTGGTTGGTGGTTGTGGGTGAGTCTACTTCCGTAGAAGTGTACATTATAATAATACATTAAATACGTGAAATACATTAAATACGTGTTATTTACGATAAAAACAACATTGTAACGGTTATTTTCTTCTCTTTGAAAGATTTTAAATAAATGTTTATTTTTAAACTTACGAGAAATATTCAAAGTTAGAAAATAATTGTATATTTCTCGTTAGTCAAGATCATAATGTTATTGTTTAGTCTTCGATAAAACTCAGTCGTAAAAGATACGAGTCATTAGTGTATTATTTATTTTTTAATGATAAATAACGAATATTCAATAATTTCTCTCTACTGCCATATATGTATATATAGGTAAATACGCGAATCAATACCTTTTCTTTTCTTCCCCTTAGCGCTTTTGTCCCGTTTCTATCGGGGTACGCTTTGACCATGATCCTGGAATTGGCGAGTCTGGTTATTACATTGAAGCGACTGCCATCTGACCTTCGTAACCCTTAGAAAGGGGAACCATACAAATTGGATCATGGCTACATATAGCTAGTGATATAAATCCGCAAATAGATTTTTTGAAAATCCAGAGGTACGTGCCTCTTCCGGATTCGAACCGTCGACCTCACACATGTGAGGCGACGACCTTACCGCCGGGCTATCGCCGCTTGATTAACGCGAATCATTAATACCAATAATAATAAAATAAACAATTTATATAGCTCCGTCAAATGATTCAGGATCATTCCAAGGGCGCTTATATTTCGGTCTAGTGTTGTTTTACGGACACCCGAAAGCAATCTGTTCTACTTTATAGGACCACTCATAGTAAAAAATCGATCATAATAAGCCGCTTTGTTGGCTCTGATTTATTTGTATACAAAATTTGACTTCTCTACGATTAGCCTGTATATTTATATTTTAAAAAGAAGACTTGTAACAGCCGAGACACAAAAAATATGTACGTATAGAAAAAAGAAGTGGGTTGTGGTCAACACTATACTCTTCGCTATCAAGGCACTCCATAAAGTATTCAAATTTTATATGGAAACTTTTCGGCATTTTCATAAAATGAGTATTTTAAATTATTTTTGATTTGAATATATTATTATGAAAACTTGATAAATCTTCAATGCCATTTTATAAAAGCGACGTATCTTTTTAGCAATTTCAAAATAAAAATGTCATATTTAAAATTTCCTGTGCATGAGTTCACATTGAAATATTTGATTGTAAAAAAATGAGAAGCACTATTAGATATCCTTCCAAATCTAATGGGGTCTAAGCGAGTACTAGACATAAAATATGCAAAATTTGTAATGAATCGAATGAGTGCTCGAGTTTTTAATCGATAAAGTAGAATAAACACGTCATACATAGTATGTAGCACATAGTACACAGCACACACATACACATATACATTGTAATGAAACTCTCAGAATACAATCTCAGCATGATACTTGTTGATAGTCTGCAATGAAATATAACCTTAAAAATGCGAATTCCTTACTGTCCATTATATTCCCTTGTGAGGAAGTGAGTGTTTCTATTAATTATAACTGCGACATGTATATTTTTTTACATGCGACAATCGCAAATACAAAACTCCATCTTAGAAAGCAAATTTGATATGGATATTTTAATTAGCTGTAAACAGAACTCTCCCGTGTTCTTTACCTTGAATTAAGGTCTACATTTTGATATGGCCTATACTTGTTTAGAAATTCATATTCAAGGAGAGTACAATGAACTTTGGAGTTCAAAGAAAAGTTTATGAAGCACCATATTCATAAATTAAGATACAAGTTAGTTAACAAATTAATAAAGTTTCAGGATGTACAAAAACTTGTTAATTAAGAATTTTATTTTCATTTAAATTTGGTTGAAAGCATTCACACTAAAATTCAATCATAAAACCTTCACCAAAATTTCTCAAAAAAAAGAAATAATATCCATAGAATATACATCATCATCAGCAATGGCGCTACAGCCCGGTGTGGGCCTTGGCCTCCTTAAGAACCCTGTCGACAGCAAGTCTCCTCCAATTCGTCTGTCCGATCGCTCTTATATCTCCCTCGATGTCGTCCAGCCATCTCATCCTAGGTCTCCCTCTGCTTCTTCTTCCTTCAGGACAGGTGTCCAATACTTTCTTTGGGACCCGGCTATCCTCCATTCTACAAACGTGTCCAAGCCAACGTAGACGTTGTATTTTGATATATTGGACAAAGCCATACATTATTTCTAGCTCATGGTTAATCCAGATCCTCCAAGATCCTCCTTCGCAGGTAAGTATTTTAGAATAAACAATCTTCTTTTATTCATGCCATCGCGGTATTTTCCACAATGTAGGGTAACCATCGACAGGTGTGCGGGTTTATATAACCTTTTTAAAGTAAGCACAACATATGCGTTTATTCCCACACACCAGTCCCGTTTCACCTAAAAAGACACATCATTCCGAATGGGTTTCGGTTACCCTGCTCTTACGAGGCCACACCTTAAAAGTATAATATCGAGCTTCATGACTCAGTTGGTTAGATATCTGACTCCTGAGCAAAAGGTACCATGTTCGATCCCCGGTGGAGACAGTAGTTTTTAATTGTGTTTTCTGTCTGGATCTGTGAATCTCGAGAATGTGGCTACTTGTTATTGGGTGAGTGTTAAATTATTATTTGCCATAGAACCTGTAAGTTGCCCGAGAAAATAAAATATTATAGAAGAACCAGGAACTCAAGGCAATTACAGAGCTTACGACCTATAATCGGCTGGTTTATGTGATTACTTTATGCGCTTGCGTAACATTCGCCAAATATGCCTTCTTATTGAGTTCCCTATTAATCCAATGTTTTAAAGTTCTATATATTTAATCGTGAAAATCTGTTTCTTTGGTTTTTGGTTCCTTGGTCTTTGGTCTTTGGTTCAAAGGTTTCTTTGTCGCTTCATATTGTCATCTATGAAGCGACAAAGAAACCTTTGTGTAAAGCCATATTTTGAGAAACTGGTTTGTTAGTATGTTCCTGGTTCTCCTATTTTTTATAATATTTTTTTTTATAAATAAGGTATTTATTTTATGATAAAAAATAACACAATTTCATTTTCCCGCCAAACTGCAAAGCAGTTTTTTGGCAGAGCAGATTCTCTCCTTTACATATTTACTTAACTTATGTCAAATATTATAGAGTAGAAACTAAAATAACAAAAGAAAAAAAAACGGAATAAACCTTACAAATATACATAATACCTATAATCAATCAACAATATGTTCTTGTTAAACAAATACATATTACATCTTCCTACGTTCCCTAAAATAAGCATAAATGCTTGTGCTATAGGTGAACGAAATCGGCCGAGGCAGGATTCGACTCGCGATCACTGGATTGCTAGCCCAGCGCGCTAACCGCTCTGCCATCGACCCATCTTAAATCATCTCCTATGAGGAGATTTTAAAAATCACCTATAGTTGTCACTGTTTACCTCTGGAGAGAGCAGATTCTATCAAATGTTTAGGAGTAACTATAGACTCATCACTTAGATGGGATAAACATATAGAACATGTCACTAAAAGAACACGTCAGTTAGTATATATCTTCAGGAGTATAAGAAATATTGTCGACCATCAAACTATCAAAACTATTTACTACGCACTCTGTCAATCCATCATTACTTACGGCATTCTTATTTGGGGCAACTGCGCAAATTCGATATTAGATTCTCTTTATAAGAGTCAAAAACTTGTGATCAAAATTATTTTGTCCCGCCCTATAAGATTCCCTACTCGAAACCTTTTTGAAAACTTCAAAGTCTTAACTCTACGTCAGCTCTACACTAAATGCCTTATTTGCTACTTCACATTTAAAGACACCGATAAAACACGAACACAACAAACAAGATTTACACGTACGTCATCTCACTTAAATTACCATATCCCTCATCCAAACACTAGCCTTGCTCAGCGACACTATTCATATCAAGCTCCCAGTGTTTACATACAATACCATCCCAGATTATATTAAAAATATATTAATAACTACCAAAGGTTCAAAAGAGAAATAACCTTATGGATCATTGAATCAAATCCACCACAATAACATTTTTCTCATTTCTTATGACTTGCTTTTTGTTTACTGTATGTGTGTGTGTGTATGTGTGATGTGTGTGAGTATGTTTATGATCCAGTATATTACGTGAGTATGGAGAGTGCCTGTGGATGTATGTTAGGTAGTGTATGAACAATTGTGCTGAATCCACTTTAAAATAATGTTGTTTAATTTACAAAACCAAAGACTGCATCCAATATAACACAGGGATTATCCCTAGCATATTGGAGAGCAAAATCGCTAATTGACAACAAAGCGCAAGAGAGTGTCAATGGTTTGGATGTGTATGTGTACCTTTCCATTGTCTCTGTCTGAAATATGTATAGCATTTAGGGTCGTATTACGCATGTTATATGAGAAAACGGTAAGATAATCTTTCCCTCTCCAAATTCTCAAGTCGTATTACAGATGTTATTTGGTATTACACAAGTTATCTTATCCTATCTGCATCTCACGCGACTGTCATTATCTGTCAAATTACGATATTTGTGAGATTTCGGTGAGGTAATGGTGAGGTACCAATTTAGCTACCTTATCCATACAAATGTGGAAAAAATAGTCAACAACATATTTTTTGGAGACTTCTGTAATTTAAATAATTATATTTAAATACTAACTTACACGAATACGCGAACCTCAAGGCCATATTCGATAAAAAAGCAGTTATATTTTAACAAACGCACTGTTGAATTTGTTAAAAAAATCTCATTATAAAATATTGATTTGAATTTTATGACCTAAACAATGTCAGATATCATAAAATTAACTCGATGCTTATGTGAAGAAAGTATTTAAAATCCATAACTTCAAAGTTTTACATGTATGCTAATGAAAAAAAATCATTATAATTCTAATACAAGAGGAAGTAAAATGTACAATTTTAGGAGTGTTCCATTACTAGAAATATGTGTATGCTTAGGTTAGGTTTGGATATGGGTACTTTCATTGTACATATTTAACTTAATGAACTCTTGTTTTGACTACACTGGTTGAAGCGTCCAGCGCGAGTTGACTATAATTTGTTTGACAGTGTTTAATGCTTTGAATAACCTGGCACCACAGTACATTCAAGAGTTATGTCAGAGAAAAGAGCTAACTGGTAAGCATCTCACACTCAGGTCTTCTGGATCACAGAGTAACAACTCCCTAAAGAAGTTAGACAGAGACAACTAAGCGGCTTACAATGATCGATACTTAAGCGTGAGTGGTTCTATAAAGTGGAATAGATTGCCTCCAGATATCCGTAGTGCACAAAGCAAGAGCACATTCTCTAAAGGACTGAAAACAGCTTTGTTTCATAGAGCAACATTAGACAGAATATAAGCGCCCTTGGAATGATCCTGAATCATTAAACGGGGCTATATAAATTATTTATTATTATTTGATTCTAATAAAAATAAAATTTACATTTTCTTAGCAAATCCAAATTTTAATTTGATTATACCAATGAAATAAGTTTTGCATCAAAATTTCCTGACTACATACAATGAAATACTACAAGACGCTACATAATATGAATTAAATTCTTTTCCTGATTTTAAAGTGTGCACTTTATATATTATAATCGAATATAGTGGACCAAGGTTTTAATTTTATCAGTTACCAATTTCATTCTTCTATAACACAAAAATTTACTCAAAGAATAATAAATCCATTTTTTACCCTTAAAACCTGATGCCATACGCCTCTAATCTTGTAAACATTCATGCATCGTGTCATAAATGCTCGTCAATTGTTAAAGTTTCTTACGTTTCACATGGTCATACTACACTTTTCTAAAATGACCCATGCTATTCACTCCCGTCTCGTACACCCTTGTATATTCTTTTAATATGGCCAAACTACCTCAGGGCATTCACTCTCATTTTGCTAATACTTACTTACTTAACGAGTCCGGAATTCAGATTTTGCCACTCCAATGTGTGGCGGCGGCAATCGCCCTGTCGGTTAATCTTATCAGGTCGTTCATGTGACAGCCTTCGTCCAGTTTTGCTATAATATTCTTCTTTATGTATCACAGATTATACTTTAAGTTTTTTCGAATACCAGTATCTTAGATTTACTAACATAAGGTAATACTCAATTCGTTCTGCAGGCATCCTTCATACACTTTATTCACTAAATATTGCAATCACACGTTCTGCAATCAAAACTGTTTCATCTGCATAATAAATAATAAAACTGTTTAATACAAATAAATATATAAGGTACATATTTATTACAAAACACATGAAATGTGGACTTATACTATATACTTACATGCCATCACGCCATGTTCCTCACAGGGTAGGCAGAGAGAATGGAACGCCCCATTTTTTCATCTTGACACACATTCATCACCTTGTCAACATTCATGCATCGTCTGTTGTTTATGCTTATTACATTTCTGTTTATCAAAATATCGTTCACACGGTCATGTCATCTTTTTCTTGCAGGCATCCTTCATACACTTTATTTACTAAATACTGCAATCACACGTAATGCAATCAAAACTGTTTCATCTGCATACATCAAATCATGTACGATTGATTTGTATCAAACCAACATTTACATACTTTAATGTTAAAGCAGTGCAACATTAACAGCGTGCAATTAAAAGACATTGTATTAAAGTATATTTGTTTATTTAACATCAATAAAAAACGAGTGGGTTGTGGCCAACACTAAACTCTCCACACCATAGTAAGCGTTCATTTTTTCTTCTTGAAATGTTGACAATTTCAATATGGTAAAGAATGCTTATGTTGTATGAAATATTTTAATAAAAACAGATAAATTTTGTTTTAAAGAGCGATAGAGCATTTTCAAAATTATAACATGTGATATCATATGAAGAATTTTTTTGCTATTTATGGAAAGCTAATCAGTTCTATGTTCAAGCTCTTTACCTTATAACATGAAATCAAATTACTGAACTTTTCCATACATAAGAAATTTATCTAAATACATTTTTATTCATACTAATTTTTACTACCAGGAATATATATTTTCTAACGATAGTATATTTTTATGTTAAGATAGACAAACTATTAATGCAGTATGGTGTAGAATGATTATGTTGTATGAAATATTTTAATAAAAGCAGATAAATTTTGTTTTAAAGGACGTTAGAGCATTTTGACATGTGATATCATATGAAGAAATTTTTCGTTATTTATGGAAAGCTTATCAGTTCTATGTTCAAGCTCTTTACATAATAACATGAAATCAAATTACTGAACTTTTCCATACATAAGAAATTTATAAATTTATATACATTTTTTCATTCTAAATTTTACTACCAGGATTTCTTTCTAACGATTTATTTTCTAACGATAGTATATTTTTATATTAAGATAGACAAATTTTTATATTAAGATAGCCCCATAAGCAGAATCGGTGGTGTTTTTTACAATATCAGATGTTGTCTTCAATGAGGTTTTTCTTTGTGGTCATGGTAACATTTCATAACTGAAAAAAAAGGGAAAATAATAGTAACATTAAAATAATAATAGGCTAATTTAATAGGATTTTTCATAACAGTCATTGTATTAAATAATAGTAGAAAACCAAAACATATTTCATATTAGTATGAATGATGATACTAGCACAGCATGAATTATACCAAAGAAGTTAATTATAATGACATCTATGGATTTAAATTGTACCGACATATTCTATCTACAGTTTTGGCTTTACTGATGTATGATAATATAAAAAAGTATTTTAACCAATCTTGTCAAAAACAATTTAAAGTATATATAGGACTCGCCAAGCGAATGTATATGGGTGATATCACCTGTGCATAAACCAATTTTAACAATTTAAATTGTATCAACCAATAAAATCAGTTGATGTTCGACGTTATACAGCGTATTGAGGCACATTTCCCCTGACCTTTGCAAAAATGATTTATAAAACTGTCACCTACATCCTCTTATATGGCGAGCACTAATAACATTGTAATTGTTTCTATAGACACTCAAAAGATTCTTTTTAAGTAAACCATGTACGCTCAAAATTTTCTTATACTAGTCGTTAACGCCTTTATAAAGCATACTTTATGTACTCAAGATTTTTATGAATAATTTTAAAATCCAATACCTACCGTCGACTGTCGCCATAAGTCTTCTTCTTCTTTTTGGATCTGTTAGCCTGTTAAAGTCCTGTGTCAGTTTCCTTCCTGTGACGTCGAATGCCAGCTATCCTTCTATCTTTTGGGAGGACGTCCTGAAGGTCTGCTTTCTTGGCGAACATTATCCCTGGCTTTTGTTTGTTCGTGTTCATTCCATAACCTATGTTTCATTGTTCCAAGTTTTCTAGAGCAGAATGACAGTTCTCTGAAAACATCATTATTGTTGTTTAAAATGTACTAATTTGCGTACAGTAAAATATAAATTGTGAAAAGTGCAAAGATATTATAGTAAGACTTTATTTTATGTATGGAAGTTTATCTAGTTTACGGTTATGATAAGTAATTTCATATAATTCTTGTTTTTTTATAACTCTTGTTCATTACTGTTTTTTTTTCAGAATTGTCAAATTCAACATCTTATAAAAGCAATAATGAACAAAATTAATAATCTTTTTTAGTAGATATAGCAAGAATACAGATTCCCACTGTAATATAAATGCTTTTATAAGGTACGTTGTACATTATAAATCAATGTTTATAACTCATATGAAAATACTGTAAATACGTAATAAAATAACAAAAGTATTTAATTAACTTACCAGATTCCAAATAATTGTGCCCAGCCGGCAACGTTTATTTTGTTTTATGTGTTTATTTATCTAAATACGAAAATAAACGAAGAAATTGTAATATAACCTCGCGAACTTTTATGACCAAACTACAAAATTAGCGACGGGGAAAAATGAGTGATCCGTATTATTTGACCGGATCATTAAATTGAATCGGTGACTCACGGTTCACGTTGCCACAACGATCCGCTCATGAACCAGACATCACTCTCACACTTTCTATCTCATATAAAATATATCGTTAGAATGCGATACACAGACCGACTCATCGATTCCGGATCATGTGTTCTCTTGCTCTAATCCACGTAAAGTATATAGTTAGAATGCGATACACAGACCGACTCATGGCAATCTTCGATTCACAACTAATTCATTATGGTTCATGAAATCTAATTCATTGTGGTTCTTGAATATGTTAAGCAATTTTGACCGCAACACACTTTGAAAAACAAATACGTAACGTCTATAATTGTATATACTATTTTGAAGGCGATCTGTTATAATTCTTTTAAGATAAAGACTGATGGCAATCTTCGATTCACGACTAATTCATTATGGTTCATAAAATATTTAAGCAATATTGACCATTAAGTACATTGAAATGCAAACATTTTAACGCCTACATTTGCATATCATATTTTGAATCGGTTTTGTTTTCTCTGTCATATTACGTACATGTTATGTACGATAGATAAGGATAGCCATATTTGAATCATATTGAATCGAAGAGCGAATTGATGATCCGCATAAATTTCATGAATCGATTTGAAAAGACAGGATCTTAAAATAATATCGAACTTTGCACCACTATACAAAATGTCAAAATCGTACGGCATGGATTCACACGAACCATAGAAAATAGAGTTGCCATTAATTAAAAGTAGTGGCGCTCGCAGACGATGGCCAAAAAGATACACTCAAAGTAAGGTAAGATTAATCTTAACTTACTGTACATTATAGGTTATCCAAAATACCGTTGCCAAGGAAAGATAGATCTTTCCTTAAAACAATCTTACAGTGAGGTACCTCAACTTTTTCTTATTTTTTTCTCAAGATAACTAACGAAATACCAGCCTTAATCTTTTTTATATATGTACCTTTATTATTGTTGTCAAACCTCTGTATGTAAAATGTCATGTTTATTATAAATAAATAAAAAAAAATATGACGAGATGTTAAAAATTTGTCTTCGTCTGAAAAAATCTACGTTTATACAACTATAAATATATTCAATCAACTATTTCATTACTTTTTAATTCGATTCTAAATTAAAAAGCGCCATCGTAGCCAAGGTGTATTTACTCTCAACACTATAGAATTGTGGAGAGTTATGATTTCACAATTAACTAGCGTATTTTTTTACATCAATTTCTCAACGGGTATCATGTAGAGAGTGCACACTATGAGTTTCATCGTGATGTGTTGGCACGTATGGCGTACGGCGTACACCGCACGGATTATCCTTTTTGTGTCCTCTCTACAGCACAAACTATAAGTCCGATCGACTTTATATTAACATCCTATGTGTAAAGTACATAGACCTAGAGATGATTCATCGCTGGTGACCCAACATTTTTTATTTATTTTTTTATTTTATTTATTTAGGTAAAATAAACAGGATTAAACCTACAATTATTTTACACGATTAATCTTAAAAATATAATTACACCACTGTGTATAACATTTCAAATTATAAAGTACAAAAATTAAAATAAACCAAAAGCATACCTACAAGGTAGTAGGTACAAAAATTAAAATAAATTAAAGCATACAAGGTAGTAGGTACAAAAATTAAAATAAATTAAAGCATACAAGGTAGTAGGTACAAAAATTAAAATAAATTAAAGCATACAAGGTAGTAGGTACAAAAATTAAAATAAATTAAAGCATACAAGGTAGTAGGTACAAAAATTAAAATGAATTAAAGCATACAAGGTAGTAGGTACAAAAATTAAAATGAATTAAAGCATACAAGGTAGTAGGTACAAAAATTAAAATAAATTAAAGCATAAAAGGTAGTAGGTACAAAAATTAAAATAAATTAAAGCATACAAGGTAGTAGGTACAAAAATTAAAATAAATTAAAGCATACAAGGTAGTAGGTACAAAAATTAAAATAAATTAAAGCATACAAGGTAGTAGGTACAAAAATTAAAATAAATTAAAGCATACAAGGTAGTAGGTACAAAAATTAAAATAAATTAAAGCGTACAAGGTAGTAGGTACAAAAATTAAAATAAATTAAAGCATTCAAGGTAGTAGGTCATTCGCTTGTTTACAAAAATATGTACCGAAGTAGGTAGGAAAGAAACATCCAAAAATTCGCACCACATACACATACATAATATTAACTATCCCGCATTACATTGCCGTGATGGTATTTATTTATTTATTTAATATACAGAGACACCAACACAACACTGAACAACACAAACAAACAAAAAAAAAACATGAAACAAAAAAATAGAATCTCCAGTGCTCCAATAACTGTGCCCACATAGTATGCAATGCGGGATAGTTAATGTGTGCGAATTTTTTTTGGTTGTTTCTTTCCTACCTACTTCGATTATATTTTTGTAAACAAGCGAATGACTCTTGTATGCTTTAATTTATTTTGATTTTATACCTACTACCTTGTATGCTTTTGGATTGTTTTAATTTTTATACTTTGAAATTTGAAATGTTATACAAATTTGATGTAATTATTTTTTTATGATTAATCGTGTAAAATAATTGTAGGTTTAATCCTGTATATTTTACCTAAATAAATAAAATAAAATAAAATAAAATAACAGGTATCTCCCGCATGGCTATTGTTCATAGTTAGGTAGGTACAATCAACGTCTCCTGACCATTCAAATTATAAAAAAGACATTACTTTGCACAGTTAAAAGGAAAGTTTAAAATACAC
The DNA here is from genome assembly GCA_963576475.1 of Molanna angustata. Classification (NCBI taxonomy): domain Eukaryota; kingdom Metazoa; phylum Arthropoda; class Insecta; order Trichoptera; family Molannidae; genus Molanna; species Molanna angustata. Next base: position 11,318,634 of record OY754974.1, on the reverse strand, counting down.
ATATACATATATGTAGGAAAACAAAAAGAAAACAAAAGTTGAACTACCTTAAAAGATAAAACAAAAAAAAGAAGGAATAATTGAACTGAGACAAAAAAAATAGATTTTAGCCCAGCATATTTTAAAAGATAAAAATAAGCAATTTATCAAAGATCGATTTCTATGAAATATGTACGTCATTGTCATTACATTAAATTGTCACAACGAATAATAATAATAATTTAATTACATTAAATGATAAATGTATATTATATCATTAAATGTATATTATATCAAAAAGATTTTCTGTTGTTTCTCTTAATATTACATGTAGCTAAATATCATTCGTTTTTATCAACCTATTTATGGCAGAGACACGTATAAAAGGTTTTTTTGTATGATGGCTAGAATCGTTTAAGGATCTATAGAAAAAACATTCGACATTTTATCCGTTAGTAAACGATTACTTTAACAAAAACATTTACCAGCTTAAACATTATTATTGTATGCCTATAGTATTTTTCTTATCTCGACCAACCATTCTTTTTCGTACTGCGTTATAATTTTCTTTGGGAAATTGAATTTTTTTGCTTTTTTATTTATTTAAAATAAACCATTGTATGCTTTTTGATAAAAACTGTAAAGTTTATTTTTAGTTAATAATGGTAATACTCAATGTAAGAATTTGTACTTTTTTACTTCTTAAAAAAACATATGTACATGGTACCTACATACATCCACACATGATGCACACATACCTTCTAATTTGTATTCTTTTCGATGATTTTTTTCAAGATCAGCCCCCCTATACAACATGTCATTTAGCAAAAAAGAAAATATACAAGAAATGATAACTAAATGTATGGAAGTGAAAGTTGTCTGTCACGTGACAGTTGTCTTTTCCAAACATTGAGTTGTCTTTTCTTGTTTCTTTTCTTAGCTAAACGACATGTTGTCTAGGGGGCTGATGAAGTGATCCATGAGAAAATCGTCAAATCTTCAATTTGAACTTCAACGATACTAAATTCTTTACCACATTGTCCGATTTTAATGATTCCTTTAGAAGTGCTTGATATTAGGTGATCACACATATAAATTTCATCGAGTTCTGATGATGGAACTCATGAGAAAACAAATATCAAACTCTTCAATTTACACTTCAACGATACTAAATTCTTTACCACATTGTCCGATTTTAATGATTCCTTCAGAAGTGCTTGATATTAGGTGATCACACATATAAATTTCATCGAGTTCTGATGATGGAACTCATGAGAAAACAAATATCAAACTCTTCAATTTACACTTCAACGATACTAAATTCTTTACCACATTGTCCGATTTTAATGATTCCTTCAGAAGTGCTTGATATTAGGTGATCACACATATAAATTTCATCGAGTTCTGATGATGGAACTCATGAGAAAACAAATATCAAACTCTTCAATTTACACTTCAACGATACTAAATTCTTTACCACATTGTCCGATTTTAATGATTCCTTCAGAAGTGCTTGATATTAGGTGATCACACATATAAATTTCATCGAGTTCTGATGATGGAACTCATGAGAAAACAAATATCAAACTCTTCAATTTACACTTCAACGATACTAAATTCTTTACCACATTGTCCGATTTTAATGATTCCTTCAGAAGTGCTTGATATTAGGTGATCACACATATAAATTTCATCGAGTTCTGATGATGGAACTCATGAGAAAACAAATATCAAACTCTTCAATTTACACTTCAACGATACTAAATTCTATACCACATTGTCCGATTTTAATGATTTCTTTAAGAAGTGCTTGATAGGTGATTAAACATATAAATTTCATCGAGTTCTGATGATGGAACTCATGAGAAAAGAAATATCAAACTCTTCAACTCGCAACGTCGCCGTCGCGTCGTCAGAATTTAATAAGCAGTCAGATATCCAACTAATTGAGCCATCATCAAATCATGTAATAACTTATCAATTTGCGAAGGATTTACGTATTATCGTATGGGGGTTTTGTATGAATGATAACATTACTAAATGCATACATACCAACACGCCATGTCCCACGTGGAGTAGGCAGAGAGAACCAAACGCCACATTTTTTATCTTGATACACATTTCTATATGAAAGAGTTTAGTTAAGTATTTGAAATACATATATTTCATTGTTTTATGAATATGGTCGAGGTCATACAAGATTATTTCCCAACAATGTATTTTTTGCTCACATTTGAAACATTAAGGTTCAGTCCTGAATACTAACCTATTAGAGGGAAATGGAATGGATGTGAAATTATTCCACTCAGTAGGGTAATGTTTGCACTTAGCAAACGTAACATAATTTTGTATTCTCATACATCCTTCATACGTTATCCAACTAATTATGAAAAATGTATGAGTTTAATGGAAATTAAGTCCAAGATTCATACAGCTTTTAACTCCATGTTTATTTGAATTAAATATTATATAAGTAAATGCACACAGATGAAAACTAAATTTCATGGATAAAAGAAGATACTGACTCGAATATTCTTGATTGATTTTTTTAATTTAAACACATTTCATTTAATATGAACTTCCACTCAATGAAATTTTATATATAGTCACGTTATATGAGAGCAAAACGCTCTACGAAAATGGTATATTTTTACAAATTCTTACAATATCACCGAAGAAAGAGCACACACGAAAACATACAGTAAGTTAGAAAGAGATCATACATCAATAGACACACATTGCAAACATATTTTCTCTTTTACTCCAGTGCAATCACACCTTAATAATATCTCATTCCAAATAATGACTGTGAAAGAGAAGAAGTTATATTAAGTTAAAGCTATGTGAAAAAAGCTATGTTTTTTTTGCTGTAGAATAATATTATTGTCACAGTAATGATTTAAGGTACCCAACTGCGTATTAGTAAATATTGTATTTTTGTGTGGTGGGTGCATGGATGTAGATGTAATGTATCAATATAATATTGTAAATCTCCAACCACAAAACAGGTGTAATCCTAGTGAGGTTAGGATTGTATTTATAAATGATTGTATAAGTGTCAAGATGATATAAATAAATAAATAAATAAAATAAAATAATATCTTACTATAACTTTGGTAATTGAGGTAATATTGGAATACTTTATTCTATTTTTCATTAGTAGTAACATTGTTCTTATTTTTCAGTGATACCAACATTATAATACTTGCATAGTGATGTTGGCTTCAGATTTTAGTTCAGTTCATGCTATTTTCGTATGAAAACGTGTTTTTGTAAATGTTTTGTTATGTCAATTCATTTATTTAATTTCTTTCTTTTTGGATAAATATTGTTTTCAGTCACATAAGTACATTATATTTGTGTATTGTGTGGTAATTTTAGTCACTTTTAATTCCTTATAAAAAAGGATTATCAACATTATTTTACTACATCCTTTGTGAAAATTAAAAATATAATGTTATATTAAAATAATTGTAAAAATCTATGCTTTCAAAAAGATGGAATAGCATTAATTAGGTCTGAGTACATTAAATTAAATTGGCCACCCTCTGTACATATTATGTTATACATAATATGTAATCTTTTCATTCATTGTTATCTGTTTGTTTGAAAGGAATTGCTCAAAATGGCAATATGCCCGCCATATTACATATCATGTACCAATAGGTACACCTGTCGATGAAAAATGTCCTCTCCCGAAACTAGTTGTTTTGAAAAGTCCAGCAGCGTTTCAATCCAGCATTATTATTGGGAATTTCCTAAAAAAATATGCTGTATCCAGCTGGATTGCTGTATGCGGGATTCTGCAATTGCAATCCTTGTATACATAGATGAAAATATTTACACCGTTATCTTTAGTAGGTTTTTTTTCTACCATTCAATTTCACAAAGCAACAATACAAACAGAGATGCAGATATGTAAATAATTTATTTGTCAGCAAAACAAGAGAATAACATTAACTGGTTCATTAGGCATTCCTAACTTTTGCCAAGGTTTAGTTGAGCTTTGGTTTATTTTGTTACTTTATTACACACCAACTTGCAACACCATCTTAATTAAAATAATCTTAAAATTACTTTATCTGTGTGCAAATAGTATCCTATTCTGTGTTGGTTTAAGTCATTTGTTTATTTAATTATACACACCATATTTACAATGACATCAACAAATAGATTACTGCTGCCCGAATAGGAAATCCTGTTCTAGGACTAGCAGTTTATAATTTTTATTCACAATACAAGCAATTATGAACCAGGTGATAGTTTCCGTTCTACATTAAATAGACACACAATCACAGTATTCTGCACTCACAATCACCATCTTGACAAACAACTTAGGAGTTAAAGCTCACACAAAATAGCGACCAGCCCCCCTAGACAACATGTCATTAAAGCTAAGCGTTATATCGCTAAGCGATAGAAATGTATGAAATTGGTGGCTGTCACGTGATGTCATAGCCACCAATTCCATACGTTTACTATCGCTTAGCGATATAACGCTTAGCTTAAATGGCATGTTGTCTAGGGGGGCAGGTCCTAATGTCCGCTATAATACATGACATCAATCCAATCTCTGACGCGATTGTTCATTTCAGAACCGTAGAAAAGAGACTTGTTAACTATGTTACTGAATTGATATAAATCACACGCGGATGCGTCCAAAATAAAATCAAATAGTGATATGAAAGAAGTTGTTCAACCGTACACTTATGGGGGTGTTTCTGAATCAATCGAAACTAAATGCATTTTGATGGCTACCCTGACTGTCCCAACGGCATGGATAAGAATCATGATACATGTCAGACAGATCATCCTTGTCATAGTAAATACCTATTAAATATACCCTGAACCGTGTCCGGACAATTGACCGTAGCCGATTGACCGTGGACAATTTACCTTACGCCCTTTTTACCGAATGGACAATTGACCATAAGGACAATTTACCGTATAGATAGTTGACCATGAGGACAATTTACCGCACGGACAATTGACCGTGGGGACAGTTGACCGTACGGACAATTGACCATGAGGACAATTTATCGTATGGACAATAATTGACCGAATGGAAAATTCACCGTGCGGAAACTATTTTTAATAACAGAAAAAAAATCGTATGAGTTAAATAAATTGCGTGAAAAAAAATGTTCGTTTATGGCGACGAACCGATTGCCTTCTTTTTTATTTCAAAATACAACGAGAAAAGATAAACGCGATTATATGCAGTCAAACGGTCGACGCATGAATTGTTGGGCGATCGATTTGTACGGAAGGCGATGGGCTGTAGTTCGTCAATCTTCGGGAATCATCGAGGATATACATATTGCAGTTTAATATTTAGGAGCACAGCTACCTAATAATAGGTAAATTTTATTGTTAATTGGGTATATTTAAAATATATGCTAGTTTTACAAATGTGTGTTGATTTTGTATGAATATTATGACTACGCTAATTTCAGAATACACAATCGCTTCAAAATTACCACGAATTGACAATACACAACGATACTCATGTAGGTGCAATAAGAACTTCAAGACATAATTACTTCTTATAATACCTTAACCGTGATACAAAAATAAAATACATTCGACTCACCCTGTAGTTACATTGTTTTTCCAAGCACCGAGATCATTCCTGAAAACTTGATACTCATGAGTTGAAGCACTTAGTGGGAAATGGAAAATAAGAAGGGAATGAAGCGGTCTGAAGAATCTATTGCCCTCACTTCCTTTCGAGAGTTAGTCATACACTCGGTTCCGTTGCACACCAGAATTATTCCTGCAGCTGAAGACACATTGAAAAATTATGGTTGAAAACTTTCAAATAATATGTTGAGTATATAAGTGCGACACTGGGGACTACATGAAAAATGAATTAATTAATAACAGCTACTTAAATATTATACAAATACAGATTAATATTACTAGTTGCATATAACACATGAGATACAACTGTCGATAGCGATTATATGTATAGTTGAAGAATAAGTACCAAACTATAAAACCATAAATTAATCCAAATTATTGAATATTTTTAGATATTTTGTTTTTTATACAACACATGTAAGTATGTATGTCAAAATACATACCTACATGATTTTTCCTACCCAGAATATGAAAACAGCACGATGTTATGTATGTATGGTTGGAGATGAAGTATTAAACTATTAAGTCTTCTTAGATATTGTGTATAGGCGACTGCCATACAAATTGTATGAAGCGATGTCGTCACTAAATTCAATTTTTATAAAAATTGTTAAAAATAATTGAAATGTACTGATACAATGCTTATATTTTTTATAGAAAATTAAATTATCTAGTTGAGGTGTTTCGGCTTTTTTCGATATTTTTAAAAACTTTGGAAATATAGGCAGATTTATCATAAACAAAAAAACAGTTTGGTACTTATTCTTCAACTATACATACTATTGATATCGACAGTTGGATCTCATGTGTTACATGCAAATAGTATTATTAAACGTGTCTCCGATTATATTACGCGAACACGTGATTCGTCAAACAATATAGAAAAATATTTAGTATAAAAATAAATGTAAACGAAAAAAATTATACAAAAGGTATGAATCATTCTGTTGTGTATGAAACATTTTTTATGTTAAAATACTTACTCTTTTGTAGATTTAAAAAAATATATATTTTTTACTATGATATTATTTTTCTCAAGTATTCTCCTGACGAGTTCTTTATGAAAACGTGTAAGAATTTTCCGAATTTTCTAATGAAGGATGAGAGAAAAATGTAATGTTAATATGAATTTAGTAGGTATAAAATAATCTTTATATTTGGCTATTTTTATATTTCAATGTTGAAAAACATAAAACTGTAAAACCTTCATATATTTCTGATATTTAGAGGTATTTTTTTTCTTTATTAGTTAGGCAATTAACACAATATAAAATTATTTGTGTCATAATTGTATTCATAGAACAACCAAAATATAATATGAACAAGACATACTATGGACAGTAGCAAATAAAAGAAAGTCACTAAACATTTCAAATAAACATAAAATGTCAAAAGGTACATTACAGAAGGATATTATTTTTAACAATAAATTTTATTAGATAAATTAAAAGTTAAGATGTGGTAATTTGTGAAGAAATAATATATCTAATTAAATAAGAAGTATTTTTAACAATGTACACTTCTTCAGCAAATCTTTGCTGGTTTTATTCTAATCACTTTACGGAATGTGTCTTCTTTCATTTAAAAGCCATCTACTTCTTCTTCATGTCATATCAGGTCCCCACGGTGTTGGCGATCACTGCTGAAAAAGCATCTCTTTCTGCCTCAGTCCGGAACAATTTGCCGACGTCTCTAATGTCAGTCCACTCACGAATTTTGTGGAACCATGATATCTGTAGAACCATGATGTCTGCCTATTCCTCAGCATCACTCTATTTTGCTCTTCATAATCTGTTGAAGGGGAAGATTGAGGGCCATATGGGGGTCGGCAGGAGCAGCTATACTGACTGAAACATTCGGGAATGGACTGGAATGTGGAGGGCCTGTTCCGCACCGCACCGGACAGGGAAAATATCTCCCAAGTGATCGTCAAAGTCGGAGACAAGACACACGAAGAAGAATCATTTGAAGCAGCCTATACCTTGACCAAAATATAATATCTCTCGTCACTTAGGTAACTGTGTCAACTAGATTATGAAAACTATCAACTTCCTGCTATTTACATTCACAGCTCCAACATGGCTATTGATCGTTCCGAAATATCAACGATAGTAGATTCTGATTCCTGATCTAACACTAGAAAGACCAGTTTGGCGTAATAGAATCAGGAGAGCCGACTCCAAGTTAATGGGACAATGAGGACGAAGAGGACGAAGGTATACGAAATATTTTAACGAGACATAAAAAATAGTAGATGATAGTTATGTGTATTAATTTCACGAACGAATCAAACATCCAAGAGTTCAAATCAAACATCTGTGATAAAAATCTTAAAAAGATTATTTTGATTTTTTTTTTTCAAAAATAAATGTAATATTATCACACCATACAACTTTAACATATGGTATGGTGAAAATACATTTATTTTTCCTGTTGGCATTGTCCAAAATCAAAAGAAAATTCGTTACAAAACTTTTAACCAAAACCTAATTTCAACTTTCTACGTCCGTTATTTTATATTAAGGTTATGAAATTTGAAAAGTTTTGTGAAAATAGGTATTGTATACAAATACAAAAAGTATATATTTCATTCGATGTGTTAGGTAATTATACAATTTTATTCTTATCTTCCAATTCAAAAATGAGTTAGGTAATTATACAATTTGATTTTTATCTTCCACTTTATTTTAGCTACGTCCGGAGCATTCTCGATTTTGCCTCAGTTACGTGGAGCCCCTTCTATATTACTTATGTATATAGATAGGATAGAGAATGTACAAAACAAATTTTTGAAGCACTTAAACTATAGATCTAAATTACTCAAATCTATTTAATTAATCAATTAATCAATTATCTATTTAATTAATTAGATACTTCCCTCTTTTAACACGAGATTTTATCTCAATTAAAGAGGGTTATTCACGGAAAAAAATGAGTAGTTACATAACAACTTTAATAGGGGGTTGAGGCACTTTTCTTTGTTTCAACACTAATTTAGGATCATCGCTACACTTTAAGTGTTGTTTTAACTACCTAGTTTTGAAATGACTCTTACTCTGGAGTTGGATTTGCTACCGAATTAGCGTTCATAGTACTTCGATTTTTAGAGTTATAGTAAGTCCATTAGAGTAAGTATAAGACATTTTAGAGTTAGAACAACACTTTAGGTGATGTAACAAGTCTAGTGATAAAGTTGAGATAACACGAAATTGGAGCTGTAACAAAACCTAATTTAGATTTGTAACAACCTGGATAATAATAAATAGTTTCAGTGTTGTTAGAAGAATATGCACAGTTATAACAATTCTAGACCAAGTTTTAATTTTACTTTAATTATTATTCATAATACTCTATTTTTAAAGGATTATAATAACTCTTATTGAAGTCAATACAAATATGTTTAGTCTTTATAACAACTTTATTGTGAATATTTGTTTCAACTTTATAGGAAAGTTGATTAGACTTCTATAAGAACTCCAATCAACTTTACCATAAAGTTTATTACAACTCTATCGTGAATATAATAATGCATTCAATAATGCAATATGGCATTGTTGCATGGGGGGGGGGCGTATAAAACATCCATTTTGCCTCTAGAAATTACACAAAGGTTGATAATAAAAATTATAAATAAAAAACCATCTGACTACCCAACTTTGCAACTATTTCGTGATTTTCAAGTGCCATCTTTTAAAAATATATATAAAAAAATGTGCTATTTCAAATACATAAGGACATTGGAAGGTCGCACCATGCCTTTGTACGTGTGGCGAGTGATAGACAAAATATAGTGAGTCAACTGTGTACCCCATTAACACATACAAGTTTTGCACAGCACTACTACACGTACAATGGGGTGGTGTGGTTCAACCAACTTGAAACAGATTTGAGACTGGCAATTGAACATAATGATTTTTAAAAAAAAATAAAGAATAAATCAAACTTATTATTTGACTGATATGTAAATTATATTAACTTCTTTTTGTATAGATAATAATTATTGTATGTATAATATTTTGTGTATTCTGTATTAAATTGTCTCCTTTACACACGAGTGCTTGCACTCTAGTAAAGGGTAAATATGTTTTGTCTTACTGTGAATCTTTTCTATATAGTTTGTTTGTTTTATATTTTGTATATGTATTTGTTAACTTAATAAAATAAAAAAAAAAAAAAAATATTTGTTTCAACTTTATGGTAAAGTTGATTGGACCTCTTATTGAAGTCTAATCAATTTTACTATAAAGTTGAAACAAATATTCTTCTATAAGAGGTACAAACAACTTTACCATAAAGTTGAAACAAATATTCACGATAACGTTGTAATGAGTTTAGTCTTTATTACAACTCTATCGTGAATATTTTTTTCAACTTTATGGTAAAGTTGATTGGACTCCTTACAGAAGTCTAAAATAAAGAAATAACATGACAAATAATGCCCCAGTTAGGCTGATTTACACGCAGTAATCAAGTGATCAACTAAGTTTTAAGTGAATTAATGTAAGCAAACAATGAATTAAGCAATAAGTTGTCTGTTGTTCACTAAAAAATTAAGTTAAAAATTAGTTAATTGGGTACTTGATTACTTAGGTTAGACAGAAGAAATCACTTTGGTGATAATCTCGCCGTTGCACATTATGCTAGATTATATATTATGTATTTCCTCTATTTTGTATTCCATATCTGTTTAATGTACATATGATGTGCATAAAGAATAAATAAATAAAAATACACATGTAAATCAGCGTTAAAGGTACATCAGAGGCGAGTTGTATGACAACTTCAGCTAGTGTTGAAATCAACACTAGCTAGAGTAACAAAAACACCAAGCTTGATATTCTTTAGTTAGAGTTTATTTGACCCTACAAAATGGTTAGGTTTACGCTAGTTAAGTGTTCGAACAACTGTAGCGTCTTGGGGTGGGGGGTACCTATAAATACGACTTGCATCAGTACATCAGTCTTCCTTCGCAGTTTGGTGCAATGACAGATAATTACACTGTGCGTTCCAAATAATTTTAATATTTTAGCGTCATGAATTTTCTTGATTTCATGTAAAATAAATTAAATTATAACTATATAATATTCAGTGAACTGTCGGTTCTGAAACAGCCGCTGGGCTATAATTTGGTAAGCAAATTGAATTACTCATTAACTAACTACATAACTAATTAATTAATTAACTAACTTCTTGCATACACATAAGCAAATTATGATTTAGAATCATTAATCTCATTAAAATATTTGTTGGTTGTGAACCCTTTTTTTTGTTTATTTTTTTAAAAAACATGACTATATTAAAAAATATATTTACAATAATTTCTAATTTTGGTTTTGTTATTTGTTACGCAGGCTGCTAGTGAACTGAAGGAGATCATCAAAAAGAAAAGAGAGGAAGATTTGAGCAAAGGCCAGACTATACAGCCTTATTTAATCGTCCAGGGGTTCCACCCATTAAAATTTGAGTGCGCCTACGTCGTCATAGACGAGACAGTCTACATATTCCAGGACTGCAGAAAGGCATTGGACATTTGCTTCAAGTCATTCTTCTCTCTTCGAGCGCATTACCCAAAGGCCAGTGAGAGAGTCTGGACATTCATTCAAAAAGGTATATTCGACATAGACGAGAACAACTCGATCTATTTTCCGGTGGTTAGTAAATTAGTGAAGTTTTTCAGTAACATTAAACCTTGAGCTTAACCCAAAGTAATGGACCACTTAGCATATAAGTGCCAAAATGTGGAATGGAACTAACATCATCAGATGATTTCATTGTTCATTTGACATATACCGACCTGCAATAATTTGTACAAAAGTTTAATATAAGATTTGTTTTAGAAGTGTTTTTAAATTTTCATTTTATTTTTCCTATCTCTTAAATTCATGATTGCCATTTATCATGTTCTTTGTAATTATTTTTTCAAATATATTGCTATGTACCTGATATTTATTTCTTTGATTCATCTACTTTGCAAAAACCTTTCCCTTATCAATGTTGTCACATTTAGCAAGCAAGGGCTACAATAACTTAAAAATTGTAACCCTTGCTTACATTATGGTTTGTTTAACTCAGTTCCATTATTTAAATTTAAATTAAACAATCATAAGGTTGATACTCAAAGAGTAAAATTATCTATATTATACTATTCGATATGAGTCCCTTCATCTCTAAGAGCTTTCTCTTTCCAAGGAAAAGCAGGTCCTTGGGAATGCATTTGCTGGGAGACTTTTTGAATCATTTATCATCATTAAACAAAAATAAAAATTAAGGCTGCTTCACTCGTTAATATTAAAACGGGTGTAAAGTCTTACTGTTGATAAATGATTCAAAAAATGTCCCATCAAATGCGTTCCCAAGGACCTGTTTTTCCTTGGGAAGAGAAAACTCTTTGAGTTGAAGAGTCTCATATCGAAGAGTACAAGGAACACTATGTAGAATTATAAGAACTAATATGGAGGGGTTGAAGGAACATTACATGGGATAAAGATTATAGAGTTTGTTTCAACTCTAAAGTGGATTTGTATTAACTTCATGAATGGTTATAGGGGCCACTACAAGAGTTGGGATAAAGATTATAGAGTTTGTTTCAACTCTAAAGTGGGGTTGTATTAACTTCATGAATGGTTATAGGGGCCACTACAAGAGTTGGGATAAAGATTATAGAGTTTGTTTCAACTCTAAAGTGGGGTTGTATTAACTTTATGAATGGTTATAGGGGCCACTACAAGAGTTGGGATAAAGATTATAGAGTTTGTTTCAACTCTAAAGTGGGGTTGTATTAACTTCATGAATGGTTATAGGGGCCACTACAAGAGTTGGGATAAAGATTATAGAGTTTGTTTCAACTCTAAAGTGGGATTGTATTAACTTCATGAATGGTTATAGGGGCCACTACAAGAGTTGGGATAAAGATTGTAGGCACTTTTCAATCTTTCGATTGTGACGGCTTCTAATTTGTAGAATTCCATTATGACAATGATTAATATGAACACATATATAATTCCACAATTTATTTTATTTTTCTCCCGACGACCGTTTCGGCTTATAAGGCCATAATCAACTGGTTGATTATGGCCTTATAAGCCGAAACGGTCGTCGGGAGAAAAATAAAATAAATTGTGGAATTATATATGTGTTCATATTAATCATTGTCATAAAGATTGTAGGGTTTGTATCGACTCCAAGATAGAGTTGTATTAACTCCAGAAGCAAAAATAGAGTTATGTTTCAACTCAAGTCTGCGTTGTAATAACGTTGATAAAGTTATTACAACCCCATAATAAAAGGGATGTTAACACACTGTTAGGGTTGTTACAACCCCTTTAGAGTTTGGTTCAAACCCTAAAAAAAAGCTTGAGGTTGTATTTAGAAAAAAAAGTTTGAGTTGATTCAACTCCTAAGTGCTGACACAACACCATGAATTGTTTTGCTACAAATCTACAACGGTTGTTTCAACTCTATAAGATTTGGGACAAGTTTAAAAGGGTCTTAGTGTAAATTCAACTTTCGTAAAATTAGAGGATCCTCAACTCCTGTGAAGTTGTGTCAACCACAGAAAATTTTAACTCTAAAAAAAGTTTTCTGGACTCTTCAAGGATTGGTGATATTTGAACCCCTCATAAGAGTCTGATTTCGACGTATAAGCGTTGTCATTACTCTAGATTTTTTTCCGTGTATGAATTATATGATTGAAATTGTATACCTTTTAAATTATGATTTATATGTGATCCTTGTATTGTTTTTGTTAATAAAAAAAAATATCATTCGATAACTATCGCCTCTCTGCACAACATCATAAATTAATGACTTTAGAAAATCGAAGGATATTAACTGATATGTTATATCTACACAAATTGATAAACAATAAAATAGACTCCATCGACTACTTACATACTAAATTTAATATCATTTAACCGCCCATTACGTCATACCTGGAATCCACTGCCATTTAAATTACCAATATGTAAAACAAATAATTTACAGAGTACATTTATCCATAGAACATGTAACAATTTCAATGTGTTCTTTAAGACTATAGACCTCTGCAATACATCAATTTTTAGATTCAAATCATCAGTAATTAAGTCCCTGAATGCCTCTGTGGCTTCTGGTGAGTAGTGTTTTGGCTTTCTCTTTCCGTCCAATTCCAAATTCCATTCTTTCCACTATATTATAACAGAAAATTTATTATTTCTGTAAACTTAATTGGTCCACTAATGGAGTGTTATATTATTAATGTATAATTTGTTATATGACTGTATGTTTGCAAAATAAAATAAAATAAAAAAATAAAATAGATTATTCAAGCTTCTAATATTCCTGTTGTTCAAGATATCATTCAAATAGTTGAGTTATCTATTTCTGTTAGTACCTATACCTACCTACCCAATATCGAAAACAAATCAAATACTCATACTAATATTTTAGGGTAATTATTATGTGTTATAGGTGTATGGTTTTTAATTATTAATTTAACAATAATCTCAATTTTTGTTTGTTTATATATTCATATCATAAACGAATTAAGAAAAAAAGTAGGTATATGTACTTAGAATTCATTCAACGATCCAAGTGGATGGGACAAACGGAAACTTTAATATATAAGAATATGGGACTTATGGCCAACACTAAACTCTTGGTAATGCTTAAATTCATTCAAATTATAAAACCACTTTTCAACTCCAATCCTGCTAAAATTTCTTTCCCAGTCCAATCCTACTGAAATTTCAAACCACTTCCCTTTACATTTTTTGAGACAGAAAGGAAGGGACGGATGAAGGGGACTGTTTTTAATAAAACTAACATATTTTTGTTTATTTATTGGATATTTTTTACTCATTCTGAATTTATCATAACAAATAAGCAGTTCAAAATTACCAAACGATTTTCTTGATACGTTGGCATATTGCTTCACATTTACCTTCTCGAGCAACTCCGGGTATAAAAAACTAATGAATAGTAAAAAAGATAAAACACACTTTTAACATGTAATAATAAATTGTTATTATGTTCAAGAATTTGTGAAATTCTTATTTTTGCATCAGTGCATTATTAAGCAGAATATAAAGTCATTTTATACTTTCTTATAAAGCTACGTTCTTTTGTCTTCATTTTCTTATTAGTCTATGCGAATATTGTAACGGTACATTTTCCAACCTTCCCACTCTAAAGCGAATGATGTATGCGACTTTTCATTAAAGGTGAGTTTCGATCATTGCGGCAGTCGGCAATAGATGTTTCGTTCCAATAGAGCGATTTTAATTTAAGGCCCTTGTATACCCTGGATATACGGATGTACACAAAAATGCATTTACAACAAAATGTGATATACATTTTTTTTTACTATACCAACTATTCGGGCGTTTGAGATCCAACCTAACCATATTCCATCCTAGGATTATCATAACGCCACCGCCCAGAGAAGAAAATATTCAAGTACCTATGTACCTACATTCAAAACACATTCAAAAAAGACACATTGAATCTAAAGATTCAGTACACCTATACTTAATGTTATGAGATTGTTTTTTTTTTTAATATAAACAAGCTGTTTTAATTCTACATTTTGTAATGCTTTCAAACGGAACGACCGATTCCCCTGATGAAACCATTAAAAATATTATAGAACGAAAAATATTTTTAACGGAACTCTTCGAAGTAAACAGCTTCATAAATTTATTTAAATTTGTAATATGACATAATGTACAAAGTAAAATTCTCAACATATAATAATGTCATAAAACTTTTACATTTCAGTACTAACGGCGATTTTTTAGTATTTCCATCAAAAAAGCTTTTTCATTTATATAGTTCAGTTATATTTAATTTCAATGATGAATTAAAATTTTAATCAAGTCATTAAAAACTTTAATATGTTCACCAGAACTATCACTATTTTATTTGTTTTGTTTCATTCGGTCTTCAGAATAACAAAATACATAAAATTAATAAATTTGAAATTTCATTAAATCAGAATGGAACTCAACATTAACATCGAATTTATAAATAAATAATATAATTTGTGACAATAAATGAAGATGTTAAAACATGCCAAATGCTGACGTCTAAAATGAATTTTTAGCGAATCGAACGATAAAATGCTTTATTTTGACATTTTTATTTCGATAGTCGAACAAAGCTTCATTCATTTAATACAAGTTCTTCTTGGTCATACTCTTCGTTCCTGAATGGTCGTGTCCATTTTTGAAAACTATTGACCTCTCCAATAAAACAAAACTCATCCAGACTCTAATGCCCAATGACTTTCTAGGGCCCAAGCAACTGATCTTCTAAGTCTAAGTTTATACATAAACTATTGAAATATAACCATGGCACGTTGCTAACAAAATATAAAATTTGCATAGTTCATGTACAAATGTCATTTGAAAAGACTCGAAAATAGCGTGCGACGACGCGGCGGTCGCATAACACAAACATAACCTTTAAAAATTAATAATGCTTATTTCGCAATTTATCAACTTAATTGCCATCTGAGAAAGCAACTACTATTTTTGCATAGCTTTTATGAAATATGAAAAAACTGAGAAAATATCTTCTTAGGAAATCGTTGTTCTTTTCTTTAAGAATTGGACACTTTAAAGACATCTATTACAGTGCTTATTGGTACTTATTATTTTTCTTTGGTTTCAATCAATTGGTTATTGGAGCAAACTACGCTCTCGGTCTTCAGCGACTCCCTTCAACTCTGATTAGGAGGTACCTATCTACACTTTGTGTCGTGGCAAATATATTCCAAATACGTTAATATGTTATAAAATCGATCGACAAACTAAACTTAGTAATATTCCAAATACTCTCGACAGAGCGCCCTCTGCCAGCCCTCAACCATTCCATATTATTTGTATACTTAAAAGAAAAGTTGATTATTTCCTACTTCTTAACACCGACATTTTTTTTTATTTGGAAAAGAAACAGCATACAATTTTTATAAGTTAAGAATATAGAATAAAAAGTATGATAAGTTCATTGTGTCCCATTAATATGTTTTAGCATAAGAGTGAAAAATATAAAATTCACATAAAAGTGACAAATATAATATAATGTGTAGCATAAATATATTATTTAATTTATATGTGGTGGAATATGTCAGACACTTAACAAAAGTTACGGATATCATGGATCATGTGGTAAAACTGAAGAGGCTATGGACAGGATATTACATATTATGTGGCAAGACAGAGCTCTGAGAGATGGAAAAGAAATTTCAGCAGACCACAAAGAAGATGGACAGACGACATTATTTGGGAAATATGATGGAATTTGTTTTTCTGCATTAAATGTTATATATGATGGATTTTTTTAAACCAATGCTAGGTATATATGGGAACAATGAAACATACAGAAACATAGAAGTACCTAACTACAGTATAAAGATACTTATAACATGTCGATATAAACCTATATACCTATATTGCAATATATTTCGATATATGGCAA
Source organism: Molanna angustata (assembly GCA_963576475.1). Lineage (NCBI taxonomy): Eukaryota > Metazoa > Arthropoda > Insecta > Trichoptera > Molannidae > Molanna > Molanna angustata. Next base: position 11,301,555 of record OY754974.1, on the reverse strand, counting down.
TAAACCCGCCATTTTACACAATATTGTACATAAAGTTTAATAAATAAATAAATAAAATACATAAATCACAAGCAGATTTCGAAACATACATATTACAACAATTCTATTAATAGTATATGCAGTGGCGGCTCTTCCTCAAGGGCTCTCGGGCTCTGCCCTCCCAAACACTTTGTTCAAAAGATTCCAAAAAATGTATTTAATTAAATTTTGAGAACACATTATTTTTCTAATTAATATTTGCCGTCTTACGACTATAGTATGTTTAGCGAAAGTATTAAATCCTACCTGCTTTGTAAAGCAAGCAAGATTCTATGAAATATTTCATTCCTCGGGCACAGTCGACTTGTGCCCGGAGAACCCATATAATTCACGCGACCGCCCGCTGCCGCCGCAACTCGCCGTACACGCTGAATGTATGCCGATTTCGAGCAAAACGGGGCAGTGCCCGCGAAGGATTATAATATCTTCATTCATTCATATTTTGTTGTAGGCACATTGCGATGGTCGAACTCTTGGTAATCAGTTGCAATTCCGTGAGGCTAACATTAATTGATATCGTAATATTACTATAAATCATCCGAAATATGATAGTATTATTTTTTTAATTAATTGATAGCATACCTAATATTGCAAAAATGGTATGAGACATAAAATGTGTAAAGCAGTCTTGCGGCTATTGCCAGAAGTTTTTTTTTTCAATTTTTTATTATCAAAATTTAGTAGCTGTCACAAATTATTTAATAATCAATCGATGCATTTTATTATTTATAAATGTTATTAAAAACCCAACCAAATACAGCATAAATGATCAGGTTCACGTTGTAATTGTCGATAAACAAAAGAATTATGAAAAACACTGATAATTTTTATATACGAAAATAATACTGTTCCACATATCTTCTTTCTGATTCCTGTTGTAAGTTAATATCTCTTCTAGGTAAAATTTATTATAATTTTGAGCCCTTCTAAGATTTAATGTCACCGGCCGCCACTGAGTACATACCACAAACCATAGAATTATAAGGTACAGAAGCCGCGTGTAGTACAAATTTCGAATTCAAATGTATGCCAAGTTTTTTTTACATATGTGTGTGAGGCGGTAGATCGGTTGGTCTACGTATTATGTAGGTGTGCGTATCGGTAAGTGTACGTATACGGCCAGGCGAGTAAAACTCGTCTGTTTCCGCGTAGTTTTAGTTGGCATACATTCATTGCGCTGACTAGGTATCTGTATCATATATAATCTAAGCCACAAATACATTCTTCCATAATCTATCTCGCATACATACATAGATTCAATATAACAAATACATGCTTACCATAATTTGACACATGAGAACAATGAAGCATATAGAAGTACCTATGTACTTTAGGTATTTTTAAAGCATCTCTATAGATATGGAGGATAGAAATAAGTCGCTGGGATATGACAGTTCTCTGTGTTTTATAAAAATGATAACAGATATTAGTTTGTACCTACTATGTTCGAGAGATGGCCAGCTTGACACAACCATATGAACAGTTTCACATTAATTAAAAAAATACCTATCTGTTTCGAATTCATAGCTCTTCCAAGGAAAATTCACTATAAGCGGCCTACAGACGACAAACTTGGTTGTCAACAATGTTTGTTAACCTTGTTGACAACAATGTTGAATCGAACGCGAGGTTGACAACCAAGTTGATCAACATCATTTCCGATGATGTTTCTATTGAATCAAAAAGTTCGTGCGTGTATATAAATACACTGTGCAAGTTTAAACTTCTACATAGGTACTTTATTGTTCCGTCGCGTTCAAAAATTGAAACATACTGAGATGTTGATCAATTTGGTTGTCAACCGTCCCACACATGCTAAACATCGTCACCAACATCAAGCTCCGCCCACTAAATATCAAACCGATTTGATATTGTCTCAACATTGTTGTCATCATGAAATATCAACCGCCAACATGCCCACAGACGTTCAACATTGTCGTCAACATGGCATGTTGATGACAAGATTGTCAACCAAGTTGGTCGTGTGTAGGCCCCTTAAGACATTTGAATTCGTGAGAGTTGCAATTGTGTTAAGTGATCACTAAGCCAGCCGATTACAGGTAATGTCTGTAATTTTCCTTGGTTTCATCCATAATCTCTCTTCCTCCAACTCTATAGAGATGCTTCAAAAAATACCCATACTACATTCTTATATATGCTTCTTCTTCGTGCTATATCATGTCCCCCCCGATCACTGCTGAGAAGGCATCTCTATCCGCCGCCGTACGGAACAATTCGCCGACGTCTCTGATGCCGGTCCACTCACGAATGTTGCAGAGCCATGACATCTGACGTCTTCCTATTCTGAGGCGTCCCTCTATTTTGTCTCTGATGCCGGTCCACTCACGAATGTTGCAGAGCCATGACATCTGACGTCTTCCTATTCTGAAGTGTCCCTCTATTGCAGCCCTTTATAATCATTTGTAGCAGCCTGTACTTTTCACCTCGCAAAATGTGACCCAAATATGATATTTATCATCGCTTTATTGTGTCACCTAACTCGCGCTCAACATTTGCCCTCGTGAGTACCTCCACGTTTGAAATTTTCAGCATGCAGCGATGCAGCCACATTTCAAAAGCCTATAGAACTCTAGACGGTTAAGCATATTGAAAGCATAAGCATATTGAAACCTGGACCTTTAATGGTCCTTATTATCCGAAGATTCTCACTGACTTTTCTGTTTCCAGAGATCTTGGTCACTTCTCTGATGCCCTATATATATGGATCTGAAGTCGCCGACAGTCCGCAAGTGTGAATCTCAATTCGCACTTGTTGATTATTCTTTTTGCACCATGGTGCCGAGATTGCTAATCTAGAAGGCTCCATGAGCTACTCTTCGTGCCATGCATTGTTTTTTTTTGTCATTCATTCTAGCGTTCTGCGAAGGGGCCGTTGACAGTCCCCATATGCGGAGCGGGTGGTGGTGGGAGTAGCGGTCCAGGTTTCAACTCCATATAGAAGTATGGACCATATTATGTAGCACTTCACCAGGCGCTGCCTTATTTTATATGCCTCATTGTTCCCACAATGTTATATGGTACCTATGTATTTATGTATTTGTTTTATTGTATGTTGGTATGTATGCGAGATAGATTATGGATGTATGTGATTTTAGTATAAATTGTTATTATATTTATACTTGTGATTTATGTATTATATGTTTCAAGTACATATGTATATATTATAGTTGGAGCAACACCGTCTTATGTAATCGTTTTGTGAGTAGTTTGTGTAACGTCGGTAAGCATAGAACAAAAACTAAGATCTGTAGTTGCTTGATGGGCATTAAAAATTCGTCAATTCGCACTCGCTGGTTGTTTTATTGAACTTTAATGCAGAGATTGCTAATACATATATAGGGCTCCATGCGCTACTCATCGTGTTATGCTATTATTTTCTTAGTTTAAGCGTTCTGCGAAGGGATCTATTATAGTCTCCATAAGCGGAGCAGGTTGATTGAGTACGTATCTAAATAATTTAAAAATATACTTTTATACACAGTTTGATACTGCATAATGTTTAAGTAATTATTGGTAACTACATAATATTAAATTCGATGGTAAACTTTTAACGAGCACGTATAGTATGGTGGTAGTTTGTATTGAACATCAATTAAAAATAATATATTTACCAATACGCCATATTTTTGACATTGATATATGTGTATGGATTAACTAATCATACTTCAGGTTTTAGTCTCAATTTAAACATTCCCATAAAATGTCTGTTAATGTACTTTATTTATTTTATTTTAAGTAGAATATTTATATTTATTTATTAAACAAATACATAAATTTAATTTGGTAAGAATTATTTAAAAAAATAGAGATTACTTTGTATTAATGCACTTTAATCACTAGATAATACTTTATTCTTCTTCTTCTTCCGGTGCCATTTCAAAATCCCCCAGCATCGGCTATCACTTTATTCAACGCCTTCCTGTCCTTCGCCAGCTCGAAGAATTGTTCGACCGTCCATTTGCAGATGTTCCTCAGCCACGACATTTGTTTACGGCCCAATTCACATTTTCCTTCAATCTTGCCTTTAAGGATCAATTGTAGTATACCGTACCTCGATCCTCGTAATACATGCCCCAAATAAGATATGTTTTGTCTTTATGATGATATCTTTCAGTAAGACCTTGATGTTGGTGACTCAATCTGTGCATAAAATACTTTTAAGTTTATATAAATATGTCGATGGCAGAGCTGTTAGCGCGCTGGGCTAGTAATCCAGTGGTCGCGAGTTCGAATCCTGCCTCGAACGATCTCGTTCACAAGCATTTCTGCTTATATTAGGGAACGTAGGAAGATGTATATGTACTTGTTTAACAAGGAGATATTCATTTTTATTAAAAAAAAATTAAAAAAAAATATACGTTTAATTCGCACTAAAATATTTGATAGTGACGTAAGTGACGTAAAAGACACATGTTTTGATACTAAATGTATTTTGGAATTTGTTTTTAATTTGTAAAACTATTTTGATATGTACTGTTTTGAATATATTTACTTTGTCAAATATAAGCATGTGTTGCATTATTAAATAATTTGTGAATTTATTAATAAAGGGATACACTTATTATTTTATAATGAAGATAATAATGATTTATTTTATTTTATTTTAATTTTATTTATTTAGATACTTGCTCTCAAGAAACAAAGTTTCGCTGAGAGGTGCAATTCTCAGTAACTAATAATATAACAATGAAAACTTAAATATAACATATAATAATTAAAAAAAAAAAAAAATAACAGAAAAGTCAACAAAAAGAAAGAGAAAAAAACACAAAAATATATATTGGATTCAGGATTAGATTCATATTGGGTTACACAAGAAGCAAATACAGAAAGTTATTGGTTATGTTTAAAACTCTAAAAAAGAAAAATTATGTTCATTCTGATACCCATGACGCAACTGTCAATTCAATCATTAAAAAAAAATTCATAAAAATACATTTTCATCCGTAAAAAACCCTTAGGTTCACCACATATTCTGACACTGGCGTGTGGCTATACATGCAAGTGTCCTGTCTCCTTTTATAAGATATGCACAACCCCACACCTGTCGCTGGTTACCCCACATTTTGGGATATGCCGTGATGTTATGAAAAACAAAACCCTTTATAAAGAGAATGTTGGAGAATTCATTAAGTACCTATATATTGAATTCTCTGAATTACATAGTAGGTACCTTAGTAGGTTTAGTATGAATTTTGTTAATTTATTTTAGAATAAATTAAAAAATTTGTTTATTACATCACGAGAAAATGTTTTACTTGGACACCGCTTATAATGAATTTCAGAGGTATTTTACAGTTGAAATTTTAACCCCAAGGGTATATTCAGTACTGAAAATATTAGCCGATGGATCGTTGTATATGCATAATACTTATAAAATTGAATTCGTAGAAGAATAATATTGCTATAATAATAAATTTTTCCTAGAAACACTCGGCGATAGATTTCATTCAATAACAAACATTTCTACCTGCCGATGTATTAAATTATTATAAAGGTGAGTCTGAAAAATAATAGAAAAACTAAAATAACAATTATTTTTATTAATATTCAAATGTAGACGCTTTTACCTTGTGGAAATTCAATTAAAATATATTAAATAAAAACATAACATTGTATTTTTTTTATTAATTTATTTATTTATTGCAAAATAATATATTGGTTCAAAGGTATATAATATTTCTTACAATTAATACATTTATATTATAGGTACGTATTACTCCACTGAAAGAGTAAATCTCGTGTTCAGCGGAGGAAGAGCGTAGCAATTATTTCAAGTCCATAATAGGTACATAAAAGATATTACATTAGATACATAATTGCTTAACAGTGTTTTCAGAATATAAAATTATTGTATACTTTTTTAAATTTTACAAAAGGTTTAATTTTTCTTATATCTAAAGAAAGTTTATTATAACAGTTTATTCCTAGGTAAGAATAGTGATGCTGCATGGTTGATGTATTGTATTTTGGAACCTTAATTTGTCCCTCTGAGCGAGGACGGGAGCTTATTATATCAATATTATCATTGTTATCAATAAAAATCAATATTATCGTGGAAGGAGATGGAGGAGGCCTTCGTCCAGGAGTGGACGGGATTGGGCTGAGAAGAAGAGAAGTTTGAAATACTGCACTTCTTTTAAATATGCTATCTAGTTTTAAAACTCCAAATTCTTTATATAGTTGCTGTGTTAAACTCACCTGAGAAAGAGAAAGGTAGTTCTTGAAACTAGTCGTGTTTTTAGATGAAATACCTATATTATATTTTAACATCGTTTGGAGGTAAGTGGCGAGAATATTTTTTTTAAGAATGAATAGGTATCTCTTTTTAACAAGAACACATACATTCTCATACACTTTCTAAATTAAGCGTATGCTTGTGCTATAGGTGAACGAAATCGGTCGTGGCAGGATTCGAACTCGCGACCACTGGATTACTAATCCAGTGCGCTAAACGCTCTGCAACCACCTATCTTATTGCCAAATGGCAGCAAAATATTGTCCATATAAATAATATTTGCGTGAAAAATGAATTTAAAGAAATTTCTTCTGTTTTGGCAATCGAACCCAGAACACCGGCATCAAAGGCAAACAACTTACCGCTTATGCGACGTCAATCGTCAAAATAATAAATAACATATATAGCTCATCTTAAATAAATAAATTACATACACGGCATATCCCACAATGTGGGGTAACCAGCGGCAAGTGTTCGGGTGTGCATTTCCTTATAAAAAGGAAGCACAACACTTCTGTGTACCCCCACACACCTAGCAATGCAGAGTATTTATCCTTAAAAAAATCTAGTTTATGATTGACCCTGGTACCCTGGTACATATAAATAATACATACCATAATAGACTGCCCTGACCTTCTTGAGCTTATCGGTTTCAAAGTTCAATCCTTTAACAGTAGGCCAAATTATACATTTTCCATTACACATTTTTGTACTAATATCATCATCAGCAATGGCGCTACGGCCCGTTGTGGGCCTTGGCCTTCTCAAGAAACTGCCTCAATCCCCCCCTGTCGACAGCAAGTCTCCTCCAATTTGTCTGTCCGATCGCTCTTATATCGCCCTCGATGTCGTCCAGCCATCTCATCCTAGGTCTCCCTCTGCTTCTTCTTCCTTCAGGACAGGTGTCCAATACTTATATTAATAATAATAAATATAAAATATATATATATGTATGTATCCAATACTTATACATATATTATATGTCCAATACTTAGGTACTTAATGCTTGAACGAATATCGGAAAGAACGAATTGATTAGAAGAATTTTTACAACTATAATACTTTCCTTAATCGTTTAATATATTTTTTTATTTTTTTTTCAGTTTAATAATTGTGTTTATATAAATGATAAGAAAAACCATATCACTGCTCATCATTCCCATTATACAAGACACAGACATCAACTAATCACTCCGAAGACAAACACTACATACGCACAAAGACATTATCAATAGGTACTTGGCTCCAAAGATCCTAAATTTAGTTAAAGATATAAAAAACATACATTTAATAGAAAATACAAGACTTAAACATACAATACAAACATGGTTATACGAGTATATCGTATAACAAAGGGATCAACTATTATCAGCAAATTTTCATTTCATAACAACATACACGACAAAACTACTAACATAGGACTTAATTAGTGAAACATGGGCTACACAAACATTCTATATTACAGCAATGATTTAGTAATTTATATGATGTAACTAGTCTACCACCTCGGAATAGGCCTGGCCTAGTGAGGTGGTCCAAACCAACCCAACTTATTTGGTATGTTGCTTATAAAAATAATGTATTTTTTGGTATATGTAATAAGAAAAATATGCGTGTTTATTTTAAGCTAAGTATACCATGTTTTGGTTGTGTACAATTTAGTTATGAAAATTAAAAATAGTTAAAAGATGTAGGGTGTAAATACTAATAATAATCAGTAGGTACCTATGATTATGTCAATCACTAATATTTTTCAAATTTCAGGAAGTAGATAAGTAAAGTCAGTCACCAGAACTACAAAAATATTCTTGATAACTTGCCTAATATCATCATGAACAACGCGATGAACCAAGAATATAGTACAACAAGCATCCGCTATGCCAGGAATCCGAACCAAAAGCAGTATTTTGAAAACGTAAGGCGATTTAAGGAGTCTCAGGATGCTTTGAAAATGGAGAGAGAAGGTAAAAAAATATTTTAATATAAATACTTAATTTTAGAGAACATAATAATATTAATTAAAAAAATTATCGTGATATACAACGTGGCGAACTTATTGCCCGCAGGCAATTTCTACCAGTCAACCACCATAGTAAATTCAATCAGTTACAGGAATAATTAATAAGAAAAAATGAATAAGAAATTAAAAATGCAAAATAAATATAAAAACAAAATACACCAGATAGATACACTATGTTTATTGGATGGGGGTTAGGAGAGGAGAAAGGAAGAGGGATAAAGGGAAAAAGACGTGAATTTGTGGTTATGTGGATAAAAAGTGTGACTTTAGATGCTTTTTATTTTATTTTATTGTATTGATTTACAGAACCAACAGTTTACATTACAAATTTACATTAGCTATATTATATGAATCAAGTTATAAACCTTTTAAAGGTTCTTTTAAATAATTTAATTTTAGCTAAGTAATATATTTAACAATTACTTCCTTACTTCCGATGGCTATACAACTCCGGTAGAGCTTTAGCCTCCTGAACAATAGCTTTCCAAGCCTTCCTATCAGCTGCAGTGGACTCCCAGTCATCACAAGCATTCAGCACGTTCAGATCTCGGGTAAGATTGTCCATCAATCTCTGCCTTGGTCTTCCCAGGGGTCTCTTGCCCACAGGGTTATTTTGCAGAATACATTTTGTGGCTCTTTCTTCACCTGATCTGACAACATGTCTAATCCATCTTCTGGACCTGATTTCGCTGGTGATTAAAGGTTGTCCTGTCAATGCACAAATGACAGTCCACGAGTGTGAATCTTCTATTCACATTCGTCGATTGTTATTTTTAGAGGGCTCCATGAGTTACTTTTCGTGCAATGCATTTTTTGTCGCTCATTTAGCGTTCTGTGAAGGGGCCGTTTACAGTCCCCATACGTGTGAAGTTGGTTACATATGTTTGTGTTGTTAATATAGCAAACAAACATCTTAAATGTCAAACGTCTGAAAAGAGATAGATAGCTTTCTAAACCCATAGAAAGCTCTTTTCTTCATAAACAATAATGTGAAATTATACGCCATCGACCTTAAGTTTGGCGTAGTATTTAGTATTTAGTTAGGGATGTCTCTGCAACGCGATTGCTAATTTAAGAATACTTAATACTCCAGTACGGTTAGGAGTTAGTATTTAGGTACCTAGGACTTACACAACATTACTATCACTAAACTTGATAACACAAGTAAGCTCAGATCCAATGGAACAAAAACAGTTTTAATTAGTAACAGATGTGAACTTTGAGAAATTTCCTACATTTATACGATGAACTTCATAAACTCGGAAACTAATTTTAACTTGAGTTTTGTGTTTAGTGATTCCATTTATATTTTGTAGGTATATGTATTATATCGTTGTGATTTGGCAGTTGATTGAATATCTATAAATAATCATAAACAATTACTTACAAAAATATTTTTGTTTACAGTTTTGTTCAGAAAACATACAGTCGATTCCTAAGTTATGGTAAATTCTAATCAGTTCCTTGCCATATACTTTATGACGTACATACATTACAAAATAATACTAGTATCATGTAACACATGCGATCCAACTTTTGATGGTGATAATATGTTAGTTGAATAATACGTATCAAACTATAAACTCTTAAATCCAAATTATTAAATGTTTGAAGATATTGTTTACCTATACTATTACAAAACATGTATGTCAGGATAGGATAGTAAGACTTTTTTTCCTACCCCGAATATTTAAACAGCTTGGTAATACCTAGGTACATATAAGGATTAAGTACCATATAACTATGAGAGTAGCCTGAGTATTGAGTATTCTGTCATACAAATTGTATAAAATGATGTCACTAAATTAATTTTTACAAAAAATGATAGGTGTATGTTAATATTTTTTTTTTAAACAATGAATGTCCTTGTTAAACAAGTATGTACATATACATCTTCATACGTTCCCTAAAATAAGCATAAATGCTTGTATATGAATATATTAATAATATTTGAGATATATTTAAAAAAAATAATATAGTTTGAGTGTTTCGGCGTTTATTGACATTTAAAAAATAGAAATATAGTTAGTTAAACCCATTATTTATCACAAAAAAAAATTTCTTACTAAAAAAAAGTTTGAGAAATCGTGGAACTTTTTCATAAAAATATGTTTAAGATACTATGTTTTTCTATATTTATACAAATTTATCACGTTCTATTTTTAAGGGTTTTTGAGATATATGGAAAAATAAAAAAAAATCGAAAATTGATAAACAAATTAAAAAAAACTTAATATAAGCAAAATATTGTACTGTTATGAACGATTTCAGAAAAAACTGATTCAACATACACTAAAGCCAAGATTACTAATAAAGATGGACTGCTGTTGGATGAACATGACAGTTTTTATCATACCACCAAGAGTCTCCTGACTTTGTTCCAGATTACAGGAGTTATGCCAATAAAAAGAGTAGCGCCAGGTAAACTTCTAATTTTATTTTGTGATATCTTGAAAATAATTGAAACGATAACAATTTAATAACAATATTATAATAATATAATTTGATATATTATTCTTAATTTGATATTAATATATTATTATCTAGTTATGTACATTTAAATAAATAAACATTTATTGAGACGAATAGAAGTTTACATTCAAATACATATGTATATCAACAAATGAAAAGAAAATCAACCATTCTGACTCAATAGATGAATGAATGTTTGACATTTTTCAAGTCTTCAAGATGATTAAACCAGATAATTTATGAATTTTAGAGCCCATACAATGTACTATTTATTCACTTTACCATTCAATAGTATAATATGGTATTATAGGGTGGGGTGGTACTTATAAAACAAATAATATAGGTCCAATAGTTAAAGCCCAAAAATTCGTTTTGAAAATAATAGTTAATGTACATATTCGCACACCCTCAGCCGAGAACTATCAATACTCTAACTATCACTAAACTATCACTATCAGATTGAACTATCAATCTCAGACATACCAAAGCTTTACGCTAAAAACATTTGCATCTATATTTATTCACACCTCAACAACTTCCAATCGACCCAAACTACACGACAGACTAAACTAGCAAATATACAGATGCCGAGGACCAAGTCGACTTATGGACAAAGAACTTTTCATTTCCTTGGAGTAAAAATTTTCAATTTGCTTCCAATTAAATCTAAGAAAACTAAAAATATAAATAGCTTTAAATGGGGATCAAAAAAATGGGTAAAAAAACAGACAAGACACTGACAAATAATCTACTTTTCGTTAACATACAATGACACACACGCGCACCTAAACCATATAATGATAATTATAAGCTGCTTCAGAACAGGTTTTTAACCTAGTGAAGCAGTTTACGTTCCGCATCAAGTTATCAAGTATATTTTTTGTAGAAAAAAATGGAATTGTTAAACTTTGATGTGTATAAAGTGTACCTATATAATTTATGTTGCAAAAAAAAATAAGTAGCTCCGTCTCTTTCGGTCTATTCGTGTAAATGACTGCTAATAAAGGCAATGTTACATGCTATCACATTTCTCTTCTTCTCATCAGCAACGTTCGATCCACTACTGGATAAGGGCCTCTTCCAAACTCTTCCATTTAGTTCTGTCTTGAGCTGTTTGCTGCCATCCACGACACGCATGTCGGACAATGTCATCTGTCCACCTTTTTAGTGGTCTTCCTACACCTTTTTTGTTGGTCCAGGGCTTCCATTTCAAGATTCTAGATATGACACTGTCATGCCTCTCCTGTTGGCAACCTGTGCACTTTTTATCTAAATTTTTGTATAAAAATATTATAAAATAGTTAAATCACATACATACCTACATATTCATACACACGCGTATAAATATAAATGCATACATACCATCACGCCATGTCCCTTACGCCATGTCCCTCACGGGGTAGGCAGAGAGAACCGAACGCCACTTACTTCTATCTTCACCTCGTCAACATTCATACATCGTCTTTCGTCTTACACATGTTCGTCTGTTGTTCACGCTTCTAATATTTCCGTCTTTCAACGTGCCATCCCTTCCTTGGGCGCCCCCAACCTCTCATTCCATTCCTGTCCGCAATGTATATTTTCTTCGTCAGGCCTTCCTTATTCATTCTCCCCATGTGGCCAAACCATCTCAATGTGTTCACTTTCATTCTATTAATACCTACATATAAACATATAAACACACATACATATAAACATACATATAAACACACATACCTACATATATCTCTAATCACACATACATACCTATATGTATAAGTCTAATAGTCTAATTATGCAGAAGTATTATAAACGATATGCACACTTTATGAAAATATTTAAAAACGAATGAGATATGACGACTCTTTTTAATACTTTGGTTTAATCAATTTTTAAACCATTTCCCATAATCCTTTATTGCTTCATTTTCAAAACCTACACATTTGCTTTCGATGACAATGGCAACCTTTGTTCGACATTTAATATCTAATATTAACTAAGTTTTTAGTCATATGATATTTTCAATCAAATGAAAACATAAAACTGTATTGTTTTATTAAAAATCGACATTATTTTTTTTTTCGACCGAATTTAGCTGCGCAATGGACTGTAAATATATTGTTATTTACTAACGATATTTGGGCTAAAAATATAGATTAATTACTCTTTAGATTGAAATGTATCCATTCAACAAACCCACAATAACAAAAAAATGTGTTTTTCAGAAACTGAAACTCGAAACAGGACCAAATATAACTGGATATCAACAACAACTTTTTGGGCCTACTTAATTTGGGGCGCTGAGTCAGTTATCGTCGTAATGGGTAAATTGAATATATTTTTGTTGAAATGAATACCAAAATAAACTATACACATTTCAATAATGTAATTGATTCAAAGTAGAGGAGGTTACCTATGAAATGGACGTCCCACGAACCGAACAGAAGCTATTATTCAGTTTCGGTTATAATAACGCCACATCACTCCACAGAAACATATGTCAGTCGTGCATTTCATCATATTGGACACGTTTCAATCATTTGCATTACAAAAGTACTTTTTTCTTCTAGTGTTCCAACTCTCTCAAACACATATGTATGTTTTTATTTAATATTATTTGTGTGAAAAAATATGCATAAAAGTAAATAAAAATGTAACAGTAGTTTAAATAGCATATTCAGTATTTTTTTTTAATATTTCATAGAGTTTCATGAATCAGACACCAAAATGACGCATGAAACGGACATCTGATTCATGGAAATATTCTGCGTTTACTGCATGGATATACTTTTTTCACTTTGATTATTTTTTTGATGCCTGGTTTTTTATTATTATTTTAAAAAGTGAATTGAACAAATCATTTGTTCTTATATAATTCAAACCATTTGTGAACATACCCATGCAAACAAACATTATATTTCTTTGCGTGACATTGCAACACATCATGTCGGGTAAAGTTATCGAAAAACTTTAACCAGTCACGTGTGTGCAAAAGTTTGTGTCTTTTTGCTTGGTTGGTATATGGGATATATCTTGAAAATTCGGAAAATACCCATAAACCTGAAAAGGAAAGTATATGAAGCGTGTGTGCTGCCGGTTGCTACATATGGCCTATAAACAGTAACTCTATCTAAACTAAGTGCCGAGAAACTGCGAGTCACTCAAAGAGCTATGGAAAGAACCATGCTGGATCTGTCACTAAGAGATAAAGAAAGAAATGGAACGGTGAGCACGTCCTGGATGCAAACTGGACAGGGCAGGACGACGTGGAGTCGAATTGAGGAGGCCTTCGTTCAGAAGTGGACGGAAATAGGCTGAAGAAAAAGAAGAAGATATGTACAAACCGCCCTCTTCCACGGCGAAAAGGCTCAAGAAATTTTACGAAAACTATTCTCACTAGGATTTTACTAATCTAAATATATGTATGTATATAGGTACTTATGTAATTTTAGTGTAAGAACAACTATTCACTAGTATTAAAATGTTCAACAGTCTTATCATTACTATGTCCGCTTCATGGGACCATAATATGTCCATTCCATGGGAACATTTCCATGAAACGCACAGTTTTCATTTATTTTTAAATAACATTGATATACATCTAAAATTATTTTGTTATTTTTATCTCTAGCGCAAGAAGAGCTTAAAACTTCGCTATTTAAGGATAATGATAATTTTATATAATTATCATTCACTAGCTATGAAAAATAAAAGAGTTCTGAGACTTCTCTCAAAAATGTCCGTTCCATGTGTAGTCTTCCCTACGATGAAAATAAATACGGTGCCACTATTTTTACGACCGGAATTGGCGGGAAAGGCGTTTTTCCGCCAAAAAGTGTCTATAGGTGGGCCAATCTTGACTTTGGTATGACTCATCGCAAAAATATGTCGATCGAACAAAAATACTTCTGCTTTTAATGTATCTATTTCTTATTCTCTGTATATAAAAAAACAAAGACGGAAGATGATAGTAAGTCGCAGTGAAAAAACCAAACTCCCATATAAAATGTTGAAACGTACGTATTTTATAAATCATACACTTATTTCGATGATACCACTCAAATTTCAAATCTTCGTCTATAGGATGACAATTTGTCCTAGTGCGTATTTTTAAACAACAAAAACATTATTTTAACAAATAGAATGTACGAAATTTGTTTCATACACACCACAACCATTTATTTGTCATTGATATTTTATTATTTATTAAATATTTTGTCAAAATTTCTATAATATCTTAATGATTACGAAACCATGTAAGGTACGTAAAATAATGTGCAAATAATAAAATATATGTACATTTATTGAATAAAATAATACTCTTTAGAGAACTGCAGAAGCATGTGGTATCACCGAATATAATGTGTCCATGATAAAAAAGAGAATGAGTAGTGATACACCTCTATTAGAAACACAAAAAAAAAAACGTAGAGTTATAAAAAAAAATCTGTCGACGTTGACAATTTTACAAAAGATGCAGTCAAAAGAAAAATATATGAAATGCATTCAAAATGTAAGTTGAACATCTATAAAAATAAAATTGATTATGACTAGTTGCATGTAACACATGAGATCCAACTGTCGATAGCGATAGTATGTATAGTTGAAGAATATGTACCAAACTATAAACCCATAAATACAAATTATTTATTATTTTATGATATTTAGTTTTCTATACAACACATGTACCTAGGTAGTCAAGATAGGATAGTATGGAGGTCAGTCTTTTTTTCCTACCCGGAATATGAAAACAGCATGATGGTATATGTATATTGTATGTTTAGAGATGAAGTATCAAACTATTAAGTCTTCTTTGATATTGTGTATAGGTGACTACCATACAAAATGTATGAAGCGATGTCGTCACTAAATTCAATTTTTAAAAAATTGTTAAAAAAAAATTGAGATCTTCTACTACAATGTTTTTCAATTTTTATAGAAAATTAAATTATCTAGTTGGGGTGTTTCGGCTTTTTTCGATAATTGTAAAAGTTTTGGAAATATAGGCAGTTAAACTCATAAATTTATCATAAAAAAAATATTTTTCTTAATAAAAAATGTTTGAGAAACCCTGGAATTTTTTTGAAAAAACTAATTTGAGATTTTGTATTTGTCTATGTTTGTACCAATTTTCAGCGTTCTAGCGTTTATGGTTTCTGAGATATATGGAAAAATAAAATAAAAATTCAAAAGTTGATAACCCCTGACTGAAACAAAAATTCAAAATTCCGAGTATAAAAGTTTTGTAGGCCTGTAACTGTTTATATATTCTGAAATTTTAGGCTCTGTAAATTGAGCGGATCAAAAGTTATGAGGGGGGGACGGACACACAGACACACAGACACACAGACACACAGACACACACACACACACACACGAAATGTTCTACTCCGAATTCTGAGTAAATCCGTGTATGGAACATATATGCTGCGAAGCCTCTAAGTTGGTGTTTTTTGACTTCAAAGTTGGAAAAGCCGTGAAAAAAGTAGACCTCTCCATACAATTCTCGCGTATTCTGGCTTGATACATTGTCGATATGTTAAGAGAACAAAGTTCTCCTGAACAAATCGACAGTTGGAATATATTTACTAGTTGCATGTAACACATGAGATCCAACTGTCGATAGCGATAGTATGTATAGTTGAAGAATATGTACCAAACTATAAACCCATAAATACAAATTATTTATTATTTTATGATATTTAGTTTTCTATACAACACATGTACCTAGGTTGTCAAGATAGGATAGTATGGAGGTCAGTCTTTATTTCCTACCCGGAATATGAAAACAGCATGATGGTATATGTATATTGTATGTTTAGAGATGAAGTATCAAACTATAAAGTCTTCTTTGATATTGTGTATAGGTGACTACCATACAAAATGTATGAAGCGATGTCGTCACTAAATTCAATTTTTAAAAAATTGTTAAAAAAAAATTGAGATCTTCTACTACAATGTTAATATTTTTTATAGAAAATTAAATTATCTAGTTGGGGTGTTTCGACTTTTTTCTATAATTGTAAAAGTTTTGGAAATATAGGCAGTTAAACTCATAAATTTATCATAAAAAAAATATTTTTCTTAATAAAAAATGTTTGAGAAACCCTGGAATTTTTTTGAAAAAATCAATTTGAGATTTTGTATTTGTCTATGTTTGTACCAATTTTCAGCGTTCTAGCGTTTATGGTTTCTGAGATATATGGAAAAATAAAATAAAAATTCAAAAGTTGATAACCCCTGACTGAAACAAAAATTCAAAATTCCGAGTATAAAAGTTTTGTAGGCCTGTAACTGTTTATATATTCTGAAATTTTAGGCTCTGTAAATTGAGCGGATCAAAAGTTATAAGGGGGGGACGGACACACAGACACACACACACACAGACACACAGACACACACACAGACACACAGACACACACACACACAGACACACAGACACACACACACACAGACACACGAAATGTTCTACTCCGAATTCTGAGTAAATCCGTGTATGGAACATATATGCTGCGAAGCCTCTAAGTTGGTGTTTTTTGACTTCAAAGTTGGAAAATCCATGAAAAAAGTAGACCTCTCCATACAATTCTCGCGTATTCTGGCTTGATACATTGTCGATATGTTAAGAGAACAAAGTTCTCCTGAACAAATCGACAGTTGGAACTAGTTGCATGTAACACATGAGATCCAACTGTCGATAGCGATAGTATGTATAGTTGAAGAATATGTACCAAACTATAAACCCATAGATACAAATTATTGAATATTTTCAGATATTTTGTTTTCTATACAACATATGTAGGTATGTATGTCAAGATAGGATAGTATGGAAGAAGATCCTTTTTCCTACCCAGAATATGCAAATTGCATGATGGTATGTATGTATGTTTGGAGATGAAGTAACAAACTATTAAGTCTTCTTACATATTGTGTATAGGCGACTGCCATACAAAATGTATGAAGCGATGTCGTCACTAAATTCAATTTTTAAAAAAATTGTTAAAAAAAAATTGAGATCTTCTACTACAATGTTAATATTTTTTATAGAAAATTAAATTATCTAGTTGGGGTGTTTCGGCTTTTTTCGATAATTGTAAAAGTTTTGGAAATATAGGCAGTTAAACTCATAAATTTATCATAAAAAAAATATTTTTCTTAATAAAAAATGTTTGAGAAACCCTGGAATTTTTTTGAAAAAACTAATTTGAGATTTTGTATTTTTCTATGTTTGTACCAATTTTCAGCGTTCTAGCGTTTATGGTTTCTGAGATATATTGAAAAATAAAATAAAAATTCAAAAGTTGATAACCCCTGACTGAAACAAAAATTCAAAATTCCGAGTATAAAAGTTTTGTAGGCCTGTAACTGTTTATATATTCTGAAATTTTAGGCTCTGTAAATTGAGCGGATCAAAAGTTATAAGGGGGGGACGGACACACAGACACACAGACACACGAAATGTTCTACTCCGAATTCTGAGTAAATCCGTGTATGGAACATATATGCTGCGAAGCCTCTAAGTTGGTGTTTTTTGTCTTCAAAGATGGAAAAGCCGTGAAAAAAGTAGACCTCTCCATACAATTCTCGCGTATTCTGGCTTGATACATTGTCGATATGTTAAGAGAACAAAGTTCTCCTGAACAAATCGACAGTTGGATAATACCTAAATGTTCTGAACGATAGTAGGTGCCTACATTCGTAGATACAACACGATGGATTTTCACACAAATTTAAAACAAGATGTTTTCAACAGAAGTATCTATATTTTATCTACCTTTACCGAGGTACATACCTATGTAATAAAAATTGCTACTTCCACCACACACTCCGCATATGGGGACAGTTATCGGCCCCTTCGCAGAACGCTAGCATAAATAACAAAATTTAATGATTAGCATAAAAAATAGCACATGGAGCCCTTTAGAATAGCAATCTCGACATAGTGGTGCAATAAGAACAAGATCTCGGGTTTCAAATAAATTTGTATATACCTAAGATTAATTATGGTACCCTTTAGTAGAAATAATTTTCATCGCTTGAAAATACATATTCTACGCTGTCGCCATCTATTCAATATGTTTCAAACCGAATCATTAAGACGACAATAGTGTTCAACTGAATAAGCTAAAAATGTTAAACCTTCCATAATCATGACAGAAAAAAAAATTTAAAGGTAAAATACCTGTCTCTGTTGAAAAATTTCTTGAAAAATAAAAATATGTAAATACCTAGATGCATTTCACTTGTGATGTTATTAATTTGTCAACCTATTTTCTGTTTTGATTAAAAAATATTTTTAGCTCTTACAAAATGATAATTTAGGGTGATTGATAAACAAGAAAAATAAATTTAATTTTTTTATCTTTATAGTAAAAATTACAACTAAACACATGTTTGCATTATAAATACTATACTTCATGTGAATATTATACATCATGATATGTAGGAATGTGTAAAAAATAATATCTAATAAGTGTATAACTCTCGTCACAAATACCTCTTGGAATGGTATTTTTAATATATTATGTGCTACAAAAAATGTATCCGTGTTACAGCTTTCTGTTATGTATACATCAGATGAAGTAATGATGTGATTGGAATCAAAGTTCTTCTACCGTGTGATTTACTATCGTGGCAATATGAATTAACCCCGCATTGCTTTGATTCACCCCTTTACATTTAGGGTTTAGTTTCATCTATTGTCTTCGCTGAGAATCTGAAAATTATAGATGAACAAAATTCAACATTGATGATGGATAAGTAACGTGATTTTATTTATTTATTTTATTTATAAATAAACATTATTTATATTAAAAGGATTATTTTTATACTTATAGTTCTATGTCGACCAATATTACGCCAACTACTCACAAAACAATTACATCAGACGGAGTTGCTCAAACATTTCGATTTAATACATAAATTACAAGCAGATTTCAAAACATACACAACAATTTGATAAATATTTTTCTTATGTGACTAGTTGCATGTAACACATGAGATCCAACTGTCGATAGCGATAGTATGTATAGTTGAAGAATATGTACCAAACTATAAACCCATAGATACAAATTATTGAATATTTTCAGATATTTTGTTTTCTATACAACATATGTAGGTATGTATGTCAAGATAGGATAGTATGGAAGAAGATCCTTTTTCCTACCCAGAATATGCAAATTGCATGATGGTATGTATGTATGTTTGGAGATGAAGTAACAAACTATTAAGTCTTCTTACATATTGTGTATAGGCGACTGCCATACAAAATGTATGAAGCGATGTCGTCACTAAATTCAATTTTTAAAAAAATTGTTAAAAAAAAATTGAGATCTTCTACTACAATGTTTTTCAATTTTTATAGAAAATTAAATTATCTAGTTGGGGTGTTTCGGCTTTTTTCGATAATTGTAAAAGTTTTGGAAATATAGGCAGTTAAACTCATAAATTTATCATAAAAAAAATATTTTTCTTAATAAAAAATGTTTGAGAAACCCTGGAATTTTTTTGAAAAAACTAATTTGAGATTTTGTATTTGTCTATGTTTGTACCAATTTTCAGCGTTCTACCGTTTATGGTTTCTGAGATATATGGAAAAATAAAATAACAATTCAAAAGTTGATAACCCCTGACTGAAACAAAAATTCAAAATTCCGAGTATAAAAGTTTTGTAGGCCTGTAACTGTTTATATATTCTGAAATTTTAGGCTCTGTAAATTGAGCGGATCAAAAGTTATAAGGGGGGGACGGACACACAGACACACACACACACAGACACACAGACACACACACACACAGACACACGAAATGTTCTACTCCGAATTCTGAGTAAATCCGTGTATGGAACATATATGCTGCGAAGCCTCTAAGTTGGTGTTTTTTGACTTCAAAGTTGGAAAATCCATGAAAAAAGTAGACCTCTCCATACAATTCTCGCGTATTCTGGCTTGATACATTGTCGATATGTTAAGAGAACAAAGTTCTCCTGAACAAATCGACAGTTGGAAAATTGATGATCCTAGGAGAGGTCTTTTTGAACTAGACCATATTTACGCAAGTAGAGCATGTTTCTTGCGGACATATTTTGAAAATAAAATAAGTCAGTTATACGACCCAGTATTTTTAGATGAAACGTGGATTTTCGCTAGAGGGTTTGCTAAAAAGAGTTGGCATAACGATGATATTCGCAGCATTAAGAAAAAGCCGTATGGAGAGGGTAAAAGGTGAATGATCAATTCAAAGTCTATCAATTATCTTTTTTGATGACGTCATACTAAAGTCAAGCGTGGCCGGCCTATATTTACACGACAAATTTTCTGACGTCGTCTATGTTTTTAGGTCATTTATAACCATAGAAAGCGCAGATAAATCAAAATATAAAAATATTTACCTTTATATGCTCATAAATGCATCATGGAAACCAACTTGAAGAAAAAATAAATAATATTGGCATCTTATTACATTTACTTAATTTTATAAATCATTTTTTCATCGAGATCTACAATTATAACAAAGTACATATAAACAAAGGTAAATAATTCTATAACTTGATTTATCTGCGCTTTCTATGGGTATGGAAAGAATGATAAGAATTTATCTATGGTTGAGTCGTAAGAATATCCCTTGCCAAATAAATAACCTTGTGATTAAAAACTACAATAACCTTTTCCATATCATTGTTTGAGTGCGAAACGAGAAAATTAATTAAAATCCTAAAATATATCACTTATATTATTTATTTGAATCCGTTTGTTTTTTTCAATTATTACGTACCTATCGTATTTTCACTGCGCACTCGTATTTCATAGACACATAAATAATTAGTTCGTCTTTTGAAGTAAAAGTCGTGGGCTGACAGATATGTGATAATGAATATTTAAATAAAACAAATTAAATTAACTTTCAGTCGGAAGAGATCGTCTAGCTCTTTTTCTTCAAAACTCCGACAAGAGATTTGACGAAGTGGTATACCATATCATCTTCCTGAGCATTCTTATACCCCATTTTCTGCTACCCGTTGCATCGTGGAGACATGGTATTCAGGTGGCCATATTTAAGAATATGTGGACACATTACCAAGTAAGATAAGTTTTTAATTAACCAAATCTTTTAAACAAAAATCTAAAAAGGATAAAACGAATGGATTGTGGACTGTATGAATCAGCACCAATTAAAAAATTTCAAACCACTTTTCACTGTCCGATTTTACAGAAATTTTGTTTACACTTTATATTTTGCAAAGGAATGGGCTGGCCAACTTTGAATCCTTTACAATTAACATCAATCAAATTTGAAATCACTTTCCATCTTATTGAAATTTTGTGTGACAATATTATAAAAACAATAGCTAATTCATTCACGCGCTGGGCTAATAATCCAGTGATCGCGAGTTTGAATCCTGCCTCGACCGATTTCGTTCACCTATTTTTTTTATCTATTTATTTGCATTTATTTGCTTATTTTAGGGAACGTAGGAAATTGTATATGTATTTGTTTAACAAGGACATATTCATTTTTTATATAAAAAAATATCTGTTAACGCTTCGATAGCGCTCAAGAGCTCAAGAAAAGAAACGAGAAAAGATAACTCAATGATAAGTGACAGTCACATGACAGGCAACTGTCACTTCCATACATTGAGTTATCTTTTCTTGAGTTAAATGACACGTCGTCTAGGGAGCATATCTGTTACATTTTCTTGTTTTCTTTTCTTGAGCTTAATGACATGTTGTCTAGGAAGGTTGGGCAGACCGCATCCATCCGCCTCCAGCCACTCGTAATATCGTCAGATCACCTCATTTGATGCCAACAGAAAATAATATATTTAGCCTTTTGAAATCATTCAGTAAAAAACGAAGTTTGTAAAAGTTGCGCCAGCCCATCAAGTACAAGTCAATAGATAACCCAGGAAATTACAAAGGCTCTGTAATTCCCTGATTTCCTAGATCCTAAATCATGAAACGGTGCTATAAAAATTATTTCAGTTATTATTGGTTGATCGATTCCGGTTAGTTTCAATCACAGAATTAAATTACTAAGATATATTTTATAGATATATTTAGATGGGTCGATGGCAGAGCGGTTAGCGCTATTGGGTTAGTAATCCAGTGGTCGCGAGTTCGAATACTGCCTTGACCGATTTCGTTCACCTATATAGCACAAGCATTTATGCTTATTTTAGGGAACGTAGGAAGATGTATATGTACTTGTTTAACAAGGACATATTCATTTTTTTGAAAAAAAAAGAAAAAAAATAACTTTGCCTGCAACATACACATCACAGATAATATAGAAGTAAACTTATACACGTGTAGATTTTGATTAAATCACCAGGTGCCAATGTAACGAAATTAATGAATATTTTAATATTTACTGAACAATGTCTAAATTCGGATTCTAAATGAGATTTCGTGTTGATTGACAAGTAGGTACTCGATTTCCGCAAATTCATTATGTACCTACATACATAACAGAGAGGCGCTATTCAGCCTTTGAAACCAGGACCGAGAAAAGGAATATTAAATGGACGATCGCCATTTTGTTGGATTTAAATTCCTTTTGATGAAATAACGAATAATTAGTTTATACAAGTGAATAATTAATACTTATATACCATTGAATAATCGAATGATTAGCGTCATAATGTCTAATCAATCGCCTTACAAACATTCACGTCATTCATGTACCAACATAATATGTACATATAATCACTATATAATTCCATTCATGTACCAACATAGTATGTATATATAATCACGATATAATTCCATTCAAGTACCAACATAATATGTACATATACCTAATCACGATATAATTCCATTCATGTACCAACATAGTATGTACATATAATCACGATATAATTCCATTAATGTACCAAAATAATATGTACATATAATCACTATATAATTCCATTCATGTACCAACATAATATGTAGGTACATATAATGACGATATAATTCCATTCATGTACCAACATAGTATGTACATATAATCACGATATAATTCCATTCATGTACCAACATAGTATGTATACATATAATCACGATATAATTCCATTAATGTACCAACATAATATATACATATAATCACGGCATAATTCCACAATGTGGAGTAACCTGCTATAGGTGTGCGGATACGCATTACCTTATAAAAGAAAGCACGTACACAAGAGCTTGGTCATACCTAAAAAGGCAACATTCCTAACGGTTGTGAACTGTTGTGTTTTCGATAAGGTACCCGGTTCTTACAGAAAACACAAAAAAATAATAACAGAAAAAAATGGAAAGCACAATTCTTAGCCGGTGCCTGACACCATCACAGCAGTAAGTACCTACCTATTTTTTTTATCAGCATATGTGGGTACAACGAAACGTTATCTAATAATTCATGGAAAGATAATACTCCTGCCCCCCCTAGACAACGTGTCATTTAGCTCAAGAAAAAAAACAAGAAAAGATAACTCAATGTATGGAAGTGACAGTTGCAAGTCACGTGACAACTGTCACTTCCATATATTGAGTTATCTTTTCTTGAGCTAAATGACACGCTGTCTAAGGGGGCTGATCATTTCAAAAAGAAAGATTTTTATCTGGCCTGCCTATAAAATATTTGTTTTTATTTTTTTCAGTTGAAATATTTGCGGATTACCGGAGAGCCAATAATATTTCCTAATCTCTATATTCTGACTTGGACTCTTTGTATATTTTCTTGGTCGTTGAGTGCTCTGATTATCATATCTCAATACTATCTTCAGCCTGATTTCGAGCTGTGGCATACATTCGCATATTATCACATCATTGCAATGTTGAATGGCTTTTGTTCGCTCTGGTAAGTTAGATTCGATTTAAGGGGCAGGGTAAGGCAATGCAGGCAGGTCAAATGCAAAATTTGTTAACTATTGTATGAGAATGAACGTCCTTAATGATTACAATCGTGTGCGCCCAAGTTAGTGTATTTGAATCGAACGTTACATAAAATACTATGGTTTATTTGATTTTACAAAAAAGTGAGAAAATTGTTTGAAAACGTATTTTAGATTTATAAAATACCTATCATTTAAAAAAACATTCATGTTTCTAAGCCTTGTAAGTTTTGAGTTATGGATAAAAAATCTGAGAAAACAGGTATTATTAAAAAAAAATATTATGGAAAAAGTACACAAAATGAAAGAAAGTGTATCGAGCCAATGTATAGAGAAATAATGAGAGAATAATATGTATTTTTGTTGAAGACGTAACTTTTAAGAGTACGGCGTAATGAGCATCCAAAAAGTACCTTGGAGCCTATCCCGTCACCTTAAGGAGAAAAATAAAATATCTAATAATTTACCTAAACCATTCATCAATAAATAAAGTAAACCAGAAATTTTATATTGTTTTTAAGCAAACTATATACTGCGCCCTTTCGTCGAAGTAAATCAAATCAAATATCAACTATGTACTAATTCGGAACTTAAACTTTTAAGTGGAGCATGCTCAGTGCCACGCTGAAAGCCGCCATTGTTATTTTTGTTGACAGTTGTCTATAATATAATATAATATAATAATATAAATATATACAAAACGGGATTGTTTTCAAATGATTTAACAAAACTTGTTGATGATAAGTTTAATCCACTATATAGGGCCATTGATAAGTCTGTGGCAGAGCGGCTAGCGCGCTGGATCCAAAAGATGCGGGTTCGGATCTCGCCTCGACCGATTTCGTTCACCTCTACACCATAAACATTTCTTAATTGATGGAATAGAATAAGGAAATGAATATATTGTAACGTTGACATAACGTAATCTGGTGTATATGCGGACTCGAAAAGGAGACTTGATCTCCTAGAGCAAGTTCGGGTGATGGAGGATCCTCTAAAGTGTTAGGTACAACGACATATTCATTATTTTAAGAGTTGATGAGCTGATGTCACTAGCGATTGTTTTGTAAAAGGGAATTTTACGTTGAGTGGAAATTTTGAAATCAAAATCGAATATTTAATGATTCAATAAATGAATATATCTCTTGGGAATAAAAGTCATAAAATGTGTTGTATATTTTTGTGTCATGTGATTGATGTGTGTTTATAACGTGTGATCAAACGATAGCACAATACAATATTCTTCTTCTTCCTCTGGTTTTAGGCCGAATGCCTGTTTTTTCAGTCGAAGACTGCCTCTTGTGATCTGGATGTCCAGCTATCTCTCCATCTTGTTGCTGGTCTCCCCCTTGCTCTATGACCCTCCGGGACTTCCTTGGAGACAATTTTGGGCAGTCGATTGTCTCCCATTCTCTCGATATGGTCTCTCCATTGACGCCTTCGCCCTCTACCCCATGCAGAGGATGATGACGTCTTCATCGCATCTCCTCATTTTATCCTCGTTCCGGACTCTATTCAAGAGTGTTACGCCCACTATGGAACGCATGTCCTCAATTTAGTAGTCCGGAGGAGATTTTTGTTCTAATAGTATCGGCTCTGGCTTCGATGGTATAGGTCAATATGGGTCTTATGCACGTTTTGTAAATTCTGGTTTATCTTTCTGTGAGCATGTGTTTGTTTTTCTAGACAGTATCCCTGAGGCAGCCAGCTATAATAGCTACTTTATCGGTTTGTTCTTTATCCTCGTCATATAGATCATTTTAGCTTTAGTACAATATTGTTTATGTAAAAACATTTATTTATTTATGTATTTATTTATTAAGTTCCACGCTCATTACAGCATTTACAAAAATTTGTTTAACAAGAAAAAAAATATGCATGTTCATAGCCATAATCATAAAAAAAAACAAAAAAACATCAAAATAAAATAATAAAAAAAATAAAAAACATAGAACATAGATTCTCTGCATCTCCCTCTTACAAAAGCCAATACCAACATTAAAATAGTCTATACTTGAGGAATACTAGTTACTCGACGTTGCATGCGAACGAGCGCCGAATTTTGCTGTGCGTTTGTAAGATAATTGTCGTAATAAAAAACACTCGGTGCTCTGATACTTCTACCAGGTAGGTACATGAATTTTAACTAGTTGTAACAACTCAGAGCAGTCAATTTCATTAATTACTAGTTGCATGTAACACATGAGATCCAACTGTCGATAGCGATAGTATGTATAGTTGAAGAATAAGAATCAAACTATAAACCCATAAATCCAAATTATTGAAAATTTTAACACATGTTGGTATGTATGTCAAGATAGGACAGTATGGAGGTCAGTCCTGTTTTCCTACCCGGAATATGAAAACAGCATGATGGTTCTGTATGTATGTTTGGAGATTAAGTACCTATCAAACTATTAAGTCTTCTTACATATTGCATATAGGCGACTGCCCTACAAATTGTATGAAGCAATGTCGTCACTACATTCAATTTTTATAAAAATTGTTAAAAAAAGTTTGAAATGTGCTAATACCATGTTAATATTTTTTATAGAAAATTAAATTATCTAGTTGGGGTGTTTCGGCTTTTTTCGATATTTTTTAAAAAAATGAAAATATAGGCAGTTAAACTCATTCATTTATCATAAAAAAATATTTTTCTGAATAAAAAATGTTTGAGAAACCCTGGAATTGTTTTGAATGAACTAATTTGAGATTTTATATTTGTCTATATTTGTACCAATTTTCAGCGTTCTAGCTTTTATGGTTTCTGAGATATATGGAAAAATAAAGTAAAAATACAAAAGTTGATAACCCCTGACTGAAACAAAAATTCAAAATTCTGAGTATAAAAGTTTTGTAGGCCTATAACTGTGTATATATTCTGAAATTTTGGGCTCTGTAAATTGAGCGGATCAAAAGTTATAAGGGGGGGACGGACACACACACACACAGACACACGAAATGTTCTACTCCGAATTCTGAGTAAATCCGTGTATGGAACATATATGCTGCGAAGCCTCTAAGTTGGTGTTTTTTGACTTCAAAGTTGGAAAAGCCGTGAAAAAAGTAGACCTCTCCATACAATTCTCGCGTATTCTGGCTTGAAACATTGTCGATATGTTAAGAGAACAAAGTTCTCCTGAACAAATCGACAGTTGGAATATTTTTAGAAGATTCATAAAACTAGTTGCATGTAACACATGAGATCCAACTGTCGATAGTGATTTATGTATAGTTGAAGAATATGTACCAAACTACTAGTTGCATGAAACACATGAGATCCAACTGTCGATAGCGATAGTATGTATAGTTGAAGAATAAGAATCAAACTATAAACCCATAAATCCAAATTATTGAAAATTTTAACACAAGTTGGTATGTATGTCAAGATAGGACAGTATGGAGGTCAGTCCTGTTTTCCTACCCGGAATATGAAAACAGCATGATGGATCTGTATGTATGTTTGGAGATTAAGTACCTATCAAACTATTAAAACTTCTTACATATTGTGTATAGGCGACTGACATACAAATTGTATGAAGCAATGTCGTCACTAAATTCAATTTTTATAAAAATTGTTAAAAAAAGTTTGAGATGTGCTAATACAATGTTAATATTTTTTATAGAAAATTAAATTATCTAGTTGGGGTGTTTCGGCTTTTTTCGATATTTTTGAAAAATTTGGAAATATATGCAGTTAAACTCATAAATTTATCATAAAAAAAAATATTTTTCTTAATAAAAAATGTTTGAGAAACCCTGAAATTTTTTTGAAAAAACTAATTTGAGATTTTGTATTTGTCTATATTTGTACCAATTTTCAGCGTTCTAGCTTTTATGGTTTTTGAGATATATGGAAAAATAAATTAAAAATTCAAAAGTTGATAACCCCTGACTGAAACAAAAATTCAAAATTCTGAGTATAAAAGTTTTGTAGGCCTATAACTGTTTATATATTCTGAAATTTTGGGCTCTGTAAATTGAGCGGATCAAAAGTTATAAGGGGGGGACGGACACACACACAGACACACACACACACACACAGACACACACACAGACACACACACAGACACACAGACACACGAAATGTTCTACTCCGAATTCTGAGTAAATCCGTGTATGGAACATATATGCTGCGAAGCCTCTAAGTTGGTGTTTTTTGACTTCAAAGTTGGAAATGCCGTGAAAAATGTAGACCTCTCCATACAATTCTCGCGTATTCTGGCTTGAAACATTGTCGATATGTTAAGAGAACAAAGTTCTCCTGAACAAATCGACAGTTGGACTAGTTGCATGTAACACATGAGATCCAACTGTCGATAGCGATAGTATGTATAGTTGAAGAATATGTACCAAACTATAAACCCATAGATACAAATTATTGAATATTTTTCAGATATTTTGTTTTCTATACAACATATGTAGGTATGTATGTCAAGATAGGATAGTATGGAGGAAGATCCTTTTTCCTACCCAGAATATGCAAATAGCATGATGGTATGTATGTATGTTTGGAGATGAAGTATCAAACTATTAAGTCTTCTTACATATTGTGTATAGGCGACTGCCATACAAAATGTATGAAGCGATGTCGTCATTAAATTCAATTTTTAAAAAAATTTTAAAAAAAAAATTGAGATCTTCTACTACAATGTTAATATTTTTTATAGAAAATTAAATTATCTAGTTGGGGTGTTTCGGCTTTTTTCGATAATTGTAAAAGTTTTGGAAATATAGGCAGTTAAACTCATAAATTTATCATAAAAAAAATTTTTTTCTTAATAAAAAATGTTTGAGAAACCCTGAAATTTTTTTGAAAAAACTAATTTGAGATTTTGTATTTGTCTATGCTTGTACCAATTTTCAGCGTTCTAGCGTTTATGGTTTCTGAGATATATGGAAAAATAAATGAAAATTCAAAAGTTGATAACCCTTGACTGAAACAAAAATTCAAAATTCCGAGTATAAAAGTTTTGTAGGCCTGTAACTGTTTATATATTCTGAAATTTTAGGCTCTGTAAATTGATCGGATCAAAAGTTATAAGGGGGGGACGGACACACACACAGACACACAGACACACAGACACACACACACACACACACACACACACACACACACACACACACACACACACAGACACACGAAATGTTCTACTCCGAATTCTGAGTAAATCCGTGTATGGAACATATATGCTGCGAAGCCTCTAAGTTGGTGTTTTTTGACTTCAAAGTTGGAAAAGCCGTGAAAAAAGTAGACCTCTCCATACAATTCTCGCGTATTCTGGCTTGATACATTGTCGATATGTTAAGAGAACAAAGTTCTCCTGAACAAATCGACAGTTGGATTAATAACTAGTTGCATGTAACACATGAGATCCAACTGTCGATAGCGATAGTATGTATAGTTGAAGAATATGTACCAAACTATAAACCCATAAATACAAATTATTGAATATTTTCAGATATTTTGTTTTCTATACAACATATGTAGGTATGTATGTCAAGATAGGATAGTATGGAGGAAGTTCCTTTTTTCCTACCCAGAATATGAAAATAGCATGATGGTATGTATGTTTGGAGATGAAGTATCAAACTATAAAGTCTTCTTACATATTGTGTATAGGCGACTACCATACAAAATGTATGAAGCGATGTCGTCACTAAATTCAATTTTTAAAAAAATTGTTAAAAAAAATTGAGATCTTCTACTACAATGTTAATATTTTTTATAGAAAATTAAATTATCTAGTTGGGGTGTTTCGGCTTTTTTCGATAATTGTATAGGTTTTGTAAATATAGGCAGTTAAACTCATAATTTTATCATAAAAAAAATATTTTTGTTAATAAAAAATGTTTGAGAAACCCTGGAATTTTTTTGAAAAAATTAATTAGAGATTTTGTATTTGTCTATGTTTATACCAATTTTCAGCGTTCTAGCTTTTATGGTTTCTGAGATATAGGGAAAAATAAAATAAAAATTCAAAAGTTGATAACCCCTGACTGAAACAAAAATTCAAAATTCCGAGTATAAAAGTTTTGTAGGCCTGTTACTTTTTATATATTCTGAAATTTTGGGCTCTGTAAATTGAGCGGATCAAAAGTTATAAGGGACGGACGGACGGACACACACACACACACACACACACACACACACACACACACACACACACACACACACACACACACACACACACAGAGACACACGAAATGTTCTACTCCGAATTCTGAGTAAATCCGTGTATGGAACATATATGCTGCGAAGCCTCTAAGTTGGTGTTTTTTGACTTCAAAGTTGGAAAAGCCGTGAAAAAAGTAGACCTCTCCATACAATTTTCGCGTATTCTGGCTTGAAACATTGTCGATATGTTAAGAGAACAAAGTTCTCCTGAACAAATCGACAGTTGGAAAAATTCTTTGAACTTAAATGAAATTCAATTGAAATGAAGAAATATTTCAAGACAGTGAATATTCTTCATCAAAACAAAAAAATCGAGATGTGCTTTATTTCAAATAAATCCATTTCAAATGGAAATGCAAAATAGGTATTTTCCATTTTGCATTTTAAATGCTTTTTTATTTCACCCATTTCCATTCCCATTTTAAATGCTTTTCTCAATGCATTTTGCATTTCAAATGCATTTTTGCAACATTACTCTTCTTTGGTACCAAACCTAATTTTTTCATAGATTCATTTTATCTTGTGACCACATTAATCTTGTAATCTCCTTTTGAACTAATTAAATTCACGTGTTTTATTTTACTTATATTATGGTTAATTGGTGAAAGAAGAAATTGTAAAATTGATCCCATACGGCATACATGACGCGGGTGTGGAGAAAAATGTAAAGTAAGTAACTGGTCATTCTTATTATTCACTCTTACCAACACTTAGCCGATACTTCACAATTCTTTTTTAATTTTTTTTTTCCTTATTGCAATCTCCATGAGCCAGAGAGATTTCAAGATTTGTTACACAGTGTCAGTAATAGGGTGCTTCCCCCCTATTCGCTTCTATTACCAAAAAAGTATACCCGTATTTTTTTTTAAATAATTTTTGTGGGTCGCTAATGAGCTTCAAAATTTTGAAAAACATATGAAATTTTGTACCTATATCTATCGTCTATGCAACAAGTCTAAATATTTAATTTTGACCCCAAAATGTGTTTAAATTATTGTAAGGACCTATTGTTTTGATGTCAGCATTGAAAAGTGTAGGATCTGATCCTTATGAATTTAAAATAATTTTTCAACCATTCGTCGTCAACTCGTGAAGCAAAGAAAAAATGTAGTAAAGTCATTGAAAAACGAATTCTATTAAAATATACCTCTCACTGTTTATTGAGATAGAGATCTAATAGAAAAAATCACAAAACATGAATCTGTGTAGGTACCGATTACCCATTTTAGAAAGAAACAATTTGTGGCTCTTAAAAAAACTCAAGAAATATGGAAACAAAGGAATTGAAAAATATCCTTGATCGTTTGTGGCACCTATCAATCCCAAGAGCTTATTGCACTTGCATTTTTTGACGAAGAATTTTTTCCAGAAATGGAATCATATCTGACTTTTGAAATAAGATGAAGACTACAGTGCTGGTAAAAATACATACATTGCGAGCCGTGAATGATATAGTAGAACAATGAGTGGCATAATTTGAAGAATACAATAAGTTAATCATCACTAAAGAACAATATCTTCTTCTAATCTTTAAACAACATAACAAGTACCCTGATACCAAAAATTCTACTTTGCTACCTTAAGTGGCTGGACAGAGCCAACAAAGCGGCTTACTGCAGTGTTCGATGCTTTGGTGTAAATGGTCCTACAGAGTTGAATGGATTGCCACATTGTCACCAAATGTCCACAGTGGTCAAAGCATGACAACTTTTTCTCAAGGACTAATGAATAATTGTTTCATAGAGCAACATAACACTGAAATATTAGCATAAATACTTGGAGTGCTTCTGATTCATTAATCCGCGCTATACGATTTTTTAAAAGAATAATAATTACCATTATATCTACTCTAAAAAATAATTTTAGCAATACTTTTCATTTTAAATTAATTTGTAAGTTTTCAGGCAATATAAGCAATTTATATTTTTTCATAAATTGCTGAATTTTGATTACTGGTAGCGACCCCTAAGCATGATATGAAAAAATAAATAGGGATGAACGCATAGAAATTTCAAAAAAAATATATATAAATTTTTGACCAAATAAGAAGTAACTATTATTTGTTTGGGGAATTAAAATTAGTCTGAACTTAAGAAAATTATTCCACAAGCTGTTTTACTTTATTTTTCATTATAAAATTACAAAACTGTTTAATTCAATAGTCATTTTAATACAAAACTGTTTGTTTCAACTCTTTCATTTCACCTGAAAAACCATTTAGCATTTTAAAAAGCATTTTGAAAATAGGTATTTTGCATTTTGCATTTGAAATGCTTTTTTAAAAACCATTTTGCATTTCGCATTTTCAAATGGAAAAGTTTCAACCCATTTCCATTTTGCATTTCAAATGGTTTTGGGTACCCATTTTGCACATCTCTGCAATTCACCCTATTTAGAGTGCTATATGCCTTGGATGAAAATAGAAATAGGAGCAGTTTTTGGAGAATATAAAAAAGTTCAAGATAAAGTTACAGTTCGATGTTGAGTTTTTAGAAATTTTAACAACAAGACATAAATTTTTGAATTATTAAGAGACAACAGGTAGGACATATTAATTGGAGATATATGAACAATGTCGATAAAGTATTGATACAAACCACTGATATTAGACCGGTTATTGCAATTAAAAAACGTATGGTCTAGAAAACTATTATTTTACTATCTAATGCGTACATACCATCATACTATGTCCCTCGTGGGGAAGGCAGAGAGAACCGAATGCCACATTTTTCTACATTCATCGCCTCGTCAACATTCATGCATCGTCTCATACATGTTCATCTGTTGTTCACGCTTCTAACATTTCCATCTTTCAAAATATCGTTCACATGGTCGTACCATGCCTTTCTTGGATGGCCCCGACCTCTCATTCTATTCCTATCTGCAATGTAAATTTTCTTTGTCAGGCATTCTTCATTCACTTTACCCATATGGCAAAACCATCTTAATGTGTTGAATTTTATTCTATTAATGACATCTTTCTTCGTTTTTCATTATTTCTTTATGTCCTAATTTCTTACCCTGTCATACATCATTTTATTATTTCAGGTATATAAATTGTACCGCATTTGGTACTGCCTCTAAAGGATTGGCACGCAATCTTCAAAAGGCATTGCAAAGTGACAATCCTGCAAGGAAATTAGCCGAATATCGTAATTTATGGGTTGATCTTTCACATATGATGCAACAATTGGGTAAGTACCTAAATTGATCTTTAACATATGCAATGATTGGATAAGTAACTATCTTTTACATTATGCAACAATTGGATAAGTGACGATATTGGCTTTTCGCATAACATGCAAGTGCCGTTCTTATACATTAGCGACAATTGTGTAAGTGCTGTTCTTACACGTAACCTATGGTTTAAGAATTAATACTAAACAGATGTCATCACTGGTTAATAGGATTACATATTATACAAATAGGATTTTTCTAACATAATCCCAGTCGGTTGGAAAAATTACCAATAAAATCTGATAATAATCATTTATATAGCCCATTTAGTATGACATTTAACAGCTCTATGAAACTAAGTATTCTAAAATTAAAATAAAATAATAAATAGAAAATGAGTAGGTGTACTGAAGGTATCAAGATATGGGTGTGAATACCAAAGAGAAATTTATTCTACTTACTAGTTGCATGTAACACATGAGATCCAACTGTCGATAGCGATAGTATGTATAGTTGAAGAATAAGTACCAAAATATAAACCCATAAATACAAATTATTTATTATTTTATGATATTTGGTTTTCTATACAACACATGAACCTAGATAGTCAAGATAGGATAGTATGGAGGTCAGTCTTTTTTTCCTACCCGGAATATGAAAACAGCATGATGGTATATATTGTATGTTTGGAGATGAAGTATCAAACTATTAAGTCTTCTTTGATATTGTGTATAGGTGATTACCATACAAATTGTATGAAGCGATGTCGTCACTAAATTCAATTTTTATAAAAATTGTTAAAAAAAATTGAGATGTACTACTACAATGCTAATATTTTTTATAGAAAATTAAATTATCTAGTTTGGGTGTTTCGGCTTTTTTCGATATATTTTAAAAAAAATTGAAATATAGGCAGTTAAACTCACAAATATATCATAAAAAAAAATATTTTTCTTAATAAAAAATGTTTGAGAAACCCTGGAATTAAAAAAAATAATTTTGAGATTTTGTATTTGTCTATGTTTATACAAATTTTCAGCTTTCTAGCTTTTACGGTTTCTGAGATATATGGAAAAACAAATCAAAATTTCAAAAGTTGATAACCCCCGACTGAAACAAAAATTCACAATTCTGAGTATAAAAGTTTTGTAGGCCTATAACTGTCTATATATTCTGAAAATTTGGGTTCTGTAAATTGAGCGGATCAAGAGTTATAACCTCCTCGGGCCCCGCGTCCCCTGTGGGGGACATAAAATATACTTTCAAAAAAGAAGTTTCCTTCTTTATCACCTGCTTAATTTAGTTTACAAAAGTGTGCAACTAATCACCAAAAGATGGCAGTATTGAATTTTACCAACAATAAATTTAAATAAAAATCAGTTGATATTTTTTTAATGTGTCAAAATGTCGTCTTCAAGAAAAACTCAATTTTTTGGTGATCAACTAAGTAAGTTCATTTTTTTTCTATTTTCTTTTTTTTATTTTTAGTATTTTTTTCTGTGATTACATTCAAAAATATTCATTTTACGTAGATGCTGTTCAGATTTTTAGAAAATTTAAAATTTACAATAACAGTGAGCCGCCAAATTTGGATGTCCCCTACAGGGGACATTGGGCCTAGGCAAAGCAAAATGCAAGATTGAATCAAGAATAGAGAATGTTTTAGATTACTCGATTGTTTTATTTTATTGTAAGAAATTTCTGTTTTCTTATTGATTTTGCAGCAATATCAGGTTACTTATGCATGCATTGACATGTTACAAAAATACAAAATGTTACAAAAATATTTACAAAAATAAATAAATATTTTAATTTAGTTTCAGATTCCGCTTCATTTGCAAATTTTGTAAATTTAGAGGTCGATGGAGAAGTTTCGGTTATTGACCTAAGTGACCTCCATTATGGACACCTGGCCTTTCTGGCCAGGTAGTGCTGGAGTCCCACCAGCTAAAACCCCTCATCTTCTGTAGCACACAGGTTCCTGCCTTTCGGCCTACCCTGTTGTGCAACCTTTGTCCTATGTTCGTTCTGCCTGCTCGCTACGTTCATCTTCTTCTTTTCTCCTCATTATATTCTCAACATATGTGTTCATCGTGCTCCAGCTCTCCATCGTCTGCAGCATCCACTCTACGAGTGCGTCTGGCTCCAGAGGCCCCCCCAATTCTCTCTCCAGTGCCTCTCTCTCCGATACCCACCGGCTGCATCTAAAGAACGTATGTTCCACATCGTCCTCCTCTTCGCAGTACATACACGTTGGATTTGATCTTTTTCCAATTTTGTGCGTGTACTGAATGAAGACTCCATGGCCCGTGAATGCCTGCGTGAGGCGGAAGGATATCTCCCCATGCCTTCTTGTAGTCCATGTTTTAATGTCTTTTATGATGCGGTGGGTCCATCGTCCCGTGCTGGACTCATCCCATGACTTCTGCCAGTCCAGGATTGTTGCCTCTCTTTCTGTACGTTTTATTTCGGGTGTTAGAGGTCCTTCTCGGTCGAATAGCTTGATTTTCAATAAACTGAAAATGAGATACTGATATTTATTCTTTCCTTTTACAAAATCAGTCTCGAGGCCCAATGTCCCCTAGAGGGGACATACGATTTTCCGGAAAAGCGGAAATTTAAAAAAAAAATTTCTTCTTAGAAATTTTTCAAATATTATTTTCACACAGAATTCAAAATTTCGCCACTTTAAAAAAAAAAAAAAGTCTGGGCCTGAGGAGGATAAGGGGGGGGGGGACACACAGACACACACACACAAAACTCACATAAAATGTTCTACTCCGAATTCTGAGTAAATCCATGTATGGGCACATATATGCTGCGAGGCCTCTATTTGGTGTTATTAGCATGCAAAAAGTCCACTACGCCATACAAAATTTTCCTTCGTACACGCATCTTGGCTTAATAATGTCGATTCATTCAGAGAATTGAATTCTCATGAACGAATCGACAGTTCGAAAATGTCTGTAAAATTACTGATGACCACCAAAAACATGTGTCATTCACAACCATAAATTAACTAGATATGATTCAATTATTTATTTTTAAGGTCGAGCTTATTCCAACATGTATGGTATATATTGTCTGGTCATCTTCTTCACTACAATTGTATCATTGTATGGATCCTTGTCTGAAATTTTAGAACATGGACTGAGCTTCAAAGAACTTGGACTCTTTGTTCTTAGTGGATATTGTATGAGTCTTCTGTTTATCATTTGTAATGAGGCATATCATGCTTCTAGAAAGGTAAAATACTTTATATTTTCATCAGCTTATACATTTAGAACCTCATAATTAGAACATGTATTTCATCAATATTTTTATCATACTTAGGACGAAAATATTTCAGGTGCAATAATGTCAAATGAAATTAACAAAAATATATTTATTTTATATTTGTAAAAAAAAACACGCACACCATGTCATGTCTCTGTTAGGGTAGAAAAAGAGAATCAAGCTCCACACATTTATCTCAGCAAATACCCATGATTCCTTCGTTTCCATTCTCACATCATCTCATACATTGCGTTTTGGGCATTGTTTGCGGCTCCCTTTATTTCTTTCTTTAAAAATACCACTCACATGGTCATGCCATCCCTTTCTAAGATTACTCAATTTTTCTGTAAGTCATGCATCATTCATTCTTTCAATACACGCGAACCACCTTATGGAGTTTCCTTTAATTCAGATTTATCCCTAAGATGAAATGTTTTTTTAAGTTATATGTTGTCTAATGTATTTTTGTATTTTATGTATATTCAATCTAATACAGGTGGGTTTGGAATTTCAAGAAAGATTATTGAATGTCAATCTAGCAGCAATAGATCACAGTTCACAGAAAGAGATTGAAATGTTTTTGGTTGCCATTGCAAAAAATCCACCCATAATGAATCTGGACGGTTACACCAATATCAACAGAGAACTGTTTACAACGGTAAATTTTAACATTCCTATTATGAATATTTTATTTGATATAGTACAATTTTCTTTGCACAATTGAGCATTGGATTTTTATCATAATTGTATCATTAATCATTCAATTACTTAAATATTTATAGGAATGAATACTATATTACTGCTTGGTCTCAAGTTTTAGCTAATTAAATAATATAATTTGTCAAATTTTAGCCTAAATAACATTGTAGAATTTTAGCCTACATAACTTTGTAGAATTTTGTCAATAATAAAATATCTTATAAGTTCATTAGGAAATATTTATAAAACAAATTTTATGAAAATTTTAATATTTCTTGTAGATACATATCTAACAAAATTGTAAGATTTTATTAAATAGACTACTAGGGTCATAGAAAAGAGAATTTATTACTAGGGTATTTGTTATTAGTAGAAAGTTAAATAGTTGTACCGAACATTATAACAATATAATATACAAATTGAAATATTACTTTTAATAAATTATTTATATTGACTTAACTATTTTGAAGACACTATAGTTTTACTTGCACTCAATAAATTAACTTTTATAAATTAATTATTGGAACGTTTTTGGACTTTCGTCCATCATCAGCAACGTCGTTACTTAAACTTAGTTTAAGTAAAACTATAGTGTCTTCAAAATAGTTAAGTCAATATAAATAATTTATAATGGCATTCCACAGTGTGAATAATAAGAACTTTGAAAACTTTTAATAAGTTTTCAGTAGTTCAAATACTAGTAAAACAATAGTATATTCATTATTTAAGTAACTCATTTCTCCATAAATAGTGTCTACTATTATATATACTTATTCGATTATTTTCAGAATATATCCTTCATCGCTACATATTTAGTGGTATTGATGCAGTTCAAATTGACGTTATTGAGACAAACAGGAAAAACTAATGATATCAATAAGCTACATAAAAATATTACAATGCCCTAAGATTTACCAAATCACATAAATATATACACCTTATTTAAGCACAAAATATTCATAATAGTTATATTTACTTAAAAGACCACCATACAAATATGATAAGTACAATATTAGAAAATTATACTTTTCAGTTATTTTCATAATATGAACAACTAGAGGGAATTTCTTTGGAGCCATTGGACAGCGGACCTTGTAGCCACGAAGAGTACCTTCAAGGCTTTCTGTCAAAAGTACAGTTCAGTCTTATTTCAAACTGTTTCCTCATAATATGCTCTCTTCAGCATTTTGCGTGCAGTGTCTGCAAGATTTTAGAGTTCTCCGGACTCTTCATACGTTCTTTCAGAGTTATACAAGGGCCCGTTCTAGTCCCCATAAGCAGAACAGATAGTGGTGGGGGAAGAACAATATGAACAACTTTATGTTAGTTAAAGGTATCTATAAAAATAACATGTTTGTGACAAGTCTATGTAGAGTTTATTATCAAATAGGCTACATGAATTGGAACGAATATTAATTTTAGAAAGGAAATAAAACTCTTGGGTCAACCTTTAATTAAATCAAAGATCAATTCAAAGCATAGTCTGTTTCAAGTTCTTAGACCTTAATCGAAAATAGTGCAAAACTTCTAATTATAATTACTGTATTTTGAGAATAGTTATTATGAAATAAAAAAAAATTATATACAATGTTATATATTTACGGGACGGATGAGTTTTATTATGAATTTACTATACCAAACATTCTATTTACTTTAAGATTTTTTTCTGTGAAAAACAAAAACTTTCCAGTACTGAAGCATTCAAATAAACATATGACATTGATTTATAATAAAAACATACATAGGTACATCTCTTGACAAAAAAGTAGGCAAATAAAAATAAATAACATGTTTATGAAATGTATTTTTATTGCAAAAATAATCCACTGCAAGTAAAATATTTTTGTTCATAATATTATTCAAATAACCGCAACAAAAAACTCAATAAAACAATAAATATATTACAAGATATGTTTGTAAGAGAGTACAAGCAGATTTACTTTATTCAAATTTTTAATTTCAATATAAGTTTCCAAATATTAATTTCACCGTGTTACAAACAGCTACATGATAAAATAAAAACTATACATAGCGAAATCGACTTCTGCAACACTTAGAATCTTCAATAAGAATTTCATATATTATGTTGGTGATATAATTATATTGAAAATTGACTTCTGCAACACTTAATCTGAATTAATACAATCTTTTATAAGAATTTCATAGA
Source organism: Molanna angustata (assembly GCA_963576475.1). Lineage (NCBI taxonomy): Eukaryota > Metazoa > Arthropoda > Insecta > Trichoptera > Molannidae > Molanna > Molanna angustata. The sequence goes on along the minus strand of OY754974.1, from coordinate 11,261,425 downwards.
TGTTGGTGATATAATTATAGTGAATATTTTAAATATTATCTATTAATAAAAAATATTTTAACCAATGATAGTTTGGAAGAATCATCACTAAGTAAAACATGAAAATCTATTTTTTCAAAAGCATTCGATAATTTAATTTTTATTAAGTATCAAAAACTTTATTCAAAATCTGTCAGATATAACTAGGTCAGACAATTACAATATATATATAACTAGTTGCAAACTTATTCTTGTTCACCACCACTTTGTGACAAAGTCTTTCTATAAATTAACACATCATCACAAAATCTTTTTGCTATTTACTTTGGATTCTTTCGCTTAGCAGCAACATCAGTAAGTAACCTGTGTCCACAGATGAATGTTATTAGACCGACAGCCAACAAGTATCGGATTGTCTCATACATGGTAAGACATAGCCAAAACACAACAAAGAGTCCCAATATACCTCCCAGGCCTAAATGGAAACCCAATGGATAGGAGAAAGAGCAGCAATATAGGCATTATGCATAATCCAGTGAAAACATCCGATACCAATCGGGGTGGACGAACCTCTGGTTCTCTGAACATGTGAACTATTTCTGGTTTTGTTTCATGGGTAACAATTAAATTAAAATAATGTGTATAGTAGGTAAAAAAATCTAGGATATAATAAAAAGGTTACTAAGTAATCACAATAAGATTATAAAATAATAATTATTTTGATGTCATAGTAAAAATGTTTATTTTCATTAAAAAATTGATAAAATATAATCCCTCATTATTGCAATTATACAATTTCATATTGAAAATTACATTTCAATAGTACGTTCATACCCAGCAGCAATATAAAAAAATATATACGAATATATATCCATAAAAAATAGAAACAAAAAAAAATATGTATTATGTTTATTACCAATACTACTATTTTCTGGATTCTCAAAACTGCCAAGATAATAAAAATGCTATGGTAGAATAAACACGCCATACATAGTACATAACACACAGCACACACAAACACAGATACACTGTGATGAAACTTTCAGAATACAATCTCAGCATGATACTACTTGATAATCTGCAATAAAAAAATAACCTTAAAAATTAATTCATAACTCCCCCTTGGGGCAGTGAGGGGTAAAAAAACCGTAGTGTGAAAATTATTTTTTTGTGATGGTATCAACATTATATGTATTCGAGGCAATATGAAGAAAAATTAAGTCACTTTTCCTCATTGTAAATCATAATTTAAACAAAATGAATACATAAATAATATATTAAAAAAAGTTCAATAAAAAGTATAAAAAAATGCCATCACCTTATTTTATAACCACTGATTTAAATTTTAGTTCTTAGGTGTACTACACATCATACTAAAAAAATATTTGGCATTCAGACATAGTAATTAATAACAAACAATAACTCATTATTCTTAACAATGATACATTTATATTAAAAGCCCTATGTTTTAACGGTGAATGATTTTCGGAAGCATATACTTAATGAAACAAGTATGTCACCAAAAGGCCAATACTTAGATTGGCCAACACTTATTAAATATTTTCAACCCTTGAAATAAATTATTACAATCAAATCTAATACCCACCACTGAGAATCGTACTTGAGAAACATGCACAGAATTCAAGAAATTCACATTTAATCTAACACCAAATTGAGTTTATTTGAGTAAATGATACTGATATTGCAATACAAAAAAAATATTAAAAGCATTAATGCATACTTTAGGGAATATATGAGGCTTAATATTATGCTTTTGTTACAAGGATATTCTTTATTTAAAAAAGAATGGATCCCAACCATAGATTTTCATATAATATACTAGATGTAGTACTCCGTGCAAAAAGTGAGTCATGGAATATCGCGCGTTTCGACATTTTGGTTAACAACATATTTCAGTTTTCCTTACATTTCAACACATCCTAGATAACTTTTCTCTAAATCTTAATAAACAAAGTGTTTTTTTCGACAAATAAATCCGAAAACAATTCACATTAGTCGTTATTCTCTATAGAAAAACGTTGTGGTCTGCCAACCAAAACGTCAAAAATCCCGTGGAAAAACTAACTTCGATTCATGCAAAATTTGCTAACTACGACATCTAGTATATTATAATAAAAATCTATGATCCCAAGTAACATAGATTGTACAAAAATAACAAACTTAAAAATACAAAGAATTTTTTATTTTATCAGGGCCTAAATAAATAAATACTAGTCAGTCTATTCTGCCTTTTTACTGGTATCTTTGTCCTTTCGACATCTGAGTATTATGGAACGGAAGTGCAACTGATAAGCAGCCATAACTAGCCTCAAAGGACCCATCAACAGGGCTTGACTAAGAACTGGAAGAAAGCCTTTCCAATTGGTGATACAGAGAGTGGCCAGCATCCAGCTTTCGATACCCACAATTGACTGTGACTTTCCAGCCTGAAATTAATATTACAAAATGAAAATTCACTCCATGAGTCTTACTGTGGAGAAAGTTGTTTATATATTGCAACAGGAGTTTTTTGTTTTACAAGGATATTTAACAACGATTTGACATTTCAAAAAGAAGGAAATGTCGACTCTATAAGTACACTGTTTCTCCTGGTCACTGGTGTTTGCACAGTTATTCTATTGAGAATGAATGGCGCAAATTACCACAGTTGCAATTGCTTTTTAGTTTCGTTACAGTTTTACAACATAAGTTCTTTTTGTTAGGTGAAAACTGTATATGTTTTCACCACTTGAGATTTTATATGCATGCACCGTTTTACCTTCTTCTTATGTTAGGCCTAAGGGCCTGTTATTTGCAGAGACGTTGTTCTCCTGCGAGGTTGAGTTCCAGCTGTCCTTCCACGTCTTTGGTGGTCTGCCTGAGATCTGCGAGGTTGAGGATGTCGTCAGATGGGGTCGGCAAAGAAGGAGATTTTGGTATGCCCATGTAAATAGGATGGAGGCATCCAGGATCCCTTACATAGCACTACACACCCGACCCGAAGGAAGAAGACCACCAGGCAGACCATTTTACCTTACTATTATAAAAATCTTACAACTTTATCTAACTTTAAGATTGATGTAAAAAAGATCATATGTAAAAATTAATATTGTAAGTCTTAAGAATGTGTCAACTTGCTTGTTACTGGGTGCGTGTTAAATTCATTTCATTCACCTGTTAGTTGCTCGAGTAGAAATATAAATAGATTCTACACCAGTCAATCACTTATTGATTTTATTTTAAAATGTTCCTAAGGTTTCTGGGACTTACTATCTGTGGCAGTTTATTGCCTACAGTGTGGATTCTATGAAAAGAAAATGAAATAGTGATGAGAAAAGTATACTTTAAAATAAAATGGAAACTTCTATATATGGTCATAACATTTGTGGGAACTCAAGAGTCCAATAAGAAAGTAACGGATGGAAAGAATGGCATCTAACAAGTACAACTAACTAATAACAAACAACTAACTAACACACACCAAATAACAAGTGGCCAAACTCTGGAGACATAATATAATATTTATCCTCACAGATCCACACTGAATACCAGATAATTAGAATATTTACCAAAGCATCTCTCAAGAGCTGTTCAGCAACAGCTTCTGGGGTATAGAGACCTCCGCTTTCAGAAATGAGTTTAGTTTCCAAAGGTTTAGTCAAGTCTTCATTATGGAAACCGGGAGTATCTGTGTCTGGTGGATAAGCGATGGTCACCGACACTCCGGATCCAACTACTTCCATCTGAAGGGCTTCACCCAAACCTCTGACGGCCCATTTTCCAGCTCCATATACACCATATCCATATATCCCTGAAAGAAGAAAAAATCAGTTCTGTTAATTATAAAGACTGTGTTTTTAGACATAAATTGATGGTTCTGACTTCTTCTTTCAATTTCGAATAACACTAGAGAGTACATCTCTCAATCTTCGGTGAGAGTCGAAACAGCTCCTACATAATTCTAACTAACTTCATGGTGTTAATGCTCTTAACGAAAAATAATAATATATAATCAATTGTACAATCAATTTTACAGGAAAAACATAAAATATTTGGTTGCAGTATGTTTATTCACTATAATTAATAAATACCAAAAAATATTATAAAGGTAAATATAAGAGATATTAATCTAAACAATTCATTAGACTCGCAAAAAAAACTCAGTTCTAGACACCGAATGGCCTTTCTCAATCTTGAAGAAAAAAAATTTTTTTTACAAAGAATAATATACTTAAATGTAAGAATGTAACTTCAAACATCATGTGTTAGCAATAAATACAAATTTAACGCACAAGGACAAGGTTAACAAGGTTATTAGAATAATGAGTTATCAGTAAACAAAAGTTGTAGAACATGTATATTAGGAAAAAATATTATTCAAGTATAAGGAAAATTGTAAGTTTAGTCTTTAAATATTTATTCATTTAAAAACTGATTTGAATAAAAAGGTAATATTTAATGATATACAAAAAATAGTATAAGTTTATGTGTAAAAAAAATGTATATTCATACCAATATACAAAGATAAATAATAATAATAAATAAATTAGGATGATTTTTACGGCGCCGTTTTTGTGATAACCTCGCCTCAAGGGCGCTTTGAATATATTACAGGTTTTTGTAAGACTCGCGGAAGAAGTGAGTTTTCAGGTGTTTCCTGAATAGTGCTAAGTTGTCGATTTGCCTCAGTTCAGGTGGTAGTTTATTCCACGAGGCTGGTCCAGCCACAGCAAAAGCACGATCACCGAAGGATGTAGTGTTTACTCTATTTATTTCAGTCAACTTGCCAAACATGGATGTGGTGGCTGACCGAAGTGTTTGTTGTCGCTCGTTTACAGTGAGAGGGATGCAGAAGTCTGAAAGATACGTGGGAGCTATGCCATGGATCGCTTTGAAAGTCAACAAACATAATTTGTACTTGATTCTCTCTGGCACTTTAATTCTAAAGATAATTTAATTCTAAAAAAATAGTATTAATAGTAAAATATTTTACTAGAGGATTATACGTTACCTATTAAAGCAGCACCACTAGAAACAATTACAATAATTCCTTCTCCTCTAGACTTCATGGATCCAAGAAGAGCCTTGGTTGGATAAGCTGTTCCATAATAATTTAAATTGATCATGTGCTTTATGTCTTCAACACTCATATCTTCAATCCTTCCGCAGATCGCCATACCAGCACTATTGACCAGCATATAAACTGGACCAATGTTCTCTTCAAGAGACACCAAAGCCTTTCTGATTGTCTCATAATCGTCTGTAACGTCTAACGAGACATACTGAATTTTTTGCTTGTGACGATCTTTACAATGCTTTGTCACATCCGAAACAGTCTTCTCAAGGTTCCCCACATTCCGGCTGATGACTGTCACGTGGGCACCCAAAGCAGCGGCCTTTATAGCAAGGGCTCTTCCTATTCCACTGGATCCCCCAGTTATCACGACATGGCGTCCATCCAAACTTTTATTTTTCGTTTTGAACAATATGAAATATGACGTCACGTACAAGATCACGGCCAATGCAAGAACAATCAACACACCCAAAATCATATTGATTTATTTTAAACAAAACCTTAAAATACAAACTGTTTAAATAGGATATTTGGCGTTAATTCAAAAATTCACAGCAAAATACAACGCGATTATTTTTTTATAACAATAACGAAACTATTTTCGAAATAAACCGCACAAGTATTATCACAGGCAAAGATAAGGACAAAAAAGGATGACACTAATAAAAAAAAATCTTAATGTTTTAATATTATGACAGTAAATTAAAAAAATTGATTCAGTCTTCAGTTTCAGAGAGCAACAAAAACTACACACCAAACTATCACTTAATTACAAATGAAAAGTTAAAATTTAAAATCTAAAAAACACTGCGACCTGCGTCCGTCCAACTGTCAAATCGTGAATGTTATTTGTATTACCATATAATATCATAAATCGTAATAATCGCCCAATATGTGGCAACATTGATTCATAAGCCGGTTTCAAATGACCACAATACCCGTTTTGGCTTTGAATCCATTAATTTTTTTTCTGAGCACATGTAGTTACGTTGTATTAGGGAGGGTTTGCAAACTAATCGGGAAAATATAAATTCGGATCTAAAAAGACCAGAGTTGAAGAAGGTGAAAACTAAAAAAATCAAACTTTAATGGTGGAAATACGGAATTTGGAAGATCATTGCACGGTCGGGCTGCTATGTTAATAAAAGAGTCTGAGAAGCGACTGATTCGAACAAAAACGATATTCCTTTGTAGTTTATCAACAAGAGTTTGGATTCAAAGTTCTATTGTGCAAAACGCTTTATTTACACGCATATTAATTAATAGACACGCATTGACTTTTTACTCTCCATACAATGGAATAGTGGAGAGTCAGGATTTCACAATTTTTAAGCGTATTTTTTTACATCAATTTCTCAATGGGTATCATGTAGAGAGTGCACACTGTGAGTTTCGTCGTGATTTGTTTGTATGTATGGCGTACGGCGTACGGATTATCCTTTTTGTATCGTCTCTACAGCCCAAACTACAAGTCCGATCGACTTCATATTAACATGTATGTTGTGTAAAGTGAATGGACCTAGAGCTGATTAGTTTTCCATAGATATCCGTTAATTTATTCTCTATGATTTCGTCTGTCCAAATTTTCAAAATGCTCTCACGGTCTGAAAAATCAATGTATTTTTATACTGTTTGAAATTTTGATAAGTACAACATAAATACACTCATCAAAAATCCATTAAAGGATTGTCAAAATTTAAAGAAAATAATCTTTGTTCTGCCATATCCATGTGAAATAAATTTCATATTGTATTTGTATGAAAAATGTATATAACAGAAGTAAAATAGCTTCTGTAAGGGAAAATTGAGTGATTAGCTTCATATTGATATTGTATGTGTCTCTATAGACAAGTTTTTTTTACTCTTCACTTCTATCTTCCTAAAGGGGTAGGCAGTGAGAAACGAACACCGCATTCTTCTATCTTGACACATACATCGTCTCATCAACATTGATACACTGTCTCATACATGCTCATCTTGCTAGTAATGCTTCTTCTTCTTCTGCTTTAGTTAGGACTGTGTCCTGTTATTCTCGGAGCCTGCTCTTGTGAAGTGGACGTCCAGCTATCCTTCCATCGTTTGGGTGGTCTTCCAGGGGGTCTGCCGTTTGTTATCTCCCCATCCGCTGCCATCCTCATCACTCGATCCGAACCCGCTCTCCCCACATGATCTCTCCAGAATCGTCTCGTGCTTCGTGTTCTTCCCCATCGCACAACATCTTCGACATCACAGATAGTGTAATGCAATTTTACTTAAAATTTCTCAACATGTATCATGTAGAAAATACATACTATGAGTTTCATGACAATGTTTTTGTTTGTATGGTGTATTGTGAAATTTTTGTCCTCTGGGAATCTTACATTTGTTTAATAGTCCAATAGAAATGTACTTCATAAAAATGCATTTAGATATCCCTCCTGGCATTGGATGTGCTCATGCATGGCCATGAAGAGAAGATACAACATGTGCCCCTCAAGAAAAAATAATTGTGACATTTTTTTTTTTTAAATAATTATTCAATTGGAAATGTCACAAATGCATATGGTTCTACTCTTCTAGTATTATTACATGTAAAATACGTACTGGTACCATTTGAAAGTGCCCTAATAGCACACTTCGTTGGTCCAACCGCTTTTTTACGTCGGCTCTGTGGGCAAACCGACGATCGGCTCTTAAATGATATATTGCAATGGGCCCAACTATTTTTTGCCGACGTCAGTTTGCCGACGTTGTTTCAACTGTTATTTGCCAACCAATTTTCGGTACCTTTTCCCGACGTTCCGTCGACCGCTTTTTATATGTCAGAACTCGACGGTCGGCTATAACGGTCAACTATCATTTGCCGACATTGGCTCAACAGTTATTCACCCATCAATTTTTAGGCCGTTTTGCCGACACTGAATCGACCGATTATTTCGTAATATTTTAACCGTCACATACCGATACTTTGTTACCGTTACCAACTCAGTAATTAATGAACGTGGAGTAATCGTCGGGTGGCGACGGTGTATATGTTCCCACAGTCATTCACTGTGGATATGACCATCGGCCAAATATTGAAAAATATAAGGTCATCGAGGGAGATCGCGATCCACTTCCACGCCGGCGACGCTATAGAGCTCATTGGCCCTGTTCACCACCGGACGCAGCCGCAACATCGGACAAACACAAAATATCCACCATCCATCGGGTTCAACCACTGCCCCCGAGAATCCAACCACACACGTCAGGGCCTCCGATTGGTCTCGAAATCGGCCGCTAAGAACACTCCGTTTCAAGTCGGAGGGGCTTGTACCCCGACCCCTCGGTCCTCGTGTTGGCGTCCGAAGGTTCCGCGGGCTAACACCGGGGGCATCCGACGCAATCATCACCTGTCAGATTTGACGTCTAGTTGTCAACACAGGATGTCTGACCCGACGTCTGCGCCGGCGGTGTGCCCGAACCACACAACAACATTCGCCACAGTTGACGAGTAACTGCCGAGCGAGACTAGAGGCGTCCGTCCTGCTCTTCTCTAAGTATAGAATGACGAGGGCACAACAGCGTCGGCCGCCCACCCCCGCCTTTACTGCCTGGGTCCTTAGAGCCGCAACCTAGGCAAAAAATATAAGGTCAGCTAGTGATTGGCAATAGTGCAAAACATATCATCCCCAACGAACGGCACCGACGGTGTATTTCACTTTAGGAATATCCACCGTCGGCCCGATGATTATTCCAAAGTAATTCAATGTTACAATATCCACAGTCGGCAGCCGACGATTATTCCACATTTATTCACCGTGTGAATACCTACTGTCGGATCCCCGACAATTATTCCACAGTGATTTACTGTTAGAACACCCACCGTCGGCAGACCGATGTCTATTCCACAATGATTCATTGTCAGAATATCCACTGTCGGCAAATCGATCTTTATTCCACAATGATTCACTGTTAGAAAATCCATTGTCGGCATACCGATGTCTATTCCACAATGATTCATTGTTAGAAGATCCACAGTCGGCAGCCGACGATTATTCCACATTTATTCACCGTGGAAATACCTACTGTCAGATCCCCGACGATTATTCCACAGCATGAGCATGCTCACCCTTCTTTAGTGGTTTTACCAATCCCAAATATTACAAATTTATTTTTCAAATAAATTTAATGTTATTTCGGTTATGAACAAACTTGATAATGACAATGCCCCCAAGTCAAATTGAAAACGCTGTTCGTTATCGCCAAGCGCTAATTTTTTTTTGTATGGGATTTGACGTTTGTTGTTTGTTATTGTAGAAAAAATTTCTACAACAAACGTCAAATCACATACAAAAAAAAATAGCGCTTGGCGATAACGAACAGCGTTTTCAATTTGACTCAGGGCCATTGTCGTATTACGCATTTTATTTTAATTTTGATATTTCAACCGTCTATGACAGGCGTAATGTTACCCATATAGTTAGTATCAGCGCCCTCTGAATTAGCTGTTATAATTTCCAATATGGCCGACGTTTCATTCGAATAATTTCGCATATGTACCTACTATAATTTTTGCATTTAAATTAGTTTTCGGTTAGTTTCGTCTCCTTTACTTTTTAAAATCTCAGTAAGTAAATCGTTTTTTACTATCTATTTATTAATATTAAACCGTATAAAACTATTGTAATATTATTTGGTATCAACATAAATACATTGAGTTTATTGTCAGAAACATTCTCATGGTTATTTTATTTTATATAGCTTCTCAGGCAACTAACAGGACGTGCTATGTCAAATAAATATTTGACACGCACCCAATAACAAGTTGCCACATTCTGGAGACTTACGATATTTATCGTCTCACAGATCCAGACTGAAAACACAATGAAAAACTGTGTCTCCACCGGGAATCGAACCCGGGACCCTTGGATCAGCAGTCACATACCTAACCAGCTGAGCCACGAAGGCCGACAAGTTTTAGTTCATTATGTTGTTGTGCACATTATACAAATTTATTATGATATATTTATTATGTTTAATTCGAAATACGATCTCCACATGACGGCAAAAATTTGTCGTTCAAGATTTTCCTTATAATCGTAATTATATTTATAATAATTTCAACGTTTGTTTTAGTAGATTTGTGTAATTATCTAGTTTTATTGTTAACAAGGTGTATTTAAATGCGATTAATCGCCAATATTGACAGCAGACACCTACGAATAATTCCTGAAAAGGGTTCTAACTGACCTAATTTATAATACGAAACAATAAAAATACCGTAAAGTGACGTAGTTTTATTTTACGAAAATAATAAGGTTTAATCTGTAATATATTCAATATGAGTGTGATACATACTTAGATCCAATTTTTCTCAGCTTTTTGGTTTTAACAGATGGAACTTTCTCATTCTTAGGTCAAACTCCATAAAATTATTCGTCGGCCATATTCGTCGGCCTCACTTATCTGAGGGAATATAGTGGGGATTTATGATTTCGCAATTTTTCAGGATATTTTTTATTACAGATTATCAACTAGTATCATGCTGAGATTGTAATCTGAAAGTTTCATCACAATGTATCTGTGTGTGTGTGCTGTGTACTATGTGCTCTGTGCTGTGTACGGCGTGTTTATTCGATTTCTTTCAAATTTTGCAAATTTATATATCTATTGCTTGCTAGGACCCCATTTGCTTTTGAAGGATATCGGATCAGTGCTTCTCATTTTTTTTTATTTATCAAATATTTCAAAGTAACCCCAAGCTCATGAAACTTAAAATTTGAAATTTTTATTTTCAAAATGGAAAAAGACACATCGCTTTCATAAAATGACAGAAGATTAATCAAGTTTTTATGAAACTGCTGCATATTTTCCATACAAAATTTGAATACTTTATAGAATGACTTGTTAGTGAAGAGTTTAGCGTTGGCCACAACCCACTCGTTTTCTCCTACCTCTCGACCTGTCAGAAGAAAGAGAACGAATCCAGAGGGCCTTGTTAAAGCCCGACTGACACGAGGTAATATTCCAACTCATGTGGAATATGAGTTGAAAAGTAGTGTTGACAGTAATTTTTGAAGTCATATAAACTGAAAGTGATACCCTCCTCCCAAGAGGCTTGGAGGTCGAGCCTACTTTTCTTTCAATGTCTGTTTTGGAATTTGATATTCCACACATAGTCGCTGAACGAGATTGATAAAAAACTAAACAAAATTTGAAGCCGTGGTCTGACGATACACAAATGTCAAGTGTCAGCGCACAAACGTCAGACGGCACGGTCATGTCACTAGATAAAATTATTAAAATGTCTGGTAAAATAAATAGTTAAAATAAATAACATTGTCAATAAATTAGGACGTCACAAATTTAAGATAGATAGTCAATATTGGACGTCACACGTTAAAATGAATAAAATAAAATAAATTAAATAAAATCACACAGCCGAATTATTGTCACACGGAGAAAAACAAATTATCACATACAAGTATATAGTTTTCTGGGGCACACATAATTTTCTCGTCTCGGCCATGGGCGTGCTGATGCACCGCCAATACCGGAATGGATTGGCGGTGCATCAGCACGCCAAGGGGCAAAGCTATCGGCGAAAGCAACCTCGGGTCCCAGACACCGGCAGATACCGGTTGGGTGACTGGCGGGCGCGAACGACGGCAGCGCGAGTCTCAAGAAGATGCAGGCCGTTGCTCCAGGGTCCAGCGCGACCCAACAGCGTTTGGAACACTTTCCAAACTCAGCACCCGCTTCGGCCCAGGAAAGCGGCTCTCTCGCCGAATGGTGGTGCGCCGATCCATCTCGGCACTCCAGGTGTCACATCCATGGCTACCGATGTGGAGCGAGCCTAACCGACACCCTCGGGTGCGGTTTGCAGCTGCTCCAGCCACAGTGAGCGCGGTCCGTGTCGACACGACGCGTGTCAAATTTCGACTGTCAAAAATCTTTCACTCGTAAATGTCACATTTTGGAGGTTATCTGTTATTGTCAATTTTTTCTTTTTATTCACGCACTAAATTTTTCACAAATGTTTGTTTGTGGTCAGCTGATTTAGCGCCGGATTTAAATAAATATAACGCGAACAGGGGAGGTTCTTTTGATTGATCCAGACGTACATTCCTAGCTATAAAAAAATATCAGCACATCGGAGTTCTTCGATATAATTGCTATGATTGGAATGTTCTTACTACTGTTTTTTAAGATATTGCTTCTCGCATCACTAGATAGGTATTTGGCCTTTGAATGTATGATTTTAAGTATTAGAAATACATTCCATTTATTTTCAAAAAATATCATTTCTATGAAAATGTATCTTCTAATGAGAGTTGTTCGTTTAATATGCTAAAAAGCTCCTTGATTTTTTTTCTCTTATCCAATCAAGACCGCGTACATTTTTTGCTAGAGCGTCTCATTTGATTTTCATAATATTTCGAAACAGGTAATTAAACTCAAAATGTAATAAAAAACAAGCGAGAATCATTAATGCACCCAAAAATGCAAGTTATTTGACAGTCAAGAGAGGCAATTGCTGTAATATCGATATGTAATTTCAGTATAATGTTTTTAGAGCAATAACATTTTAGTCATTTATGATATGGGTCAGGCCAATGTCATTTTTTCAGTTCATATTCCAATGAGTTGAAATATGAGTTGTTATATTACCTGGTGTCATTCCGGCTTTAGTATGTTCTGTGATATTACCTAAAGCCGGTCGATAAAGAAGGTTCCTTTTCTGAGTGTTTTTCCGATAGTACTTTTCAGCTGTCAGTTCTAGTGGTGAAAACTGGAATTAAAGTAAAAACAAAAATATAAAATACACGTTTTCTATTAGATGCTATCAGATGCTATTAGCTAGAGAAAACGCAGCGCAATTTTATGTGAGGTGTTTAAAAAATCAGAAAATTAGAGGATTTCTTCCCATTTTATGTTTATTTCAACAATTGTAAAACGTGATTATTGTATTTTTCATTCGATACGAGAATTTTTCACGAGTTTGCGCTTAAAGGAATCATCTGGTTTCTAGTGTTGGTATGTCAATCCCATAAAATTAAGATTTTCGTTTTTGACATAACTAAAACATTTCATTAAAACGCTTTTATCTAGCATATTTGATCATTACTATTTAGTTTTCGTTCCACAAATGTATAGTATTGCATTATATTGTATATTAATTTTGTCATAAATTTACTCCTCTGACTTTAAATTATTTATTATTCAACATTAAGACAGCTGTGTTTGCTGTGAGCATTTTCAATGTATTTAATTTAATGTAATAAATGAGGATAATTTGAACTTGAATAATTATATTTTAATGTTTTAACACATAACTGTTGTACTAATACATTTTATTATATTATGTAGCTTTATATTGTTTTAAAATGTTTGTAGATGTCTTATGTATTTATTTGTATTCCAAGTATGCAAAATATTCTTATGTAGCTCATTATATCTTTCTTATTTCAGAAGGTCAAGTGTATTTATCATTGAAACTTTAATTAGAAGCTTTATTTCATCTATAAATATATCTATTTTGTAACAAATAAAAGTGTATTTAAATAATATTTTAGTTATATTTCACTCTTTTGTGTGCTTTTGTGGTTTAACATTGTGATTTGTTTAATAATTACTTGGATTTTATTATATTTGTACTAACAATGATGCATTATGTAGGCAAAGCTTGAGGTGGTGGTTTTTTCGAAGTGTGATAAGTAAAAAAAAATAACTGATGGTGTTTGTAAGGAGGAAATTATTCATCATACATAAAACATTCAAGTACTGTAGTGCAGCATCATTTTGCAGTTTGAATAGACGTGTCTTCGCGTTCAAAATGGCAGATCCGGGGTACATGAGGGAGTTCCTTAGGAGTCCGCCCTCCACAGATCCTGATTCGGAGATCGCTAACATTGGAAGAAAGTGGTACAGGAAAGCGGCACATAGGTGAGTCATTTCTCCAATAATTTTTGTCATTTCGCAATGTTAAGAGGATAAAAAAATTGTAAAATTTATCTAGGCATATTTTCATTTAATTCTCCTCTTAGAGGAAGGAATGTATGATAAGAATGAAGACATTAGATGGGAATGATGGAGGATCTAAACAACCTGACGACCTAAGCCAGAGTATGGCTAAGGGGACTTCTTGCGATCTTGTGAGCATCTAACTCACCATTTTTTTTTTTTTTTTTTTATTATAACCCATCTAGAGACCCTCTCACGTCGACTCAATAGTAGTCCATTGTGATACTTTGCCTGCTAGATGTCATTCCATAGTCCTATCTCCTGGAAGAACTGTAAAATCCTTTGTGGATCGGTGTCTCTGATTTGCTTTTGATCAGCAATATGCAAACCTATTTTCTTTACTCTTGTTTGCATTAGTGGGCCACATTCTATAAGTAGATGCATCGGTGTTTCATGTTCATCCATGCAGAACCTGCATAGGTACATTTCCGATAGATTCATCGTGCATAGATGTTTATTGAGTCTACAGTGACCAGTTAAGATTCTAGTAAGAATCCTAAGGTTATTCCTGCTCATTGTTAGGATCCGCTTAGAGTGTGTTGAAGAGAATCCTGAAATGAGTGCTTTTGAATGTCTTTGTCCTGGGGTAGATAACCAGAGTTCAGTGGCATTGTTAAGCATTCTTTGGTAAAGTGTTGATTTGACAATACTATTAGCTAGGAGACAGTGAGGCTCCGGCCCATAGGTAGCTATGTCCGCTCCCCTATTTGCCAGAGCATCAGCCTCCTCGTTACCTTTATAATTGGAGTGTCCAGGTACCCATCTTAATATGATTTTGTTACCATAGTTTACTGATAGAGTCTTCAGCGCTTCAATGCAGTCTAGTACTGTTGATGAAGTTACTGTGTAGGAATCAAGAGCTTTAAGAGCAGCTTGACTATCAGAGTAAATGTATATTCTGTGGTTCTTATAATTCCTTCTTAGGATTTCATAGGCACAGAGTGTTATGGCACATATTTCTGCCTGGAAGATCGTTGCATACTGTCCCAAGTGCTTGTGGATCTTCACCCTAGGCACTTGCCCATATATGCCCGATCCTATACCATTCTTTTTCTTGGATCCGTCAGTGTACCATATAAGTGCACCATTGGATTCCTGATACCAAACATCTGCTATTGTAGTTTTAGTTTGTATTTCTACTTTGTATGGTTTTTCAAAGTTGTAAACAGTTAATATTTTATCTGTTGGGAATGCAAGTAATTTGTCTTGAGATTCTATTTTGTTTAGATTTGCTTGGATTTCTAAATTTGTGTTTAGTTTATTTCCACTTGTTAGTCTTATAATACCTTCCTTTGCCATTTTTTCAAGGTATAAATGGAGAGGTGGTAGACTAATCATGGCCTCTAGAGAAGCGGTGGGAGTTGTGTGTAAGGCTCCCGTAATGAGCAAGCAGGCTAATCTTTGTAAACGTTTAAGTTTATCTACACAGCCTCTTTGTTGTAGTTTGTCATTCCAAACTGTTACAGCATAAGATACTATGGGTCTTATTATTGTAGTGTATGACCACAGAGCTTGTTGGGGTTTTAGTCCCCAATTATTCCCTATGAGTCTATGGCATGTCCATAATGCTTTGATTGCTTTTTGAGCAACTTTTTCTACATGTTGTGTCCATGTTAATTTACTATCCAATGTTATACCTAGATATTTTACTTCATTGGAAAAGTCCAGTTTTTTTCCAAAGAATATTGGAGGTGAGAGTTTATCCAACTTTCTTTTCCTAGTGAAAGGTACAACAGTTGTTTTATTTGCATTAACTGTTAGTCCATTATCTTTGCACCATTTTTCAACTATTTTTAGTGCATTTTGTAGCAGATCAGAGATTGTTTCACATTCTTTCCCTCTGATTGTAATGACTATATCATCTGCATAGCTTTGTGTATTATATCCACATTCGTTCAGTGTGCATACTAGGCCATCCACAGCCAGCGTCCACAGGAGTGGTGATAAGACTCCACCCTGCGGACACCCCCTGTTTGTTTTAGCCTTAGTAGTCTCATCCACCAGATTAGTTATGATGTATCTATTGGATAACATGTTGTCAATCCATTTTATTATAGTGTTGTCTACATGTTTCTGTCTTAGTCCACTAATTAGTACGCTTATTGGTACTGCATCAAATGCTCCTTCTATGTCAAGGAACGCACACAGAGTAATTTCTCCGCTATCTAGGGATTTTCTTATATTTCCTACGATTTCAATGAGAGCTGTTTCAGTAGATTTGCCCTCTTGGTAAGCATGTTGCTTTGGATGAATAGGATGCAATGTTATTATATTGCTCACTATGTATCTATGTAAAATCTTTTCCATAGTTTTTAGCATGAATGAAGATAGACCAATTGGTCTATAAGCTTTTGGAGTCTTATAACTTTCTTTACCTGGTTTTGGTATATAGGTTACTTTGACTGTTCTCCAGCTTTGTGGAACATAGCCCCATGCAAGACTGGATCTGAATATTTTCAGCAGTGTCGGCATGATTTTTTCTATACCGTTCTGTAGAAGAGCAGGGAATATGTTATCATTTCCACTGCTTTTATAAGGCTCAAAAGAGTTGATAGCCCATTTGATTTGATTAGGCCTGAAGATTTTTGATGCTAATCTCCAGTCATTTAAACTTGGTTTATCGCATCCTGGAGGCTTAGTGATGGTTTCCTTCACCGTTTCGCATCCAGGAAAATGTGTTTTAGCTAATAGCTCAAGTGTTTCCTTGCATGTTGCAGTATAATAACCATCTTCTTTTGTTAGGAGACCTATATCAGGTTCCTTCCTCCTGGCAAGGATTTTATTAATCCTTGCTGTTTCTTTAGTACCATTTATGGTACTGCAGAACTTTTTCCAAGATTCCGTTTTGGCTTTCCTTATAACCTTATGATATTCTGTTAGAGATTTTCTGTACTCTTCCCACAGGCTATAGTGTAACTCACCATACAAATATGTGAAATGTAGTATACATAAAAAATAATTCATATACTAGGACACACAGTCTTATGTTACTATATAAATATAAGGAAATATTCCAATTAATAGCTTGATTTTTCTTCTTTGGTTTATGAGCATTGAGTAAAATGACTCCTTGACTATGTACATATTTTTTAATAAAAAATGTTGAAAACACATTCTTCTATAATTAATAGTTGATATGTTTGTTCTACAAAAAATGAAGAATAGCATTTTGAAACATGAAAAGTTTTTAAATACTAGTTGTTTGGAGGAATAATGCATGTAACACACGAGATCCAACTGTCGATGGCGATATTATGTACAATTGAAGAATTAACTATAAACCCTTAATCACAAATTAAGAAATATTTAAGATTTTTTGTTTTCTATATAAACATGTAGGTATGTATAATAGGATAGGATAGTATGGAGGTCAGTCTGTTTTTCCTTCCCTGAATATGAAAACAGCACGATGATATGTATGTATGTTTGGAGATTAAGTAGGTATCAAACTATTAAGTGAGATATTGTGTAGGGTATACTGCCTTACAAATTGTATGAAACAATGTCGTCATTAATTTTTTTCTTTTAATTGCTAAAAAAAGTTTGAGATGTACTACTACATTGTTCATATTTTTTATAGAAAATTAAATTATCTAGTTGGGGTCTTTCGACTTTTTTCAATATTTAAAAATGAAATTGGAAATATAGGCAGTTAAACATATAAATTTGTCATAAAAAAATGTTTTTCTTATAAATAAATGTTTGAGAAACTCTGGACCTTTGGTATAAAAAAAACAAATTTGAGATTTTGTATTTGTCTATATTTATACCTACCTATTTTCAGCGTTCTGTCTTTTTTTTTTTAATTTTATTTTATAGAATACAACAGCAATACAATAAAGATTTATACAAAGATACAGAGATAATTTTTATGTTGCCAATTATAGTATTCTAAAAATATATTAGGTGCATATACATTTATTAACAATTATGAAAACAGGATGGGAAAGGAGAGAGATAAGGAGTGGTGGGGAGGGGAGGGGAAGCATTGACCGCTAGAAACTCATATTATGATTTATACCTCACGTGTCTCAATGTATGAATAATGATAAATTAAAATTAAGTTAAAGGGGCACAATTAAAAAGTTAAAGATGTGCACAACAAGACAGCACAGATTAAATAACCGGCAAATTCACAATTTTTTTTTGTCTTATATGGTTTTTGAGATATATGGAAAAATAAAGTAAAAATTCAAATGTTGATAACCCCTGATTGAAAAAAATTCTAAATTCTGAGTATAAAAGTTTTTTAGGGCTATAATTTTCTATATTTTCTGAAATTTTAGGCTGTGTTCATTGAGGGGATCAGAAGTTATAAGGGGGGAGGGGACACACACACACACACACAGATACACTAAAATTTAGAACATTTAATGTTCTACTCTGAATTCTGAGTTAATTCATATATAGAGAACATATATGCTGCGAAGCCTCAAAGTTGGTGTTTGTTGACTTCAAAGTTGGAAAAACTGTGAAAAATATAGACCCTGCGAAGCCTCAAAGTTGGTGTTTGTTGACTTCAAAGTTGGAAAAACTGTGAAGAATATAGACCCTGCATACAAATCTCGCGTATCTTGGCTTGAAACTTTGTCGATATGTTTAGAGAAATAAATTCTCTTGAACAAATCGACAGTTGGATAAAATTTTTCTTTATTAAATTGTTACTATGAATGTTTATTTGGACAATACAAGATAAACATCATTTATCCCCGTTTTTAACTCATTTTAAGCAGTTTGTAGATAACATTCATTGATAATTTAATGACATAGATTTCTACATGTAATCAAGGTTTCATAGGGTATTTTTTTTTTCGGACATAAGCATTTTTAATTTTTTTTGCCAATCTTGAAAAGTACCTAGTCTTTTTGACATTTGCACTCTCATGAAGTTCCTTTTGACAGTTTAGCATGGGGAAACCAATTGTGTAAGTCTACTAGATGTAGTAGAGCATTTGTTCGCCCGAACATAGCAGTCAATAATTACGAAATTTCATGAGGCTCAAAAAATATCATCATACGTTGCCAAACATTATTAGTTAAATTCAACTTTTTGATTGAATGTACTTGATGGAATTCCATTTTTACTTCAAAATATAAACACTGTTTTTAATTTATTATTATACTTAAAATTTTATTTGACTACGAGCATTATTAAATATGAAATTTGAATTACGTGGAATAATTTTATTATATATATTTATAAAAAGGAATAAACTACACAAAGTTTTAAGATTACCATCTCACTATTTGAGATATTTAGTGACTAAACGTCTCACTCTTCTCTATTTACTTAAACAAACAGCAAATATTTCGATAATTGGTATATTGTTTAATAATATCCCCAGTAATCAATGAGACCAAGTGATAAACCTGTGCTCTAGAAACAGTATAATAATACAACTATAAATATTCATCGTTATTTCGTAAAATATTGTCCTAAACTCTCCAGGGATGTGTTCAGATTCAACGCTCGACGTCGGACGTCGAATGTACCTGAAGTTGCAGATTATGCTGTTTTTCACACCAATCTCACTGAACGCTTTCGAGCGGCGTTCCAATCTTGAACGCTGCATCGGGCGTTTTAAATATCAAATGTCATTTATCATACATGTCTCTTTTTAGGTTATATTTTTATCGAAAGACAACAATTGGGCAGTGGAGTAAATAATGCTCTCTGACCTTTTATTGGAAATATTTGAATGATATTTTTATAAATTAACCTCTTTGTAAACGCATATTGTAATCATAAATAATGTCAACTGACATAATATGTAGATACAACTGAAACAAATTGTAAAAGTCATCTTACCACAGATTAAATATAAGTCAACAGATACTATAACTGTCAGAGCGTTTTTCACCTGGCAATTTTACCGAGCGTTTGGTGTGTACACTCGGTTCAATCTGAATGCCACAGAGTTTCTTTTGAGCGTCTGTTTCCGGTCATTATGAACGGCTTAGAGCAGGGGTGGGCAGACTTGCACTATCGGTGGTCTACAACATAAAAATTGGACGACAAGCGATCGACTCACAAGCAGAAAAAATAATTGGTACTTACCTACATACTACTTAGAGGTCGATGAATGGCACTGCGTGTTTTCCGCTAATATCTCGTAGGAAGGCACGTATTTACTAAGTGCCAAACGTAAACACGAAGACAGATGTTCGTCAGTAAGCCGATTGTGGTATTTTGACTTAATTATTTTCATTTCAGAAAATGCAGATTCACACAAATACGTTGACCCAAACAAAGCAGTTAATTGTTGGGCAATTTGCTTTAAGATTTGGGTATTTTTCTTGCGTTAAAAGAGACCAAAATGTGGTATCTGTTGCTCTTGCTTTGATGTGTACGTCTGAAATAATCTGCATTATCTCGTTTTCAAGAGAAGGCAAGTCCATGTCACAAGTATTCGATATTTCAGAAACAATTATTTCAACATCCTCACAAAAAAATTGTAAGTATCCGCGCGATCGACCCTAAAACCGATCGCGATCGACTGTTTGCCCATCCCTGGCTTAGAGCGTCACTAAGTGCACTCGGCGTTCATTGTGAATGTAGCCCAGATACTTGTCCAAATTGAATTTATCTGCTTATCCAATATCTATTCTATAAATAATTAAGCCAGTAGTAATAAACTTACTTTTCTAAGTCGAATGAATTCATCATCATAACTTTCGTTTTCAATAATTTTAACCACACAGAGACATTTCTGTATGGCTCAGTAAAATAATACAGACTGTACAACACTGACTTAGCTTTCCATTAGTTTTTGGTGTGCACGCAAAATATTTCTAGCTTGGTCTTAGCTGGTTTAGCTTAGCTTCAGCGTAGTTTAGATTTTGGCCTGCAACCGGTTTAATGTAATTATAAAATTGTTTCTATGTTAACATTATCCAACTGTCGATTTGTTCAGGAGAACTTTGTTCTCTTAACATATCAACAATGTATCAAGCCAGAATACGCGAGAATTGTATGAAGAGGTCTACTTTTTTCATGGATTTTCCAACTTTGAAGTCAAAAAACACCAACTTAGAGGCTTCGCAGCATATATGTTCCATACACGGATTTACTCAGAATTCGGAGTAGAACATTTCGTGTGTCTGTGTGTGTGTGTGTCTGTGTGTGTGTCTGTGTGTCTGTGTGTGTGTCTGTGGGTCTGTGTGTGTGTGTGTCTGTGTGTCCGTCCCCCCCTTATAACTTTTGATCCGCTCAATTTACAGAGCCTAAAATTTCAGAATATATAAACAGTTACAGGCCTACAAAACTTTTATACTCGGAATTTTGAATTTTTGTTTCAGTCAGGGGTTATCAACTTTTGAATTTTTATTTTATTTTTCCATATATCTCAGAAACCATAAACGGTAGAACGCTGAAAATTGGTACAAACATAGATAAATACAAAATCTCAAATTAGTTTTTTCAAAAAAATTCCAGAGTTTCTCAAACATTTTTTATTAAGAAAAATATTTTTTTTATGATAAATTTATGAGTTTAACTGCCTATATTTCCAAAACTTTTACAATTATCGAAAAAAGCCGAAACACCCCAACTAGATAATTTAATTTTCTATAAAAAATATTAACATTGTAGTAGAAGATCTCAATTTTTTTTAAAAAATTTTTTTAAAAATTGAATTTAGTGACGACATCGCTTCATACATTTTGTATGGCAGTCGCCTATACACAATATGTAAGAAGACTTAATAGTTTGTTACTTCATCTCCAAACATACATACATACCATCATGCAATTTGCATATTCTGGGTAGGAAAAAGGATCTTCTTCCATACTATCCTATCTTGACATACATACCTACATATGTTGTATAGAAAACAAAATATCTGAAAATATTCAATAATTTGTATCTATGGGTTTATAGTTTGGTACATATTCTTCAACTATACATACTATCGCTATCGACAGTTGGATCTCATGTGTTACATGCAACTAGTTTTATCTTTCTTTAATTGAAATATTTTTGTCAGTAAGTATACTCTCAGACACATTAACTATTCCAACTGTCGATTTGTTCAGGAGAACTTTGTTCTCTTAACATATCGACAATGTATCAAGCCAGAATACGCGAGAATTGTATGGAGAGGTCTACTTTTTTCATGGATTTTCCAACTTTGAAGTCAAAAAACACCAACTTAGAGGCTTCGCAGCATATATGTTCCATACACGGATTTACTCAGAATTCGGAGTAGAACATTTCGTGTGTCTGTGTGTGTGTGTGTCTGTGTGTGTGTCTGTGTGTCTGTGTGTGTGTCTGTGTGTCTGTGTGTGTGTGTGTCTGTGTGTCCGTCCCCCCCTTATAACTTTTGATCCGCTCAATTTACAGAGCCTAAAATTTCAGAATATATAAACAGTTACAGGCCTACAAAACTTTTATACTCGGAATTTTGAATTTTTGTTTCAGTCAGGGGTTATCAACTTTTGAATTTTTATTTTATTTTTCCATATATCTCAGAAACCATAAACGGTAGAACGCTGAAAATTGGTACAAACATAGACAAATACAAAATCTCAAATTAATTTTTTCAAAAAAATTCCAGGGTTTCTCAAACATTTTTTATTAAGAAAAATATTTTTTTTATGATAAATTTATGAGTTTAACTGCCTATATTTCCAAAACTTTTACAATTATCGAAAAAAGCCGAAACACCCCAACTAGATAATTTAATTTTCTATAAAAAATATTAACATTGTAGTAGAAGATCTCAATTTTTTTTTAACAATTTTTTTAAAAATTGAATTTAGTGACGACATCGCTTCATACATTTTGTATGGCAGTCGCCTATACACAATATGTAAGAAGACTTAATAGTTTGTTACTTCATCTCCAAACATACATACATACCATCATGCAATTTGCATATTCTGGGTAGGAAAAAGGATCTTCTTCCATACTATCCTATCTTGACATACATACCTACATATGTTGTATAGAAAACAAAATATCTGAAAATATTCAATAATTTGTATCTATGGGTTTATAGTTTGGTACATATTCTTCAACTATACATACTATCGCTATCGACAGTTGGATCTCATGTGTTACATGCAACTAGTAATACTACATCCTATACTATGTCTGCACTTTATCTTGATAACCTTTGATTTTTTTTATCCAACTGTCGATTTGTTCAGGAGAACTTTGTTCTCTTAACATATCGACAATGTATCAAGCCAGAATACGCGAGAATTGTATGGAGAGGTCTACTTTTTTCACGGCTTTTCCAACTTTGAAGTCAAAAAACACCAACTTAGAGGCTTCGCAGCATATATGTTCAATACACGGATTTACTCAGAATTCGGAGTAGAACATTTCGTGTGTCTGTGTGTGTGTGTGTCTGTGTGTGTGTCTGTGTGTCTGTGTGTGTGTGTGTCTGTGTGTCCGTCCCCCCCTTATAACTTTTGATCCGCTCAATTTACAGAGCCTAAAATTTCAGAATATATAAACAGTTACAGGCCTACAAAACTTTTATACTCGGAATTTTGAATTTTTGTTTCAGTCAGGGGTTATCAACTTTTGAATTTTTATTTTATTTTTCCATATATCTCAGAAACCATAAACGGTAGAACGCTGAAAATTGGTACAAACATAGACAAATACAAAATCTCAAATTAATTTTTTCAAAAAAATTCCAGGGTTTCTCAAACATTTTTTATTAAGAAAAATATTTTTTTTATGATAAATTTATGAGTTTAACTGCCTATATTTCCAAAACTTTTACAATTATCGAAAAAAGCCGAAACACCCCAACTAGATAATTTAATTTTCTATAAAAAATATTAACATTGTAGTAGAAGATCTCAATTTTTTTTTAACAATTTTTTTAAAAATTGAATTTAGTGACGACATCGCTTCATACATTTTGTATGGCAGTCGCCTATACACAATATGTAAGAAGACTTAATAGTTTGTTACTTCATCTCCAAACATACATACATACCATCATGCAATTTGCATATTCTGGGTAGGAAAAAGGATCTTCTTCCATACTATCCTATCTTGACATACATACCTACATATTTTGTATAGAAAACAAAATATCTGAAAATATTCAATAATTTGTATCTATGGGTTTATAGTTTGGTACATATTCTTCAACTATACATACTATCGCTATCGACAGTTGGATCTCATGTGTTACATGCAACTAGTGTTAGAGAAATCTTGAGCCTGGACACTTTTAGTTGACTAATGGTTGATTTCCTTGAAGTTGTTGAGATTGTAATTGTATAATATGCAGAACAGTATTCTACTTTCATGATGCAAAATCTGTAAAAAGTAAATAATTTATGTAGTAGCCATCAGAGACAATCAATGAGAATAATAATATTATAAATTTAAAATAAATTATAAAACACAATTTGGTATGTACATAGTGCATATACAAAAGGCACCATCATACATCTAGTATCTTCTTTTTATACACCATGAACGGTAAAAACTGTCTTGCTGAGCTACAATATCAATATTTTTATCAAATTACAGAGATTTCTAAATAAATTGACTTGTATTTTTTTAGACTTATATACATACTTAACATAATCCAACTGTCGATTTGTTCAGGAGAACTTTGTTCTCTTAACATATCGACAATGTATCAAGCCAGAATACGCGAGAATTGTATGGAGAGGTCTACTTTTTTCATGGCTTTTCCAACTTTGAAGTCAAAAAACACCAACTTAGAGGCTTCGCAGCATATATGTTCCATACACGGATTTACTCAGAATTCGGAGTAGAACATTTCGTGTGTCTGTGTGTGTGTGTGTCTGTGTGTGTGTGTGTGTCTGTGTGTGTGTGTGTGTGTGTCTGTGTGTCCGTCCCCCCCTTATAACTTTTGATCCGCTCAATTTACAGAGCCTAAAATTTCAGAATATATAAACAGTTACAGGCCTACAAAACTTTTATACTCGGAATTTTGAATTTTTGTTTCAGTCAGGGGTTATCAACTTTTGAATTTTTATTTTATTTTTCCAAATATCTCAGAAACCATAAACCCTAGAACGCTGAAAATTGGTACAAACATAGACAAATACAAAATCTCAAATTAGTTTTTTCAAAAAAATTCCAGGGTTTCTCAAACATTTTTTATTAAGAAAAATATTTTTTTTATGATAAATTTATGAGTTTAACTGCCTATATTTCCAAAACTTTTAAAATTATCGAAAAAAGCCGAAACACCCCAACTAGATAATTTAATTTTCTATAAAAAATATTAACATTGTAGTAGAAGATCTCAATTTTTTTTTAACAATTTTTTTAAAAATTGAATTTAGTGACGACATCGCTTCATACATTTTGTATGGCAGTCGCCTATACACAATATGTAAGAAGACTTAATAGTTTGTTACTTCATCTCCAAACATACATACATACCATCATGCAATTTGCATATTCTGGGTAGGAAAAAGGATCTTCCTCCATACTATCCTATCTTGACATACATACCTACATATGTTGTATAGAAAACAAAATATCTGAAAATATTCAATAATTTGTATCTATGGGTTTATAGTTTGGTACATATTCTTCAACTATACATACTATCGCTATCGACAGTTGGATCTCATGTGTTACATGCAACTAGTCCAACTGTCGATTTGTTCAGGAGAACTTTGTTCTCTTAACATATCGACAATGTATCAAGCCAGAATACGCGAGAATTGTATGGAGAGGTCTACTTTTTTCACGGCTTTTCCAACTTTGAAGTCAAAAAACACCAACTTAGAGGCTTCGCAGCATATATGTTCCATACACGGATTTACTCAGAATTCGGAGTAGAACATTTCGTGTGTCTGTGTGTGTGTGTGTCTGTGTGTCTGTGTGTGTGTCTGTGTGTGTGTGTGTGTCTGTGTGTCCGTCCCCCCCTTATAACTTTTGATCCGCTCAACTTACAGAGCCTAAAATTTCAGAATATATAAACAGTTACAGGCCTACAAAACTTTTATACTCGGAATTTTGAATTTTTGTTTCAGTCAGGGGTTATCAACTTTTGAATTTTTATTTTATTTTTCCATATATCTCAGAAACCATAAACGCTAGAACGCTGAAAATTGGTACAAACATAGGAAAATACAAAATCTCAAATTAGTTTTTTCAAAAAAATTCCAGGGTTTCTCAAACATTTTTTATTAAGAAAAATATTTTTTTTATGATAAATTTATGAGTTTAACTGCCTATATTTCCAAAACTTTTACAATTATCGAAAAAAGCCGAAACACCCCAACTAGATAATTTAATTTTCTATAAAAAATATTAACATTGTAGTAGAAGATCTCAATTTTTTTTTAACAATTTTTTTAAAAATTGAATTTAGTGACGACATCGCTTCATACATTTTGTATGGCAGTCGCCTATACACAATATGTAAGAAGACTTAATAGTTTGATACGTCATCTCCAAACATACATACATACCATCATGCTATTTGCATATTCTGGGTAGGAAAAAGGATCTTCCTCCATACTATCCTATCTTGACATACATACCTACATATGTTGTATAGAAAACAAAATATCTGAAAATATTCAATAATAATATGTATCTATGGGTTTATAGTTTGGTACATATTCTTCAACTATACATACTATCGCTATCGACAGTTGGATCTCATGTGTTACATGCAACTAGTTAATCCAACTGTCGATTTGCTCAGGAGAACTTTGTTCTCTTAACATATCGACAATGTATCAAGCCAGAATACGCGAGAATTGTATGGAGAGGTCTACTTTTTTCACGGCTTTTCCAACTTTGAAGTCAAAAAACACCAACTTAGAGGCTTCGCAGCATATATGTTCCATACACGGATTTACTCAGAATTCGGAGTAGAACATTTCGTGTGTCTGTGTGTGTGTGTGTGTGTGTCTGTGTGTCTGTGTGTCTGTGTGTCTGTGTGTCTGTGTGTGTGTGTGTCCGTCCCCCCCTTATAACTTTTGATCCG
This sequence comes from Molanna angustata, assembly GCA_963576475.1. Lineage (NCBI taxonomy): Eukaryota > Metazoa > Arthropoda > Insecta > Trichoptera > Molannidae > Molanna > Molanna angustata. The sequence goes on along the minus strand of OY754974.1, from coordinate 11,234,434 downwards.
CTCAATTTACAGAGCCTAAAATTTCAGAATATATAAACAGTTACAGGCCTACAAAACTTTTATACTCGGAATTTTAAATTTTTGTTTCAGTCAGGGGTTATCAACTTTTGAATTTTTATTTTATTTTTCCATATATCTCAGAAACCATAAACGCTAGAACGCTGAAAATTGGAACAAACATAGACAAATACAAAATCTCAAATTAGTTTTTTCAAAAAAATTCCAGGGTTTCTCAAACATTTTTTATTAAGAAAAATATTTTTTTTATGATAAATTTATGAGTTTAACTGCCTATATTTCCAAAACTTTTACAATTATCGAAAAAAGCCGAAACACCCCAACTAGATAATTTAATTTTCTATAAAAAATATTAACATTGTAGTAGAAGATCTCAATTTTTTTTTAACAATTTTTTTAAAAATTGAATTTAGTGACGACATCGCTTCATACATTTTGTATGGCAGTCGCCTATACACAATAATGTAAGAAGACTTAATAGTTTGTTACTTCATCTCCAAACATACATACATACCATCATGCAATTTGCATATTCTGGGTAGGAAAAAGGATCTTCTTCCATACTATCCTATCTTGACATACATACCTACATATGTTGTATAGAAAACAAAATATCTGAAAATATTCAATAATTTGTATCTATGGGTTTATAGTTTGGTACATATTCTTCAACTATACATACTATCGCTATCGACAGTTGGATCTCATGTGTTACATGCAACTAGTTTAAGATAAACTAGTGTCAGATTTTTTTACCATAGTTGAACACAATAATATTTAGGACTATTAAAAAAATATGGGGCACCAAAGCATGGAAAGGAAAGAGAAGAATCACTTGAAGATCTGAGTTTTAAAAGAGAAGAATGTGTAAAGCTTGAATAATAATAATAATGTATGAGACAAAATACAAATGTAAATGTGGCATTGGATGTTTGTCAAAATATAGAAATTGTTACATTTGGTTCTCTTTACCTATCCCATGTGGGACATGGCATGATGGCCCCTTTTTATTTTATTGAAATGTTAATTTTTATTCAGTGTCATTTTTTAGTAAGCGTTATATTTTCGCTTTGCAGTACAAATCTCATGGGTGGGCTATAAATAACTTTACTTGGTAAACTAACTGAAGATAGATCAGCCGATGCAATAAACAAGTGTTTCTTGGAATAAACAGATTCAAAGGTTATCATTCAATATACGAGAGGCCATTTTGTTATTTTGCCCTACGAATCGTGATAAATGCTAGTAGGGGGTCAGCAACGCTGTTTTGAATTTTTCCATCAACAATATTGTTTATATTGTTGTTTGCAAATATTGTGTAAAATTTTTAATCTATTCAAGATAATAAAATAAAGTAGGTTAATATTGTGAAATATGTTTGTTACTCAAATCATCACTGTGATATTCTTTTGTGTAACAATATGTTACTGTTCGAAAAGATCACAAACACTGAGAGTTATTATTTCTTTATATGAAATCTATTTCTTGTTTATATAGTAATATAACTGTAGAAATTATGACTTGTTTTCTGTATAGTAAAGATTAATGCATCTAGAATGTTCCATAAATAGATTAAGGTCAGGGATATATTGACATTTTGCATTTATGCTTACAAGCATTTCATTTGTATCTTAAATCTATGTTCATTAAACACCATGACACTCGTATATATGTACCTACATGTACATTGTATATTTAGACATACACAATTTGTGTGAATTTCACGAAACTCAAATTAGGTATTATACACAGAGTAAGGAATACACAGAGCTGATATAAGCTACAACTTTAGGCTAGGAGATTGGTATACAAAGTGAGGTGGAACAGGGGTATTCCAAACATTGATCAAATATATATATTGGATATTAATGACAAATATGTATAGCAGTTGAAGTATTTGCTTTTCGAAATTACAATCCCTTTGATAATACCATGTACTTTTTGATACAAGTGTTGAGTAGGGGAGAGAGGGGATCATTGGGTTCTTTTTTTACACTTTCAATTTTAAATATTATACAGGGTGTCTCAAAATAAAGTTTATATTTAGTGGATCGATTACAAAAAAAAGTAAGCCGTGTTTCGAAAAAATGTTTATTAATTATTAAAGTACACAATTTGGGAATTTATTTCTAAAAAATAATATCGTCAAAATGTAGACCCTCGCGTTTGCAGCACTCATTTAATCGAACAGTAAAATTACTTAATGACGGCTCGGCAGGTGGACTCAGTGATGGCTACCATTTCGTGACGGATATTTTCTTTCAAATGCGCCAGGGAAGTCGGTTTACTGGCGTAAACTTTAGATTTAAGATAACCCCATAGGAAAAAGTCCATAGGGGTTAAATCAGGACTGTGTGGAGGCCAATTTATGTCATCTCTCCTGGAGATCAATTTGCCTGGGAAAATTTCACATACACGTGGCAGATATGTGTGTGACGTTGCTCCGTCCTGCTGGAACCATGTTCTTTGGTTATAGCCAGGAAATTTTTGCAGTTCAGGCACCAAGAAGTCGTCTAACATCTCCACACGACGCTCTGAATACAAATATAAACTTTCTTTTGAGGCACCTTGTGCTTTTATCTTATTTTTATTATATTTCATTCTGGGAACAGACTGTTACATACAATTTGTAAGAAAACATATTAAATAGAATACAAAACCAGTAAAGTTCCCTGATGCTTTTATATAATCCAGTAAACAAATATACAAACCTATATTGAACAGGAAGGGAGAGAGAATAGGGGCATAGGAATGACATCGAAGATTTTTCAATTAACGCCTTAATCAATTAAACCAACAACAGCCTCACCCGGGACCTAAATTTACTAATGTTGTCATGAAAAATGTCCAAGGTTTGCGAATTATTTAATTTGTTGTAGTTGTTGAACGATTTATGAATCTATTTTTTATGAAATTGGTTCGTGGGCATTTTACAAAAAACAGATTGTTTGATCGAGACTGACACTGGGGGCAATTAAGAGTCAATAGTCAGAGTAAGTAATTCTTCAGAATCGGTTATATTGTTTACAATATTTTGTATAATAAATTTGTGTCTAGCATTAATCTTCGGGAACGTAATGTTTTTATCTGATTCAGATTTACTGTAATTATTAAAATAAATATTATTTCAAAAACTCGATCGTTTCGAAAATTTGTGTTGATTACTTTCAATTGCTGACTACGAACGAGTGAATAGCAAAGGATTTTAATAGTAAATGCTTAGGTAAATTCTTTAGTGACTCTTGTGATAAACCCCAAGAGAGCTTTTGATAAAATCGACTAAATGTGTGAAGTGAAAATGAGCTTGGAATCGAGAATAACACCAAGATCCCTCAACCCTGTTCAACAATTTAAAAGCGTGCCATCTAATACTAAGGATTGTTTTTTCTTTCTAGAAAAGGATATTAAGTGACATTTATTGAAATTGAGGTTAAGTTGATTTTCTATACAATAGGTTTATAAACGATTAATATGCTCTTGTAACAATATGTATACTAACTTTAAATAATTTAGCGTCGTCAGCAAACAGTATAAGTTTTGAGGATAAGATAGATTTTTTAATATCTTTGATATAAATAATGAATAGAAGGGGTTGTAAGTGAGATCCTTGTGCCATAGATTATTGATCTGCGGTATAATATCATTCTATTTATAATAGTAGAGATTTATGATTCCGCATTTTTAAGAGATTTATGATTCCGCGTATTTGACAAGGTTAGTCCACCGAATCGATGAGTGAACTCTGGATCTTTAACCCTCCGCAATTCTCATTACCAAATTATCTGGGACACTTCTGGCATTGTGCCCAAAATATTGATGGATATTCTACTAAGTTGATCTGCACCTTCATACATTTCCTGAGTTAATAGTTTCCATATGAGGAGCGAGTGATGGTGGACGAAATTTCAATTAATCAAATGCGTGTAAAATGAGAAAAATACTTTATTAAAATTCTATAAGGTGCAATGTTTTCAGTTATCTCCGTTTAAGGAAACGACATTATAGTATGGATTTTGATCCGACATGAACAGTTAATATAATGGAATCTTTAAATGATGTTATTGTGCACTGTTCTGAGCGATCAAAAGCTAATGGCCTTTTTATATATACATACATATATGGACGTTAACGACGATGATAACAAAAATTCTCATACACATTCTGATTAGTGGAGGCATTGTCTTTCTGCATCACACCATGTGCTAGTTAGAGGAGTGGGGAGTTTGTTTACTCCAATACTACACAATCACTTTAGCGATTGCGATATTAATATGCCCAGAAGAGGTGCCATTCTGTTACATGCTTCTGTTCATAGCGGACGTATCTAATTACATACAACTTTGATTGCGCGCGCTAAATTAAATAAATTTCGATTAATCTTCTTTATCTTCGCGTACTTTGACGCGCTAATCCAGTTGTTTTTTTATATTTTTCTAAATATTTTACGACAGTATCTTTCGCTGTTTTTTTTTTCATCGGTATTGTTCGTTTCAATTCTTATCGGAAATGTAATTTATGTATATTTTTTATGATTTCTCGTGCTATACTGACAATTTCGCAACAGTTTTGTGCGACGCATTACTATGTAAACAATCTGTGTTGGCTCGAATGACATTACATTAAAAAATTAAAAAGTGAAGGTGCTACGTTCTATAGACTTACAAAACTCACTGTCGTAGTGAAAAAAGACAAAAACATTTTTATAAAAAGCGAGCGTTCTTATGTTTATTATTGAAAATAAATAAACAAGCGTTCTTTTGTTTATTATCAAATATAAACGAGCGTTATTTTGTTTATTATAAAGAAAATAACAAGCGTTCTTTTGTTTATTATTAAAAATAAACAAGATGCCGGAAACTTCTCCAGTTTCGACCTTCGTGGGGGTGTATCCCTTGACTCCACCGATCTCTGCGGACGAGTTGAGAGCCAGGGCTAATTCGTCGTCCAAGAAGCGCCCTTCGGTCAGTTTCTCCCTGGACGAGGAGGGCCCCTCTACCATCCTCGAGGAGGCCATGAACGGCTCGGGCTTCAGGTTCAGGCGGCGCCTCTCCTCGGGCGACACGATGACCAGGAACGACAAGAGTGAGATAGACTTGGACGGCTTCGCCGAGGGCGTAGCCGCGGAACACGCTTGGTTCGACGACAGGGAGATTGGACACAGGTAATTAGATCATTTTAGAATGCTCGTTAATATTTTGTGCAGTCGTTATTACTATTGGAAAATCTATTATCAGCTGGTATAATAATTGTTTTATATTATCTTTAAATGATCGTCTAATCCAGAGGTTCCCAAACTTTTTTGTGTCGTAGACCCCTTGCCATGTTTTTCGATTTTTGGTAGACCCCCTACTTACCTGATATTATGCTTCTGGGGCAACTAACAGGTACTATGTTAAATACTAATATAACACGCACCCAATAACAAGTTGCCACATTCTGGAGACTTACGATATTAATCGTCTCTCACAGATCCACACTGAAAACACAATTAAAAACTGTGTCTCCACCGGGAATCGAACCCGGGACCTTTGGATCAGAAGTCAAATACCTAACCAACTGAGCCACGAAGGCCGACAAAAATCAAAGTCATATTTAAATTGTACGGTCTTAGATTTTATGGCAGGCATAGGCGTACAACCATTATAAATGAATGTGAGAAGGGGAATGTTATCTAAGGTTTTGGTATGATGGAACTTTAAGGAAATTTGAAAGTAACATGACAAAAAATGTTAAAATAAAGTATTATACAACGAATAATAATAACAGATTGTTATGCGATAGGTACTATTAGTGTATGTTGAGATCCACTATCGTGGACCCCCATTTTCATTTAATAGACCCCCAGATTTTTTTTTCGCTAACGTAGACCGCTTGCAGGTTGTCATAGACCCCTGGGGGACGATATAGACCACTTTGGGAATCACTGGTCTAATCAAATTGAAATTTGTACCTATTAAGCTGCCAGGCTCATTA
>OY754974.1:10622903-10628243 GCA_963576475.1 Molanna angustata | reverse complement strand
TTTTTCAGTTGTATTAGTTGGAAAAAGCATGAACTGACTGTTTTAGAGATTTGCAGGTCAAGAGACAACTTATTGTCTAAGTGTACACCCAAAAACTTGACACTTGCAGACGGCAAGAGTTTTTCTCCGTTGATGTTAATAGGAGTACTTTCAATGAGGTGCTGTCGCCGTGGTGAAGCTACCCACATAAACTCTGTTTTTGTTGGGTTTAATTTGAGCTTGTTATGAGACATCTACGTAGCGACTTTTTCGATGCACTCAGCAGTATCCACTTCCAGACGGTTTTTGTTCATGGGACTACAAAATTTGAATAACAAGCGGTCGTCAGCGTAAGCGAAAGAGTCAAATCCTTGATTTTGAATTATATTATCAAGTTGTTTTATGTATAAAATAAATAAAATTGGTCCGAGAACCGATCCCTGAGGCACTCCAAACTTTACAATTTCCGGTAAAGACGTATTATTATTTATCCTCACAGACTGGCATCTTCCTGAAATATATATATATATATATATATATATATATATATATATATATATATATATATATATATATATATATATATATATATATATATATATATATATATATATATATATATATATATATATATATATATATATATATTATGTATATATATATATATATATATATATATATATATATATATATATATATATATATATATATATATATATATATATATATATATATATATATATATATATATATATATATATATATATATATATATATATATATATATATATATATATATATATATATATATATATATATATATATATATATATATATATATATATATATATATATATATATAATATATATATATATATATATATATATATATATATATATATATATATATTTATATATATATATATATATATATATATATATATATATATATATATATATATATATATATATATATATATATATATATATATATATATATATTATATATATATATATATATATATATATATATATATATATATATATATATATATATATATATATATATATATATATATATATATATATATATATATATATATATATATATATATATATATATATATTATATATATATATATATATATATATATATATATATATATATATATATATATATATATATATATATATATATATATATATATATATATATATACATATATATACATATATATATATATATATATATTTTTTTTTAAAGTTATAATATGGAATAGAATCATAAAAACTTCAAAGTGTTTAAATTATATGAACTATATATTAATACGTGAAGTGAAAACTTCGGACCCCTTTTTAAGTAAATTGCACGTACGGAGAAGTTTAATTTATTAATTCGATATTTTCTTTGAAAATCATACCTAATCCGATAGCATTTTAAGAAGACCAACTTTTATATACCTAGTACCTAGTATTTTAGGTCTCCGAAAGTCAAAATTATCTGTCTATATCAAATATACGTCGTAACAAATGCGACAAAAACCACCATTTTTGAAATATTTGGTCTAATGACGCCAGTGGCGATTGGTCCACCAGTGGCGATTGGTCGATTGTATTTTTGATCAGTTTTGATGGTGAAAGTTTTTTAGGTATTTAAACAATATTTGATATTTAAACAAGGGTTTAAAAGTCGTTGTATTTGTTTTCAAATCATGTTGCCACGCCTGATATTGACAAATGGTAAAAATCAAGTTCAAACAAGGATAAGTTCACATTTGAATCAGTGCCGTCTCGTACTCCAGTTATTCACTCTCAAATTCTCATGTTTCTAATTTTTGCGTGATAATGTGTTTAAAATAGTAACACTGATAAATCGACAGATGTCATGACGAGGAATGAATGCCTTATGAGTAACCCCGTATAGCGCTGTCTCTATCTGTTCATATGTACATAAAAAGAAATTCATCTTGGTGCGTTGTCACTATTACACGCCATTCATAATCCAACTGTCGATTTGTTCAGGAGAACTTTGTTCTCTAAGCATATCGACAATGTTTCAAGCCAGGATATGCGAGATTTGTATGAAGGGTCTATAATTTTCACGGCTTTTCCAACTATGAAGTCATAAAACACCAACTTAGAGGCTTCGCAGCATATATGCATGTATACGGATTTACTCAGAATTCGGAGTGGAACATTTCGTGTGCGTGTGCGTGCGTGCGTACGTGCGTGCGTGCGTGCGTGCGTGCGTGGATCTTGGACAGTTGGATCTCATGTGTTACATGCAACTAGTAATATTTGTATTACGGTAGATTACATAGTATTATGTCGTTGGCGAGGGCATAAAGTATATAATAATTTATTTGTTTATAAAATATAACTATAACAAATGAAAGCTTTATACTATTTTTAAAACATATTTTAATAAGTATTAATTCATGATCCAACGCACTATTGAGTCGCCTGCTGCTCTCGACCAGTACCTATATCTTCTTAAGATAGTCACGGCTTATCAATAGGTATAATTTTTCGTTAATCACGCTCTAGTACCAAGCACTAAAGATTGTTTAGGTCTATAAGTAAGACCATTAATGAATGAATTACGGTCGAATCAGGACCTCTGTGTGATCACAAGTAATAATTACAATTTATTTAACGCTGTTTAATAATATGTGATAAATTCAAGGGGTGTAGGTGAATGAACAAATCTTTGAATATAAGTTTCTAATAATAAACTAGGTAGGACTCACAAGTCTTTTTTATATTTCTCATTATAACAGCTGCAAACACGTGCGTATTCGGAGCATGCGTTCCTTGAATTGATCACGAGTAGCAGTGTTCACCTCTTATTGAATATGGAAAAGGAAATATACCACCCTCTGATAATTTATATTGTTTGAGTTATATTTCTAATAATTATTATTACCAACTTACATACTGTGATTGAAACAAAATTTTGTTAAACAAAGACTATTTTCTAACAGTAATCGTATCCCGCTAGACTGGCTACAACGTATTTATCATAATATCGCAAATAAATCAATGTGTCATTGTAAATAACGCTGAATACATGCAGATTTGGTTTCAATCGGTTCGTAAAAATACAGCGCATCATTCTAATGTGTTAATGTGTAATATAGTGCTATAAAATTTCAGTAAAATACAGTGTAGTGTAAATATTGACATTAACAAATAATATTGTCACCTCACCGACTGACGGCTGACCTAACTTATACTTGAAATATCGACCAGGGACGTAACAAAAAATGGACGGATCATTTCCTAGATCAAACTTAACTCCTCGATCGCCGACAAACAGCATTATAGATGAGAAGGAAGACTCTATAGCATTACCGCTCCTCGAGAACAATCAGGACAATAGTGAACTACTAGTAAATATAACACCAACAGAAATGCTGAGAAGGACAGGAAACCACCTGATATCAATACAAACAACAATAGCGGAAGGAAAGGGAAAATTGTCTGCGCTCTCTAAGGAAAAAATAAGCGCAGACCTAGACGGTATCTACAATATGATGGCACTTCTAGTTGCTGAAACCAATGACTTAAAAGGTAACGCGCATACCTCGACTTCCATTATAGATACTATCGCTTCTGACATCAAGAGCATAAAGACTCAATTAACTAAAAATGGAGACCTCACAAATAAAATAGCTCCCATTGCGTACCCTACTCTGAACGTTGTCAGCAACTCAAACCGAAGATTCCCTCCGGAAAAAAGATTTTCGATTATCGTCCAGGCAAAGGATAAGGATGTTACCTCTGAAAAAATTGAGAAATTTCTAAAGCAAAATCTGAAAATTGCTCCACTAGGTATTGCTGTTTGTGGTCTTAGAAAAATTCGAGACCAAAAATTACTAATACAGTGCCCGACTTTGGAAGATGCCATGCTGTTAACCAACATTATAAACGAAAGGTTTGAAAATAAATATACCGCCGAAAATATCAAGAAGAGAAAGCCACGCTTAATTTTGAAACACGTCTCAGCAGAATATGAAACAGAACAGCTTCTTAGTGATATTCGAGCCCAGAATGAGCACTTAAAACTAGTAGTGAAAGAGCAAGATGATTTGTGTATAAAAAAGATAATTAAAAACAGAAACCCTGCGACTGTACATCTACTAGTGGAGACAACTTCTACTGTGCGACGTGTACTGATCGAAGGACAGAAGCTGAACATCGGCTACCAGAGGATCATCGTGGAAGACTCAAATCCTGTTACGCAGTGCTTTCATTGCCTCAGAGTGGGACACACGGCAACAAACTGTTTAAGTAGAGCTAGACCTCCTATATGCACCCACTGTGCAGGCGAACATAAAAGCGACGCGTGCGTGGACATTAGTAAAAAGACGCCTACTTGCTCAAACTGTCAGAGAGAAAATGAAAAATACAGAAAAAATTATAATACCCAACATAGTGCAATGGACAAGAAGAAATGTGAGTACTATAACCAAATGTACGCGTTAGCATTACAAAAAATTGAATTCTGACTAACTGGCGAAAATATCAAAATATTTATAATGGATGCTCCGCCACTGCTTTGCTGGACGCGAAACTGTGTTGGTATGTTTATTGTATGTATTAAGACAGTAGTAGTGCATTTTTACGAGCGCGTAATGAAGCGATGCTATTGTGGATCCGCTGATATGGTAACGAATTGTTGCATTGATAAAAAGTGTACCTTTTTCCTATTCCTCACGATAGTTATCAAAAGGAATATAAAAGGGACATATATAAGAACAATGATTAATATATATAGTGATATAAACCAATATAGTTTACTGATAATCACACGTAAACCTCAGAAAGACTATAGCAGTGAGCAAGTGTTCACTCTACTTAAATGTCATGTATATTATTTTTTTATATTATGTTATTTGTGTATATCCCTTAGTTCAAATCGAACATGCTCATTGCTGTGTCTCGTAACTACGAACACTGTACGTAAGTACCGTAACAACTATTCGTGCGAACGGATTGTTCGACAGCGATACTTATTTCTTGTTGTGTTGTGTCTATTAAATGCTAAAAATATAACCAAAAATGGGTGAAGAATTAATAAATAATATTGACGACTTTTATAATATTGAACAAATAACATGCAACACAATAGACGAATGTAATGCTCAGATAATAAACAACGACAACTTCTCAATTTTTCATACCAATATCAGAAGTTTAAATAAAAATTTTGATGAGTTTCTAACAGCAATAAACAATTTCAAAATTAAACCGCTATGTGTAGTATTAACGGAAACACATAATAATCAAAACGCGAATTTCTCCATACCTGGTTATCAGTGTATTTCGACAAATCATTTCATCAACAAAAATTCAGGA
>OY754974.1:9990403-9992903 GCA_963576475.1 Molanna angustata | reverse complement strand
TGTGTGTGCATTCTTTGCTGCGCATCAAGTGAGTCTGATGTCTTTGGGAATACGTGCCAGTATAGCGAGTGCTTGAGCATTCTTTGCCGCGCATCAAGTGAGTCTGATGTCTTTGGGAATACGTGCCAGTATAGCGAGTTGTAGCGTGTCGGTGTTGCTCTTGGTTGCTGATGAAAACCATTTGTTGCTGAAGTTGTCCATTTTGATTTGGTGCCGTTGCCAATGTTGTTCATCTTGATTTGGTGCCGTTGACAATGTTTGCCATCTTGATTTAGCGATGTTGATAATGTCGCTTTCCATCTTGGTTTGATGCTGATGATGATGATAACGTTGATCATCTTGCTTCTATAGTTGTACATAGTAACAGCAGTTGACAGTTGTAAATTTTAAATTTTCATAATATAAACATTTACAATTGTAGCAAGCGAATAAATAAAATATTGTTGGTTGCATGTTGCAAAAATATAATATGTACAATGATAAGTATTTGTCAATAATAATTAAGTTGATTACAATATATTTTAGAAGTGAAAATAAATTCAAGTATCTAATTAGGTATACAATGCAACAAAAAAATAATATGAATTTCAGCAAAGTCCAAAAATGTTTAAAATATTCTATTTGTAATAGGTAAATATTGAAATGTGTCTAAGTACAAAAATGCTTTGCAAGTTTCAAAGTATAAAAGGTATTTAAAGCAAAATTACAAAGTATGAAATAGGTAAGTTAAGTATTTCACGAAATTAGTACATATTTGATATATTAAATAGTGATAATTTAATTAATTATTTGCGAGCTCCTTTGATATAAAAACATATTTCTGATTGCAATGAATTTAAATAACGTACGTAAATATCTTGTTAGCAAAAACTTAGATTGTCATTCGATAGATGGTGTTTTATTAAAACTTAATTTTTCTACCGCTAGTTGGAATTTTGAAAGATTAGTCACGAGCTGTGTTCGCGTCGTTCACATATTAAAAATAAGAAAATTGAAGTTTTATCGTTTAAAACCGAAAACTTTCGATCGATATTTGTTTTAACAATGAATTTTATATATCTAGTTCAATTAAATGTTCTGTATCACGCGTAAATCTGTATGTAAAATATAAAATTAATAATTTTTGTCACTTCAGTATTATTGTTGTGCGTGAGAATTTTTTGTCGCGATGTATGTGAAAAATAATTTTAGTTCCGTGAATTATGTGAAAAGAATATAACTAAATTCGGAAGTGCGGTTTTGCTTATGTATATCGCGATTGTCGGAGTATTTTTTTACTTAAAGCAGTGCCGTACAGAAAAATTTTACAGTGTTTGATTATGCGAAATTATAAAGTGGGTACCAATATATACCTTTGTTTACAATCTCAGAATAAAATGAATGTGTACTAAGCATGTGTTATTTGAATGCAACATTTATGACAAAGAATAACTAAAAACCGAGAAACGCGGGTGATTTTTAAACGCGATTGCATAGAATTAAGCGCGATTGTTTCGCGGGTGTAGTGTAGTGTACCCATCGTGAGAGATTCAAAAACCAATTCGTTCTTTTTCAAAGCTAGGAAAAGAAAAGGAGTGATCTGAGGAAAATCGGTAAGTGTTGTTTAATGTTATTGTAAGGAAAAATACCACTGTTGTGAATGCATATTTCTCGTTTTTCGACCTCGGGCCTGTACTAGATAAATACCGATGTTTTGTAAATACCAGTAGCTGTGAATCTTAGCTGTTAAGCTGTTTGGTAACGATTGTGTTCATATTCACGTTTTCAGGGTCACCAATAAAGCTGTTTGGTAACCAGAGGGGTTACCAATCAACAGTAGTTAGTAACCAGAGTGGTTACTATTAAATATATGTGGTAACCAGAGGGGTTACCAGTAAAGAGAGTTTACTATATCCCAAGTGGATATGATTTGAAATAAGAACACAAGCACAGTGGTTTAGAGAGAAGAAGAAAGAATGGTCAAAAGTAACAATGAGTATATTGATCACAATTAATAGTTTGCTTAAGGGTAAATTTACAATTGATGAAATAACTTACAAAGGAACTTTTCTCACGATGAGTAGGTATAACGAGCGAGTTAGCGGGTGTGTTCGAAGTGTCCGAATCTTCACATGGTGAAGTACCATCGTGCTCGCGAGGTCGAGAGATGACCGGTGGTCGAGAGACGAAGTGTCGGCGAGACGGCGTGGTCGAGAACGGCGGCGTGATGTGACGAATCGAAGTGACGGAAATACGGAAATGAAGTGACGAAGTGTACAAGTGTAGACTCCCTTAAATAGTGCTGCGCTGGGGGTAGCAAGTTCAATGTCCTCGAACTTTCTAGACTTATTTATTTGAAGTGTCATACCCAGTTGAGGAGTATTGTCACTTGTTTGACGTTGCGGGCGATGAACTCGGCCTAGCGATAAACAAATGTACTTGCCGTCGCTAGGCGCGCGCTCGAAAGAAATTTCGAGATGTGGTCTGCCACATATATATATATATATATATATATATATAT
>OY754974.1:9238473-9365203 GCA_963576475.1 Molanna angustata | reverse complement strand
TATATATATATATATATATATATATATATATATTATATATATATATATATATATATATATATATATATATATATATATATATATATATATATATATATATATATATATATATATATATATAAATATATAAAAATAAGCTATTATGCGCAGAAATATGTGGGCAATCATGCCTGTGTCTGTGCTTAGTTAAATTTAAAAAAAAAAATTGTTGATGCAAAGTAATAAAATTTCCTCTACTTGTTTATTTTTTACTAAATTACAGCGATTTAATATTTTTTCTATATGAATACAAAAACAACATGGGCGACCGCTGTGTCACAGTGGTAAGTCATTTGAATTCTAAACTGGCGTTCTGGCATTGATTCCCAGCAGGGGAGGAATTTATTTAAAATTATTTCTCTCAAAATTCTCTGCGCTGTAGACACTAATGATAATAAACTTAATAAACGTCGGCCTTCATGGCTCAGTTGGTTAGGTATCTGACTGCTGATCCAAAAGTCCCTGGTTCGATTCCCGGTGGAGACACAGTTTTTAACTGTGTATTCAGTCTGGATCTGTGAGACGATAAATATTGTAAGTCTCCAGAATGTGGTAACTTATTATTGGGTGCGTGTTAAATTAATATTTGCCATAGTACCTGCTAGTTGCCCGAGAATCAATATAAAAATAAAATAAACGACACTTCCGCGTGGTTTATACAAAGAAGTGTTGATAAAATAAAATAAAAAATACATGATGCCAATCATTCATATTATGAATACCTATGTACCTACTCCATCAAACTCTTCACAACACCTATATCAATATGATGTAGGTAGAACTAGTTGCATGTAACACATGAGATCCAACTGTCGATAGCGATAGTATGTATAGTTGAAGAATATGTACCAAACTATAAACCCATAGATACAAATTATTGAATATTTTCAGATATTTTGTTTTCTATACAACATATGTAGGTATGTATGTCAAGATAGGATAGTATGGAAGAAGATCCTTTTTCCTACCCAGAATATGCAAATTGCATGATGGTATGTATGTATGTTTGGAGATGAAGTAACAAACTATTAAGTCTTCTTACATATTGTGTATAGGCGACTGCCATACAAAATGTATGAAGCGATGTCGTCACTAAATTCAATTTTTAAAAAAATTGTTAAAAAAAAATTGAGATCTTCTACTACAATGTTAATATTTTTTATAGAAAATTAAATTATCTAGTTGGGGTGTTTCGGCTTTTTTCGATAATTGTAAAAGTTTTGGAAATATAGGCAGTTAAACTCATAAATTTATCATAAAAAAAATATTTTTCTTAATAAAAAATGTTTGAGAAACCCTGGAATTTTTTTGAAAAAACTAATTTGAGATTTTGTATTTGTCTATGTTTGTACCAATTTTCAGCGTTCTACCGTTTATGGTTTCTGAGATATATGGAAAAATAAAATAAAAATTCAAAAGTTGATAACCCCTGACTGAAACAAAAATTCAAAATTCCGAGTATAAAAGTTTTGTAGGCCTGTAACTGTTTATATATTCTGAAATTTTAGGCTCTGTAAATTGAGCGGATCAAAAGTTATAAGGGGGGGACGGACACACAGACACACACACACAGACACACACACACACAGACACACACACAGACACACACACAGACACACACACACACAGACACACGAAATGTTCTACTCCGAATTCTGAGTAAATCCGTGTATGGAACATATATGCTGCGAAGCCTCTAAGTTGGTGTTTTTTGACTTCAAAGTTGGAAAATCCATGAAAAAAGTAGACCTCTCCATACAATTCTCGCGTATTCTGGCTTGATACATTGTCGATATGTTAAGAGAACAAAGTTCTCCTGAACAAATCGACAGTTGGACTATTGAATATTGGTAAAATCTTGGAGGGGTAAAATAAATGAAATATTTTTTAATTGCATACCCATACGTAAACATTGGATTTTTTTCCCTTTCGGGAGTCAAATGGTATTTTTATTGAAAAACTTTTTTTTCAACATCTCAATAGAGACGAAGTTGGGTATTGTAGAAGAATCAGGAACTCGAGGCACCTACAGGGCTTACGAACTGTCATCGGCTGGTTTACGTGATCACTTTATGCACTTGCGCAATGTAGAATTTATTTTTATATTGCATCTCGTGCAACTAACAGGTAAGAAGGCATAATTGGTAAACGTTGCGCAAGCGCATAAAGTGATCACGTAAACCAGCCGATGACAGGTCGTAAACCCTGTAGGTGCCTTGAGTTCCTGGTTCTTCTATATTATCCCAACTTCGTCTCTATTGAGATGTTAAAAAAAAAAATTTGCCAATAAAAATTGGTAGAATACATTGGGCTGTACAGAGATTTTATTTATTTATTTATTAAATATTTTTCTTCAAATGTTGACAATATTCCTGAATGCATTTTTATAAGTATGTAATCTGTATTTTGCATATCTTCTGTACATAAAAATTCGTTAAATAAGAATTTTAAAATCAATTTTCTAGAACATGAATGTTTAGACAGATAAAATCATAGATAAAAAAATGTATTGATATTTGAAAAAAAAGGTAAGTAAATAAATCATGATACCTCTTCAATTAAGGTATCTGTTTTTCCAAAAACAAATTCATCGCAAGGAATACGCTGATCTCTGTGGAACATGGAAGGACTACAGGTGTCAGTCTGGTTTCCAAGGTCCTCCACGGGCCTGAAGCGGTAGCACCTCCTTGGTTCTGTGCTCTGAGGCATGGCGTTGTGAAGCCATTCTGCTTCCAGAACTGTGGAGTTTGCAACATCTTCGCACTCTGGCACTAGACATCTGTTGACAAAAAAAAACAAATTATTACAATCAGGAACAAATTATTAATAATCAGTAAATGATGTAAAAATCTGGGACGAAAAAGAAACCAATTATCACTAATCAGGGACAAAAAATAAAATAATTACTTTAATCAGGGACAAAGAAGAAACAAATAACTTTAATCTGGGACGTAAAAGAAACAAGGTGTGACTACAACACGTTATTTAATGAAGTAAACCTCTTCAGTAACTCCTTAAACGGATTTAGAGGGTTTTTCCTGTTTTCTTACTTTTCTATCCTGCTGACTTCCTCAAAACCACTTTTTTGTTGACATAACTATGCTTTTATTTGTGAAGTAAATTAAACTTAATTAGTTCACATTTCATATTATGCATATAAGTAAAATAAGTGAATTTAACTATCTATTTACATAAAAAAATAGTCTTAAAAACTGCAAAATCATAACACCCCACTATATCCCCTTGGGTTATTGAAGAGTAAAAATGAAAATAAGTAGGGACAAAAAAATCATACTTAATTTATTAATACAATATTTGTTTACACCCGTGGCATAAGTGGTAAGCCATTTGGCTTCAGTGCTTTGCCGGGGTTTGTTTCCCAGCAGAGGAGAAATTTAAGAGTTTGAAGAAAATTTGTTTAAGTTCTTATTAACGCATGCTCAATTTCTGTCATATGAAAGGATCTTCATGTACGTGTATGAGTGTGGAATCTTCTACAAAGTTGATTGTTATTTATTTATTTATTTAATATTGCTTCTCGGGCAACTAACAGGTACTATGTCAAATATTAATTTAACACGCACCCAATAACAAGTTGCCACATTCTGGAGACTTACGATATTAATCGTCTCACAGATCCAGACTGAAAACACAATTAAAAACTGTGTCTCCACCGGGAATCGAACCCGGAACCCTTGGCTCAGCAGTCAGATATCTAACCAACTGAGCCACGAAGGCCGACTTTGATAACATATTAGAAAAATTATTTATTCCCAACAACAGATTCAGACGCTGACATCCTAGAACAGTGGCTTGACTTGATAACAAGACTCAGATATTAAAATGGATGAGAAGTGAGGTCTATGAATTTAGAAAATTATGCGATGGAGACTTGCTAGAATGAGAATATGTGGATTTGTCTACACCATCAAGAATATTATGATGCAACGGTATTTATGACATCTATAAAAAATAATCTTGTTTCACTGATATTAAAATTCCCAATGATCTTTACACCATGTAAAATAATATCAATGAAAAACTTTGTGAAATTTTAGATCTGGAACAGTTGTGGCAAATCCTGGATGAATAGTAATTTTACTAGACTACAGATGAAGTATTTATTTAAGTAAGTGCAACAAAACTTTCCTGTATTCAGTATCCTCAGCAGCAAAGACATAATTAACATTATGTATAGAATTTGCAAACAAAGATATACCAATTAATACATATGCAATTATTTGTGTCCTTCCATATTCACCAAGCTCTTTTATTATTGAATCCAAATCGACACTTTTTCGTCGCATATTATTTAACAATCACAACACAATTTTGACTATGCTATTATAATCAAAAATATGATTTTTGTATATTTATGAAATAAAAACATCACAGTTAAAATTAACAAGTAGGTAAAATGGAACTTAAATATTTAAACAGTTGTACTGTAGGTTTTTACATTACTTAAAAACACCTGCATCGACGTAATTCCCAACATAAACTATAATACAACTGTTTTGAACAATTCATAATTGCAAAAATGTACCGAATTTTAGTATATAAGAAAAAGCAGAGTTTACCAGTTGATAAGGGCCTAATAAGCTGAAACGGTCGTCCTGGATTCAGGAAAAAATATACATGTAGACCAAATCATTTGTTTGATTTAAAATACCTATTATTATGGAATTCTACATATTCAACACCGTCAGTATTGACAAAATAAAAAAAAAAAAAAATTGTCGTTTAAAAATTCTAATGAACCTGATTAATAAACTAGTCACTGCAATAATTTGCTGAAATGTAACTATTCCATTTCAGCCACAAATAATGATGAAATAGAGAAAAAAATCCAAAAAAGAGAATCACAATTGCAGCAACAGGTAAACTTCAAATTTGATGATGGTCAATTTTGACAAGAATTTCATCCAAGTTTGTTAATTTAGCAAGAACTTTTCTGAAGTAATCAAATTAACATTTCATGTTTATCATTACATGGAAATATTAATGTCATATTTCAACTAGGTAGTGCTCTAATTTAACAACACTTTAAGTTTGGGACTAATTTCAGGGGGACTCGCCAGAAGGTCTGTGCAAAGATATGTGCTGGGTTGTAGCACTTAGAAGGAGCTGAAAAGTGCAGCACAAAACAGAAAAAAATGTAAGAAAAGATGCGAGGCTTTGCTGTTAAACAATCAAACAAACAATTAAAACGATAGAGAAAGAGAATCGAATATCCCAATACAACAGCTATTTCCATAAATACTTGTTAATTTTTATAATTTTGTATTACATGAACATTAAATATCATATTTTGCTGCCCTGAAGTAATTATATCAGGTGATTTGTATTCCAACATGAAAATTTTTTTTTGTCAAATTTTAACACACCAAGATAATGTGTACATAGATTTCACCAAACTTGTTGAACCTTTTCGCCGTAGAAGGGATAGGTTTACACATATACCAACCAAGCAAGATGACACAAATTTGTGATCTGTGCACCCACGTGACTGGTTCAAGTTGTTTTACGATAACTGTACATATATATTTCACACAATTATTCATCAATGCTCGGAAGAAAATAGTTTTTAAAATTATCACTGTATTATTGTAGGTATAAATCGAATTTCCATTAAGTGAACAACTCTGCCAACTTATTCAAACCATCTTATTATTACTGTGTATGAAATTAAATTGATTTTTTTGTTTTAATACATAGGTAGTTATTTTTCAATATTAAGGTTCATTTACTAATAATTTTAACTATTTTAAATTTTAGGTTTATTATTATATAGTAGTATGTAATATAAAATTGGATTTCCTAAAGATACCAAATTGTTTTTTTTTAAATATATAACTTGTTATAAAATATATCACTTATCACTTTGCTCAATTTATTTCTTGTAAATGAATCAACACTATACATTGAATGAATACATTTTTTCTAAAGATATAGATTTGTTAAGTACATATATTATTATGTATAAAAACCATAGAAGTATTAAAAAACGATTTATGTATTTGTATTAATCTAAACTTGATACTCATAACAATTGTGTCTGGACTTTAATCACAGAAAATAAATAACAGACTAAAATGAATTGAATAAAAGATTAATTAATAAATAATTGAAATATCAGAATGATAATAAAATAAACATATTTTATTACTTGTGTGTATTTATTGTTATTTTTAATTCAAAATCAATAATTATTTTTTTATGAATCCAGTGCTTCTTAAACTAAGTGCAGGAGGAAATTTTTCTGTAAGAACCTTAATGGAAAAAATATACTCATTAATATAACATGAAGTTGGTTCTAAGTTGTGCTAAATTATAAGTAGTATAGTTACCCCACAGTGTGGGATACGCAATGATAGTATGAATGAATGTTTTGTGTTATTTGTTTCATTTTGAGTATAAATTTAAAAAAAAAAAGTTATTACTTACAATTTATTAAAAAAAAATGTGATTAAATAATGAAGAGTATCAATCAAATGATTTTTATTTAGATCACTAGTCTATTATAAAATGGATTGTCACAATCTTGGAGTAATTTGAAATATTCTCGCAAGTTTGGAATACTAATTTTAGTTTAGAAATATACTCACAAGGTTAACGAAATTTGAAATATTTGCAATTGAAACAATTTGAATTTTTTTCGGAAGCTTAGAATAATCTAAAGTAATAAAGCAATCAAAATGTTAGTGTTTGTGTGTGTGTGTGTGTGTGTGTGTGTGTGTGTGTGTATGTGTGTGTGTGTGTGTGTTTGTCTCACGCCTTCTGAAAAACCAAGAGCATCTAAAAATCTAATTTATGTGCGAACGTGTACCTGTATACCTGATGCAGTGTCACGCTAAAAATAATGCGATAAAAATGCTGCATTTTAAAAATATTTCAATAATTATTTTTTTCATACAAAATTTTCCAAGTCGTATCTGTCAAAAAAGTGTACATTTTGCACGCAAATATCTGTTAGTTTAAAAGTTAGAAGTAGGTATTTACACAAAAAAAATATATTTTGAAGTATAACTTAGCGTTTAAGTGAAAAACATGGTGAATATTTGGTATAATTATAATGTTTAACTTATTTTTAAAGTAAGCCTTTTGTACATAAACGCCGCCATTTTAATATCTTTTCATACAATATTTCATTTTCCTACCGAATGAATATGTTATTGAAAATAATAAACCTTTGAAAAAAATGTAATTATGAAATAATAAAATGAAACACAAGACATTACAGCAAGTTTTAAGACATATATTGTAAAAATGTGTTTATTATTAGTAAAGATATAGGCATAATAAAATTGCATAATTTGTATATAATATTTGATATTTCGGACAATTTTCATTTTTATGGCATCGAACAAACCAATGTATGTAGGTACCTACATATTCAAAAAATGTCTTTAACCATTTGATATTTTTTACGTATTGGAATGGTTACTATGGTAACGGAAAGATTCTGATATTCAAATAAAATTTGTTATGAATCGAATTTATTTAGAACATTGTTGTAGGTAGGTACCTACCTATTATTATTTACTTACAAATCAACAATATACTGATTTCCTATCGGAAAATTATTTTATTTATTTATTTATGAATGTATGAATGTATGCAAGCGATGTGCACCTAAACCGTATGTCCGATTACAATGAAACTTTGGCGAATTGTCGAGCGTGTGCCCGAGGTGGTTTCTGGATTTAAACTTTTTTCTTATTCTTCTTCTTCTTCGTGTATTTGGTCATTTTACCAATGAAAGCGGAATATCCTGGGAAAAGAAGGTCCGACTGTCCCTCCATCTCTTCGCAGGTCTTCCAGGACGGTTTCTGGATTTAAACTTTTTTCTTCTTCTTCTTCATCGTGTATTTGGTCATTTTACCTATAAAGGTGGAGTATCCTGGGAAAAGAAGACGGTGCTTACATCTCTTCGCGGTTCTTCCAGGATGGTTTCTGGATTTAAACTTTTCTTACCCGAATGAAGGGACGGGATGTAATTGAAGGGAAGGGAGGCACTAAAGGGCCTGAAGGGACGGGAGGTATTAAAGGGCCTGAAGGGACGGGAGGTACTGAAGGGCCTGATTGGAAGGGACGTGATGAGGGATTGAAGGGACGGGATGTACTGAAGGGCCTGATGGGACGGGAGGTACTGAAGGGTCTGAAGCGACGGCTCCTGGAGTCTAATTATTTTTCTTCTTAATTTTATGTAGACCTTTAAGGACAGTTTTAATACAAACTATTTCCTATCGATTAATCTTCTTCTTCTTTTATGAAGACCTTTTGCTCAGTTTTTATACAATCTATTTCCAATAGTCTAATTCTTCTATTTTATGTATTTTTTCTTATTTTATGTAGACCATTGGGATTTTTTAAACAAACTATTTCTTATAGTCTTATACTTATTCTTCTCTTTTTTATTTAGACTTATGGGTTCGTTTTAAGTCTAATAGTCTATTGTGCAGAAATATTATTAACGATATGCACACTTGATGAAAATACATATGTAAAAACGAATGGGATGTAGGATGTGAAGATGTAACCTGCACTAGAATCTTTTCAATACTTTTGTTTAATCAAATTTAAACCATTTATATCATCCTATTTTAAATAATTTTTAACACCTACATAATATATTTGATTTCGTTGACAATATTTAAAGAAAGGGAGCTGTGGCCATTACTGAATTCTTCACAACGTTTATATTCAAATTATTTACCATAGTTTAAGTATTCTTCTTCTTCGTTAATGTAGACTTTTGTGTCAATTTTAAGTTCATCAGTCTAATTGTGCAAAAATATAATGCACACTTGATGAAAAAATATAAAACGAATGGGATGTGACCAACACTGGATCTTTTCAGTACATTTGTTTAATCAAATTTTAACCACATCCCAACATCCAAAATTACTAAATATTCAATAGGTAAGTACATATTACAATTTGTTTTCGATGATAATATTTAAAAATGGGGGTTGTGGCCAAACCAATCTCTTTACAATGTTGATAAACAGTCATATTTAAAACCATTTCGAATAGTGAAGAAATTGTATATTATACTTCATTCACACTTTATAGCAATATATAAAAAATAATGGGTTGTGGCCATCACTTGAACATTTTACAATCAAATTCAATCATATTTCAAACCACTTTTCATAGTCCGATTTTGCAAAATAATTGGGTGACAATATTATAAAAACGATTGCTTTTTCCTTCACAATTTTACATTCTTGGCCAACGGCGGGACATAAAAGCTAGTTTGAAATATAATCGAGAATTTGGAGTAATTTGAAATGTAATCGAGAATTTGGAATAATTTGAAATGTAATCGAGAATTTGGAGTACCTAATTTGAAATGTAATCGAGAATTTGGAATAATTTGAAATGTAATCGAGAATTTGGAGCAATTTGAAATATACTCGAGAATTTAAAATATAATCTAGAATTTTGAGTAATTTGAAATGTAATCGAGAATTTGGAATAATTTGACAAAATATAATCGATAATTTGGAGTAATTTGAAATATACACGAGAATTTGAAATATATTTGAGAATTTGGAGCAATTTGAATATTTAGTAAAAATACTCTTTGAATATTTAGTAAAAATAATCTCCTAAGCTTGGAATAAATTAGTTTGAAATATTCTCTGGTGTCAATCGAAAGATTACCCAAATTTTAACTCCCGAAAGATTACCCAAATTTTTAACTCCCGAAAGATTACCCAAATTTTTAACTCCCGAAAGATTACCCAAATTTTTAACTCCCGAAAGATTACCCAAATTTTTAACTCCCGAAAGATTACCCAAATTTTAACTCCCGAAAGATTACCCAAATTTTTAACTCCCGAAAGATTACCCAAATTTTAACTCCCGAAAGATTACCCAAATTTTTAACTCCCGAAAGATTACCCAAATTTTTAACTCCCGAAAGATTACCCAAATTTTAACTCCCGAAAGATTACCCAATGATTACCCAAATTTTAACTCCCGAAAATACACACAAAATCTATATCAAAAAATTATGACCTCACTGTAGGTATATATACTCCTCCAAGGTAGGTATATATTATGTACCTACACAGAACACACTCGCATTTCACTATTATGCCGTAAAAGTATGGCACAATACGGATGAAGTAAGGGTTGAATACATAATTATACTAACAATACAACAAAATTTGTTCACAGAGGCCTATAATTCCAAAGGCTTATAATCCCAAAGAGACATTATAATTAGCAAATGGATGAGTACGTAGGTACATTAATATAACAAGGCATTACATTATATGAGAAGATTCTGACGGCCAATCTTATAATAAGAATAACATATTCCTAAATTATGATTTAAATATATTTATACTTTAAATTAAACCAAATTAGATTATTGTATATACCTAATAACAAAATTACCTATACCTAATAACAAAATTCTCCTTAAACTTAAATAAAACTCAAACGACATCGACAGCTACGATACGTGACATGGACGGGACATTGACTGTGACAACTACAATAAATAGGATAAGTGACACGGATAGGGCATTTTGACAGCTACAATGTAACCAAGACAAATGACATTGACAGCTACGATTAATAAGACAAACGACACTGACAGATTCGATAAATGTTATTGTTAGCTACGAATGTTATTGTAAACTTTACAAATGACACTGTCAGCTACGATAAACAAAATAAATGTCGTCGACCAAAATATGCCCCGAGCCCCCATGTAATAATCCCTGCTTGATAGCGTATTTATTACATGTAAAATCTACCCTGAAAATTGAAATAGTCTATAATAATATTTTACAATAATAATTACAATTATTATATGTAATAATTCGTATCCAGAAATAAACACGTAAAGTAACAAAGATATTAAGGCCGCACATTACTCAGCCAATACTAATATTATCGTCTTGAAGACAATGACAAACTATAGTATTGTCTAAAGCTCGACAGTCCCAGAACCATCATGTTTTAAAATTATCTCAGTAAAAAGTAATTCCGAAAATTCCTCTGTAATTTGCAGGATTTCCTCGTTATCCGTTATATAGGTATGCTAGGTGTAAAAATGGTTATAATAGAATAGATCAAAAATATTGTTAAATATGACTCCGACTGTTTTAGATTTTAAAATTAGTGTCATGATTTAAAAAAAAAGGTATGATTCGTTCCTGTTTCACGCTAGTCAGTCGTACAAATGTTTAAAAAACTCCATTCATATTTATGGAATTTTCAAAATTTGGATTTCGTTCTCCCACAAATATATATTATATTCTAACATCGGATCTTTCGAGATAAGTTTTGTCAAAAAATAATGAAGATATTACCTATTACTTATATTTGATTTGCTATTATATTTTTATCTAATCATTTTGGTAATATTTTACACGTTTTAGTAATAGGATTATATTATATTAATTAATCTTGTTAAACACGATAAAAATGTGAATGACAATGTTGTCTATCGTTCTATAATGTATTGCTCTGTCATTATATTACTATACGAGGTCTACTTTATTTATATGCAGATTATTATTCTGTCCTCAAAAGACATACGCAAAACATTTTCATTGCAAATATATGTCTCGAAATTTGATATATTTTTGAAGAACTTTATGAGCAAAAAACAAAGCTTCAAGCTCGAAAATACACGCATTCACATAATTTGAATTCGAGACTCGTTTGATAGAAGAAAATATCGAGATTTTTTTTTTGAATTATTGGTATTCATCTGTATTCATAATACATAACTTATTTTTTTATGAATACCAATTAGATATCGGAAATTTTCCACAAGATTATTTGGCACAAAAGATTGATATGAAAAATACCAAATATTCGCAATAAAGTCTTGATACAATGTATGAAACTAAAATGGCACAAACACAAGAAATATGTCTTGAACAAACATTTGCGGGGTTATACCTATCAGGAAATATATAAGTAATTAATTATGCTGTTCATAATCTATTGCATAATTCTTCCCCTATTTGTCATTTTCCTTCCTTCCGATTTCTCTCTCAAAAAGTCAAATATTTATATTCCCCACTACTCATCACAAAATCTTGATTTAATTTTAATTTTGTCAAACATTTGTACTCTCCTAAAAAGTCAAATATTTATACTCTCCACTACTCATCACAAAATCTTGATTTAATTTTAATATTGTCAAACATTTGTACTCTCTTAAAAATTCAAATATTTATACTCTCCACTACTCATCACAAAATCTTGATTTAATTTTAATATTGTCAAACATTTGTACTCTCTTAAAAAGTCAAATATTTATACTCCCCACTACTCATCACAAAATCTTGATTTAATTTTAATTTTGTCAAACATTTGTACTCTCCTAAAAAGTCAAATATTTATACTCTCCACTACTCGTCACAAAATCTTGATTTAATTTTAATTTTGTCAAACATTTGTACTCTCCTAAAAAGTCAAATATTTATGCTCCCCACTACTCATCAAAAAATCTTGATTTAATTTTAATTTTATCAAACATTTGTACTCTCTTAAAAAGTCAAATATTTATACTCTCCACTACTCATCACAAAATCTTGATTTAATTTTAATTTTGTCAAACATTTGTACTCTCCTAAAAAGTCAAATATTTATACTCTCCACTACTCATCACAAAATCTTGATTTAATTTTAATATTGTCAAACATTTGTACTCTCTTAAAAATTCAAATATTTATACTCTCCACTACTCATCACAAAATCTTGATTTAATTTTAATATTGTCAAACATTTGTACTCTCTTAAAAAGTCAAATATTTATACTCCCCACTACTCATCACAAAATCTTGATTTAATTTTAATTTTGTCAAACATTTGTACTCTCCTAAAAAGTCAAATATTTATACTCTCCACTACTCGTCACAAAATCTTGATTTAATTTTAATTTTGTCAAACATTTGTACTCTCCTAAAAAGTCAAATATTTATGCTCCCCACTACTCATCAAAAAATCTTGATTTAATTTTAATATTGTCAAACATTTGTACTCTCTTAAAAAGTCAAATATTTATACTCTCAACTACTCATCACAAAATCTTGATTTAATTTTAATATTGTCAAACATTTGTACTCACTTAAAAAGTCAAATATTTATACTCTCCACTACTCAACTAAAATTATGAAAAAATTATATTTAATTTTACGTTCTACTTAAATTTTTCGCAAACTCGACTCCCATTCACCGGTATCGCTCTATGCTGAGCCTCGTCAGAATGGTATCGTCTCCACTACTCATTGTAAAATTTAGATGCGTGGCGGCAGAGCGGTTAGCGCGCTAGGCTTGTAATGCAGTGGTCGCGAGTTCGATTCCTGCCACGACCGATTTCGTTCACTTATAGCACAAGCATATATGCTTGATTTAGGGAATGTATGAGGATATGTACGTACTTGTTACTACAAGGACATATTCATTATTTAAAAAAAAATGTAGGTATATATTACCTATAGTAACCATTTTAACACTTTTCCAATTTATCCTAATATGATCTCATTCTTATGTTAATTTATACCACTGTAATTATTTTTAAATGCTACGTTTATCACATTTTTTTTAAATCGTAATGTGTTTATAACTTAACATGCAAAAATCTTTAATTATTTTTGAAATAAGTATCTATGTAAATTTGTTATAGTTCAAGATTATGAAAATATTATTGATACCTATTGCAATTTTGAAGCTAATCTTATTAATACTTCAATATTTTAAAATTTTGTAATTTTCCATTGTTATTTATTTATTTTTAACCGAATTGAAATAACAGACGAGGTTATCAATTCGATGTGATTTTTTTACAAGATCGGTAATGGTTGTTTGAAACTGATAATGCTCACAGACAATAAGACCGCTAGGTATACTACTTATTCAATAATACATTTATATGAATAAATCATGTTTGTTCCATACAGAGAAAACAATCATCGTTAGATAACACGAATACAAATGAATTATAATGTTTCTAAACAATTATTAATTTATGTAAATTGTAATTGGTGCAATACCGTATATCATTCACGCCATCTAGTGGTGTTCTTCGAAAGTATTAAATGATAACATTTGCCATCTATGAAGAAAATCAATAATGATTAATGACTTTGTTTTGAAGTATTAAATTAATGGTTTGAATCAAGAATTTTACGTTCGCATTATGTTTCAAAGGTAAAACTATCATTATTTCATTTTCTTCTGAATACCTACGGTAGAAAAAAAAACAAGAATACAATAAGCTACGCAAATACTGTTAGGACAGTTTCCACAAGTAATGTCTTCAAAAATACATACCAATAATATCTATTGAATTATATTAAGTCATTCATTTGTAATTTATATATAATAAAAAAAAAACACTTTTAATTAACAATCCAGCTTAAATACACAATGCAAGACGATTTTTTAAATTTATTTTAAGCACAATACCTCCTTATTGTTTAATATAAATTTAAATATTGATAGTTAAAAGAAAAACATGCAGAAACAACATGAAATAATTTACTTGTGGTATTTTTTAAATTGTCTTATATACAACACTTATTTCTGATGAAAAAAAAGGAAACCGAATGGGATGTGTCCAACACTAGAATCCTACATTGCTTTTTTCAATCAATTTTTTATCATTTCCTATCATCCCATATTACTAAAATTTTCGAGTTGCTTCTGATTTCAATGTGTATTATATTAAAACGAACAGGTTGTAGCAAAGACTAATAGACTCCTTTAATGCATTTGTTCAAACTTCAAACCATTTTCCATCAATTGCTAAAATTTTCTACGCAAATGACAATATATTATACCTATACAAATGGGGGCTGTGGTCAATACTAAATTCTTTACAGCGTTGATAATCAGTAATGTTTAAAACTATTTCCCATAGTCCAAACGTGCAGATATTTTATAAACTTTATTCACACTTGATGGCAATATACAAAAACTAATGAGTTGTGTGTGGCCAACAGTTGAACACTGCGACGCTTAAATTCAATCAAATTTCAAACAACTTCCCAATCTTCCCATAGTCTGATTTTGCAGAAATTTTGTTTACACTATATACGACCGTTACGGTCGTATTTTGAGGGTTTTTTGAGTAGATATAGCTCATTGTATTTGTATAGCTATTTATATAGAGTAGATATAAAATAAATAAATTATTTATAAAATTAATTTCCGTGCGCCGTTGCGAAATGGCAGATTGAACTACTTGTTTTATGTTCCTGGAAGTAACACTAATTCTAATCAAAATGAGTTTATCAAAAGGGCTTGTTACTTCTATAATGTCAACCTCTCAGCCAGTATCACACATTCTGATATATTCACCGCTAGTAATAACGCATACAAAAATTCTCTCTATAAGTGCATAGCATGAACTCGTATGTTGATTTTTTTTTTTTTGTTAGTTATTTGTGTTTTTTCTAATGTTATCTTTTGTATACTTTTATTTACATTTTGAGTTGTTGTTTGTAACAAAAATATAACAATTTAACTGTCACAATCTTTTTCACATCCTTTTTTTTTCTCTTCCCTTCCTTTCCCGTCACAGGCAAACATACATCTTAGTTATATTTAAATTTATGATGTTTAAAATGTTTTATATTTAATATCTGTGGACATATGTAATTGGTCTGTTTGTTTTTATTTTATAGTGTATTATTCCATTTTAGTATTTTAAGACTGTATTTGTCCCTAAATAAATAAATAAATAAATAGATATAGCTCACTATATTTGTATAGCTATTTATTCTAGTTGTTTTCCGACGCGACCCTGAAATATGATAATTTACCAAAATGACGTTGAAAAGCGTTACATCAGAGAAGCTAATAAGTAATGAAACACGTGTAGATATTAGAAAATAAGTCGCATCAGATGCATTCAAAGCGCTATATTATACATTCAATTAATTATATTTCTTCTTCTACATCCAACACTTTAGCAGCCCAAAAACATTTTGTGATAGCAATCAGCAATTGGGATCTCAAAAGTAAAGACATACATACATACACATACATACATACCATCACGCCATGACCCTTGCGGGGTAGGCAGAGAGAACCGAACGCCACATCTTTCTATCCTGGCATGCATCTCTCGCCTCGTCCACATTCATGCATCGTCTCATACATGTTCGTCTATTGCTCACACTTCTAACATTTCCGTCTTTCAAAATTTCGTTCACATGGTCGTGCCATCCCTTTCTTGGGCGTCCCCGACCTCTCATTCCATTCCTTTCCGCTCTGTATATTTTCTTCGTCAGGCGCTCCTCATTCATTCTCCCCATGTGACCAAACCATCTCAATGTGTTCACTTTCATTCTAGTAATGACATCTTTCTTCATCTTACATTCTTTCCTTATGTCCTCATTTCTTACCCGGTCATACATCGTTCTATTACAAATCCTTCTTAACGATCTCATTTCAACTGCATTTATTCTACTTTCATGCGTCTTCTGCCAAGTCCAGGTTTCACTTGCATACGTCAAGGTTGGCACTACGATGGCGTTATGAATGGCAACTTTGGCATCCTTTGATATGTTGCGATCATTCATAATTGGTCTTAGTGCTCCATTCATTCTGTTTCCTGCCATAACTCTTCATTCGATCTCTTTATCGAGTCGTCCGTTCCGTTGAAATATGCTTCCCAAGTATACATATTCATCGACTTGCTCGAGCCATTCGTTCTCTACTCTTATTTTACACGCTGTTCTGCTTTCACTCTTTTCAAAGACCATTGTCTTTGATTTGCTGGCATTCATCCTAAGTCCGTTCTC
Source organism: Molanna angustata (assembly GCA_963576475.1). Lineage (NCBI taxonomy): Eukaryota > Metazoa > Arthropoda > Insecta > Trichoptera > Molannidae > Molanna > Molanna angustata. Next base: position 9,348,374 of record OY754974.1, on the reverse strand, counting down.
TATACATCCTTCATATACCATACTTACAGGATACTGTAACTCTTCCATACTTTCTGCTAATAGAACTTTATCGTCTGCATACATCAAATCTCGCACCATTACGGTACTCAATTTCAGACCCTTGCTTTCATCCTTAAGGGCTCTTATGCAGAAATCAATGTACAAGTTAAAGATCCATGGAGATAGCACGCACCCTTGTCTAACGCCATTATTTATAGAGAACCACGTTGTCACTGTGTCGTTGACACGAACACATGCTTCGCTGTTCTCATATAATGACGCGATTGCGCGTATTAGTTTGCTCTTCACTCCATACACTGCTAGTATATCCCATAATTTTTCTCTAACAACTTTATCATACGCTTTTTCTATGAAGGCACAGAAAATTTTCTGATTTTTATCCAGAACCTTTTCTGTGACCGTGCGCAGAGAAAAAATTTACGCCCACAAACGCACCTTGGACATCCCATATCTTGCTTTCTGTAATCTTTCGCACTCTTTGATCCAGGATCCTTGCATACATCTTACCAACTGAGCTTAATAAACTTATGGCTCTATAGTTTTTGCAGTCGAGCTTCGATCCTTTACCTTTATACAAAGGTACCACGACTGCATTTCTCCAGTCTGAGGGAGTGTGTCCTTCTTCCCAACATTTGTTGAAAAGAGAGAGACACCACTCCAACGTCTGTTCGCCGCCATATTTTATAAGTTCAGCTGATACACTGTCATATCCGGCAGCTTTCCCCGCTTTTGCGTGTTTTACTGCTTCAAACACTTCTTCTTGCGTTATTTCATCCTTATCACTTTCGCTTACTTGCCATGTTCTCTTACTCACGTCCCCACTTACTCCGCTATCATACAGTTCCTTGAAATATTCCTTCCATCGTTCTTTCACGCCGTCTTCGTCCATAATTATTTTTCCATCTTTATCATTTATTCCTTTCGAAGCTTTCACAGTTCCATTTTTTCTTTTCGCTACGCCTTTCCAGAACATTTTCATGTTTCCAGGAAAGTCGTTGGCTATTTTCAGGCTTTCTTTCTCTTTTATACCATCTTTTTCCCTTTTTACTGTGTCTTTGACTACCTTCTTGCACACTTTATAATTCTCTTTTGCTCTATCTTCATTATTCGATCCTTTCGCGGCTATTAATGCCATCCATGCTTTCTTCTTTTCACCCACAACTATCTTAACTCTCTCATTCCACCATGCATCGCCTTTCATTCCACCTCTTTTAGCAATACCACATACCTTTTTTGCTGTCTTACATACGGTCTCTTTCAGTGTCGTCCATGCTTCTTCGATATTTTCACTCCTGTGTATTGCTCTAAGAAGTTCACTTTCCGTATCTTTCGTATATTGTTTTCTTACACTCTCATCTTGCAGCCTTTCTACTTTGGTTCGCTTCGGTGGTTCACTTCGGTGGGTTTTAGAGCGCCAGCCAGTAAACAGAACAATTCTTGATAATAATAATAATAATAATTTGTATAGCGCCGTTTAATGATTCAAGATCATTCCAAGGGCGTTGTTATTTAGATAGATATTATATTGCTCTACGAAACAAAACTGTTTTCAGTCCTTTAGAGAAATTACTCTTACTATTTGCACTGCGGACATCTAGAGGCAATTTATTCCACTTTATAGGACGACTCACACCAAAGCATCGATCATAGTAAGCCGCTTTATTGGCTCTGTCCAACTCCTTTAGGGAGTTGGTACTCTGTGATCCAGAAGACCTAAGTGTGAGATGCCTCCCAGAGAGATCTTTTCTCTGACACAGCTCTTGTATGTATTGTGGTGCTAGGTTATTTAAAGCATTAAACACCGTTAAGCAGATTTTGTAGTCAACTCGCTCTGGACACTTCAACCAATGCAATTCGTTAAGTAGTGGAGTTATGTGACATCGTTTTTCCGCTCCATAAATGAGCCTTGCCGCTGCATTAAACACCATCTGTAATCTATCGAGCTGATACTTTGGCAATCCATCATAGATGCCATTACAGTACTTAATCTAGCCGAGACACAACGAAAGCATTTATAAGTGTTTTTGTCTCATTTTTGGGCAGGCTTCGACGAATGTTTTTCAGTTGTCTTAGTTGGAAAAAGCATGAACTGACTGTTTTAGAGATTTGCAGGTCAAGAGACAACTTATTGTCTAAGTGTACACCCAAAAACTTGACACTTGCAGACGGCAAGAGTTTTTCTCCGTTGATGTTAATAGGAGTACTTTCAATGAGGTGCTGTCGCCGTGGTGAAGCTACCCACATAAACTCTGTTTTTGTTGGGTTTAATATTAGCTTGTTATGAGACATCCACGTAGCGACTTTTTCGATGCACTCAGCAGTATCCACTTCCAGACGGTTTTTGTTCATGGGACTACAAAATTTGAATAACAAGCGGTCGTCAGCGTAAGCGAAAGAGTCAAATCCTTGATTTTGAATTACATTATCAAGTTGTTTTATGTATAAAATAAATAAAATTGGTCCGAGCACCGATCCCTGAGGCACTCCAAACTTTACAATTTCCGGTACAATATCACCAAGTAGTGATCTGACTCCAGCTCCGCGCCCCTGTACACTCTAGTCTAATCTAATTAAGAATTAAAGATTAAGTACCTACTTCATACGTAGTACTAGTTAAGAAATAAGTAGGTACTTCAAACGCGATGAATAAGGACTGTTTAGTAACTGTTTCAAGCAGCACTGGTACAGATAACGTTACTCTCTTGTCATAGTCAAAGTTAGAGGGACAATACACTAAAGAAGAAGAAGAAAAATGACTAGATCTTAGAAAACGTACTATTCATTTTACCAATGTCGGAAGAGCTGTCAAAGTTGATATTAAACGTGAAAATTTTCGAGTAACAAATAATAATAAGTAGTATTAAAAATAGTAAGTATTATACAATTACTTAAATAATATACAAGAGAAAACTAATTTATTTGAAAAATGTGATCAAATGCGAATACATAATAATTTTTCTCCTAACCTCAAATGGCAGGCAAAGGTGTTGATAAAATTATCCCTGCAACCAATTTCTATTCAATTCATAAAGCAACTCGCTCACGGGAGTCGCTATTTTCTTAAAGCCCAACTCAACCTAGCAAAAAAATTAACGGGAATGGAGATTTACGTACCTACATATCATACTATTATTTCGTTGTTGTATTTTATTACATCCCGTATAATATTCGGTTAGGTTTAGTTACGGTAAAGTGATAATAACGACTCGCGTGAGCGAGTTGCTTTATAAATTGAATAGAAATTGGTTGCGGGAAATTTTTTATCAACACCTTTGCCATTTGCGGTTAGGAGTAAGTTTATTGTTTATTCGTATTTGTCAAGCCATTTCATCACATTTTTCAAATAAATTATCTATATTATGTCATACTTATTATTTTTATCTACTTTTATGATTTTGAATACTATTTGTTATTTTTTTATGTTTAAATTACCGCGATTAATGTCATCTTTGACAGCTCATCCGACATTGGTAAAATGATCAGTGCGTTTTCTAAGCTCTAGTGAAAAATAGTACCTGTTGTGTAATCTATGGAAAATTAATATTGTTGGATTCGATGTGTTAAAATATTTAAATGTGGAACATTTATCATTGTTTTATTTCTATAATTTTTATAATGTTTTTTGTTGCTATGGTTTTAAAATAATAAAAGAGGAAGGTTACTTTTCAACCTAAACTGACTGTCACACAATGTGTTTTAATTTATTATAATATTTAAATCAGTACCTACTTCAAATTAATGTACGAAATCTATAACATGATATAGACTAAACGTTTGGCTAGGAAAATAATTAGGATAAGCCACATACACAAAAAAGTCAATATAAAATTTACAGAAAACCTATTAATATATTTTTCGACATTTATTTTTCACGCAGCAAAAAATGTGCGTCATATTTAGTTTACCCGTATATTGTTATGCGCTTTTTAAGTGACAAATTATGCACAATAGACATCGTTACACACATCAGTACAGACATAATACGTCTAGACAGGAAGTTGTAAATTATTTTGACTCATATCAACATATTATTGTCATATATTATTATGTATGCGCATAATTTAACGACATAAAACAGAAAGTGATTTCAAATTATTCCATTCCCATTCGTAAAACGCCCTGAAGAACTCTGGGTAATGCATCAAAATCATTCGACCAAGAGACAAATAGCATTTGTTGAATAAGCTCTGTTTGTGTAACAATAGCAAAGGTTTTTAAAAGATATTGGCCGTGCATGTCTTCGTGTCAACTTTGCGAAATCCCCAAATTAAAGTTTCGAACAAATAATTTAGGATAAGCTCCAAACTTCCCGTGTTGATATTTGTATTCAGACAAGAATTCTGCAACGCTGTATGTGGAGACTATTTTGAACATATTTTCAACCTGTCTGATTCTTTTGAAAGTAAATCTTATTCTAACGTTCCTGCCCCCCTAGACAACATGTCATTAAAGCTAAGCGTTATATCGCTAAGCGATAGAAATGTATTAAATTGGTGGCTGTCACGTGATGTCATAGCCACCAATTCCATACATTTACTATCGCTTAGCGATATAACGCTTAGCTTAAATGGCATGTTGTCTAGGGGGGCTGACCTGTCTCTATCCTTCACCATTGATTGTAAATATTCTATTGTAGGTATTGACCAATTAAATATGAAATCTCCTCAAGGACGAAATGGCTAACGATGAAATAAATCAAACATGAAGAATAATAAGTAATGTTTTTATTTCTCCTTAAAGAGATAATAATAATAAGAGCAACATATAACTGGCGGATGTCCTACCCTTGCCTCAACTGAATATACTTACACATATGTATACATGATAATGTGTGCAAACAGATCGATACACATCGCTTTAGCAAAAAAATATAATTTAATATATTCTCCACCACCATGGTTCCAATACTCCCCATTGGTAGTTATTGAAAACAACTTTCTTAAACTGTATTGGGACAGATATATATTTACAGATAGAACCATCTTGCACAATAGACCCGATATAAACCTGATTGAGAAAAATACAAATAAAACCCATTTAAGGGGCATATAAACCTCAAAACCTCAATTTTAAATAAAATTCCTCAAACATGTTAAACAGTGTGTTTCTTAAAAAAATAGCACGAGTGTTTTCAACATTTCTCTAACACAATTTTAAAATTCAGCCTAAATTCCAATAAAATAAATAATAAAAATATCCCTTTTCACAGCATTTTTTTTAAATTACACATAACTATGTGTCGTAGAGAAATAAATCTTTATAAAAAAAAATCTATAGTAAATCTACAAATAAATCTAAATAAAGTGAATGACCGATAAATTTTTTTTAATTCCAAATAAGGTTTTTTCTTAAAATGCAAAAAATCAACAAATTTTGTGTTTCCGATTACTTAAATCAAGTATAAACCTTTTTTAGTGCACGCGATAGTTACCCTTACTAACGCGTAACTTCATAGTGCATTAGGCGGTTTTAATATATCGTGTTTTCGGTCACTATATTAAATTTAGCGTTATATGTCCTCTTAATTAATTGAAATTTAATTCTAATCTTAATTGAAATATCTATTCCAAATACGAATTTTTAGAATAAAACACAGACAAAAATCAAAAATACCTTCCTCTAGCAGAAGAGACTAAAATCTTGCCTTGATAAAATGAACATTCATAAAAAGAACGACGATAAAAATCTTGGAGAAAATATCGTAAGATGGAATTATTATGAAAGGACGTTGTTTGCCAAAAGTTATCAGTAAATGAAACAGGAAACATAATTCTGCAAATACAATAATAATAATAATGGATAACAATTCATTTGTGAGTAGCAAGATACGACTTATGCAAAATAATAATACGAAGATAAGAAATGGCAGCTGATGTGTAGGTAAAATATTGTAATGTATTCAACACAATATGGCGATCGATTGTGATAAATATTACAATAGCACATTCAATTTGTATGATTATTTAGAATTACAAGCGGGTGGACGTTATCCTCTAAATAAAAATGAAAAATGAAATCCCGAACTTTTATGCTGATTTCTGGTTTTGGAAACATTTTTACTCCTCACTAACCTATGGGGGTACAGTAGGGAGTTGTGATTTCGCAATTTTTAAGGCTATTCTTTTTTATTGCAGATTATCAACTAGTATCATGCTGAGATTGTATTCGGAAAGTTTCATCACAATGTACATATCTGTGCGTGTGCTATGTACGGCGTGTTTGTTTTACTTGATCGATTATAGACTAAAGTACTCATTCGATTATTTTCAAATTTTGCAAATATGTATATCTAATACTCACTTAGACCCCACTAGATTTTGAAGGATATCTGAATAGTGCTTCTCAATTTTTTAACTATCAAATATTTCATAGTGACCCGAAGCTCGGGAAACTTAAAATTTGAAATTTTTATTATCAAATTGGTAAAAAGGCACATCACTTTCATGAAATGGCATTGAAGAATTATCAAATTTTCATGATAAAATATTTATATAAAAAAATAATTTAACAAATTCATGAAAATGCTTAATATTTTCCATACAAAGTTTGAATACTTTTTAGAATGACTTGTTAGTGAGGAGTTTAGCGTTGGTTACAATCAAAGTTCGCTGATGTATGTCAGCGGATATATATTAATTTATTTATCTTTTTGTACACATAATTTTCTATATATCACGATTTATAACATTTAATATTTATGGGGATATCTATTCGAACTTGGTTATAACGAGCACGAATGGACTAACTAAAATTTGCTCGTTATAACCATTACTCGTTAAATCAGAATTAGGTACAAATAGGCATATGTAATTAGGATATTCCTAGAGGTCTACATATTAAACATAAATATCTACGTTATTCGTTCAAAAAAGAATATTTTATTTACCAATAAAATCAATATTAAGCCAAATCAAAAATATTTTTCAACAATTTTTTTATCACGTAAACCAGCCAATGACAGGTCGTAAGCCCTGTAGGTGCCTTGAGTTCCTGGTTCTCCTATAATATTCCAACTGCATCTCTATTGAGATGTTAATAATTTGTCTAAAGATATCATTGACTCCAGACAAGGAAAAATCCAATAGGTAATAGTGTACCTATATACAATTTTAGATTTTTTTTAATAAATTAAATATGTAATAATAATAATAATCAAGGATGTTTTTATATTGTAGAATTCCATTATAAATGATGTCTATAATTAAAAGTAAAACACCTTTTTGATTCTACATTAATTTATTGTATGCGATAGGACTATTACGCCTTGTTAGGGCATTTACGAGCTTATGACTATTTTTACTTATATTTATAGATTTAAACTGCGACTAATTATGTAGGAGGAGCCTACAAGTTCTTGTGATTGGTCATTTAAAACCATTGATTATGAAGAGCAATACAAATAAATAAATTTACTGTGATCTGATTGGTTGAGACTATTCATTTATTGACCAACCAAAGACTATTTAAGTTGTTCAGTTAAGGTATTTTAATAAGATGTAAATGACAGTATTTTTTTTGTTTATTTAATCAGAGTATAGAACATTGTTACTAGCCAAAAGTGATCTAACGTCTCTTCCTCCTGACCACAATCACATTGGGCTAATAAAAACCGATTCATAACCTAGTTATGCAGGAAATGCCCCCCTTGGAAAGCTTCCTTACCTGGAACCAAGGGTTTGTAGGAATAGAGGGCTGGACTCCAGCGTAGAAAAACCCAGTGTTGGTTCTGGTAGCTGTCAAGTTTTCTTTCCATCTGTGAGTCGTGTTTATTTTTAAAGATGAAAAGTTATCTGAGGTTGGATTGATCAAATTTTGGGGTGTTACACTAGAAGTTGAAGATGAATTTGTTTTTGCTAGAGTATCTGCTATTTTATAACCTTCGATTACTAGATGTGCAGTAATCGGGAATCAAAAAGAATCAGGTTCATATCTTTGAAAAAAGAAAACATATTGGACTCTGTTCCAACAGGATGAAAATTATAAGTTTTAAATAACAAAATACACATATGTACATATTACTTACCAACAAAATGTAGGTAAAGTAGTAAAATAGGTAACCTACAAAAACAATTTTTTTTAACTTATAAGGTCATTTAAGATTACAATGTGCGGTGACAGAAAGCGCATAACTTTATTTTTTATTGCGGAAATGCTGATGACAAACAAGAATCTGATTTATTTTTCAATTTATTTATTTTATTATTAGGTATACCTATTTCTCGTATTATTTTTAATGTGTTTTCTTGACACTGATTTCGAGGACGAGTAAAATTGTGGCTTCCAATTATTTTTAAATGCAGTTCTTGAAAAAACATCATACTTCAGGGTCCCGTTGTCCTATGTCAATTATGAGTTTTTTTTTTATTATTTAACTAATGGACTGCAGTTCTACATATGCATTTTCCCTTTGACAGCAAGACTGTTCCGGTTGACAAATTTAATAGTACCTACTTTATTAAATTAAAGAAGAAATGAAATTTTAGATGGGTCGATGGCAGAGCGGTTAGCGCGCTGGGCTAGTAATCCAGTGGTCGCGAGTTCGAATACTGCCTCGACCGATTTCGTTCACCTATAGCACAAGCATTTATATGCTTATTTTAGGGAACGTAGGAAGATGTATATGTACTTATTTAACAAGGACATATTCATTTAAAAAAAAAAAATACAGGTATTGATTTATTTGTATAACATTAGTAGCTGGCTTCGCTCACTTGTATTCAAGTTTATCTAAATCTAAAGTTCATATAACGCCTAGTATCCGAGATATTCGTATATGTATTTAAAAAAAAATTCAATCCTATATTTCCATTAGGACCGGAATTTCCAAAAAAATCCTTCCTCAGTGGAAGGATTTGTTATAAAACCGATTAATTTTCCCTAATGTCACTAATTCTCTACGATTAACCATTTGGGCTGGGCGTTCATCAGTGATTATATCATTCAGTCTGAAACATAACAGCTTTTTACGTGATACATAATATATTTATACAATTAGCCAAATAAATAAGCCAATTAAGGAATGTATGAGGATGTACATGTACTTGTTATAAGGACATATTCATTATTAAAAAAAGTTACACTTTTTATTCCAAGAAGAGAACATTGATCAGGTGAACGAATTCAAGGAATGATATTTAGGATATGATTAGGAAACTGGGAATATAAATATGATAGTTTCCTTAACCGATGCTTGTAGTCTTATTAAAAATATGCCATAGTGCTTGTAGAGATAGATTAAATAGATCGGGTTAAGAGATAAGATTATTGTAGTTGTTACAGCAGCGGTTGATGAAACTGAATTTACATAATATAAAGATGATTCATCAAGAAAAAACACAACAAGATCTGTGGTTAAATATGGAGGTGAGGGTGACGTATACAAACAGTTTTAAACAATAACGACATATTCAATATTATTTATCGACAAGTTTTACATACGTATTTGAAATGCTCGTTAAAAACGTAACTATAAATGTGTTTGTCCAATGTCGACAGTAAATAAAAAACTATGTAATAAAAGCAAAAAAAATGTAAAATGAACAATGTGAATTTGATATGTTTGAATGAATATCGACAAATAACTTGAGAAATTACATAGGAAACGGATTACATAAAATTCTAACCAAATTTACGCTCTATGCAACCTTGATTTTGTTTGCCGATAACAATACAAGAATTCTAAATAATTTAGACGTGGATCTGAAACTAATCCAACCCAACGTTCATTCTATCTGTATGGTCAAATCACCCAAGATTTTAATTTTATTTAGCAATGTGGTTTATCAAATATTATCTCCAAGGCTACTAATTTGTAACGAATACTATCTTGTAACTACTAATTTGTAACGATTACTATCTTGTAACTACTAATTTGTAACGAATACTAATTTGTATCTACTAATTTGTTACTAACTAACGAATTATAACTTGTAACTACTAACTTTTAATGAATAATATATGTTTTTATTCTTCATGTAACTACTAATTTGTAACGAATATTAACTTCTAACGAATATTATCTTTTAACTACTAATTTGCAACAAATATTATCTTGTAACTACTAATTTGTAACGAACACGAACTTGTATCTACTAACTAACGAATACTAACATGTAACTACTAACTTTTAACGAATAATATATCTTGTTATTCTTCATGTAACTACTAATTTGTAACGAATACTAACTTGTAACGAATATTATCTTGTAACTACTAATTTGCAACGAATACTAACTTGTAACGAATATTATCTTGTAACTACTAATTTGCAACGAATACTATCTTGTAACTACTAATTTGTAACGAATACTAACTTCTAACGAATATTATTTTGTAACTACTAGTTTGCAACAAATATTATCTTGTAACTACTAATTTGTAACGAACACTAATTTGTATCTACTAACTAACGAATACTAACTTGTAACTACTAACTTTTAACGAATAATATATCTTGTTATTCTTCATGTATCCTGTTGGGTCCTCCCAACATTGATCATTTGGGAGAAACTCTCCCTGCCCTGTGCGGAACAGGTTCTCCACATGCCTCATCCCGAATGTTTCGGAGCCAAAATAGCTGCTTCTTGCCGACCGTTCTACGAACCTCAATCTTCATTTTCATGATCAACTGAGGTTCGAGTATTTCTCTCCTCAAAATACGAAGTCTTACGGAGCTTGAGTGTTGTGAACAACTGTCTGTCAGTTTTCTCTACGCAAGACTTCAACGTTGCTCACCGCATGTCATTAATTGGTAAATGTATGCCAAATAAAATTTTGGCAAAAATATGTTTCATTCGACTTTCCACTAATATGTATACATTTTTTTGTATAGCTTCTTAGGCTACTTACATAATATTATACATATAGGTAGGTATAAGGTCGAATGTTAATTTAACACGCACGCAATAACACGAGATCTTGTTCGCAATGTTGAAATAAAAAAAACATGTGGAATAGAGGACATCTTTCGGTGGAGTAGATCCAGAAGAAGACATTGGAGGGACCACGTTGATAGAATGGAAAGTGATAGACTTGCGTATATAGCAGCAAATGAAATCCCTTCTGGTCGCTGTCCACCCGGAAGCCAACAGAAGAGATGGAAGGATAGTTGGACTTTGTCATCTCAGGAGGCATAGTTTTTGAATAACAGACCAACAGGTCTACTGAACGAAGAAGAAGAAGCAATAACATCATGCTGACACATTTCAAACTAACGACACTTTGGAAACTGAGTCTCCACCAGCATTCGAACCCGGGAATTTTTATCTCGGAAGTCAAATAATATATTTAACAAACTGAGCCATAGCATGCAATAAATAATATAATAATTTATTCCATCGATAATTTGCTCCACTTACAATACATAAACGTTGCGTCAGTTTCTATATTTGTTTTCACACGATATCTATTGTCATGGTAGGTATAGGTATAGAGTAATAAACAATAAGAAGATATCTATTGTCATGGTAGGTATAGAGTAATAAACAATAAGAAGATATCTATTGTCATGGTAGGTATAGAGTAATAAACAATAAGAAGATATCTATTGTCATGGTAGGTATAGAGTAATAAACAATAAGAAGATATCTATTGTCATGGTAGGTATAGAGTAATAAACAATAAGAAGATATCTATTGTCATGGTAGGTATAGAGTAATAAACAATAAGAAGATATCTATTGTCATGGTAGGTATAGAGTAATAAACAATAAGAAGATATCTATTGTCATGGTAGGTATAGAGTAATAAACAATAAGAAGATATCTATTGTCATGGTAGGTATAGAGTAATAAACAATAAGAAGATATCTATTGTCATGGTAGGTATAGAGTAATAAACAATAAGAAGATATCTATTGTCATGGTAGGTATAGAGTAATAAACAATAAGAAGATATCTATTGTCATGGTAGGTATAGAGTAATAAACAATAAGAAGATATCTATTGTCATGGTAGGTATAGAGTAATAAACAATAAGAAGATATCTATTGTCATGGTAGGTATAGGTATAGAGTAACAAACAATAAGAAGATATCTATTGTCATGGTAGGTATAGAGTAATAAACAATAAGAAGATATCTATTGTCATGGTAGGTATAGAGTAATAAACAATAAGAAGATATCTATTGTCATGGTAGGTATAGAGTAATAAACAATAAGAAGATATCTATTGTCATGGTAGGCATAGAGTAATAAACAATAAGAAGATATCTATTGTCATGGTAGGTATAGAGTAATCAGAGATGTGCTTTATTTCAAATAAATCCATTTCAAATGGAAATGCAAAATGCAAAATAGGTATTTTCCATTTTGCATTTTAAATGCTTTTTTATTTCACCCATTTCCATTTCCATTTCCATTTCAAATGCTTTTCTCAATGCATTTTGCATTTCAAATGCATTTTTGCAACATTACTCTTCTTTGGTAGCAAACCTATTTTTTTTATAGATTAATTTTATCTTTTGACACATTAATCTTGTAATCTCCTTTTGAACTAATTAAATTCACGTGTTTTATTTTACTTATATGGTTAACTGGTGAAAGAAGAAATTGTAAAATTGATCCCATACATGACGCGGGTGTGGAGGAAAATGTAAAATAAGTACCTAACTGGTCATTCTTATTATTCACTCTTACCAACACTTAGCCGATATTTCACAATTTTTCCTTATTGCAATCTCCATGAGCCATAGAGATTTCAAGATTTTTTAAACAGTGTCAGTAATAGGATGCTTCCCCCCTATTCTCTTCTATTACCAAAAAAAGTATACCCGTATTTTTTTATTATCATTTAAAATAATTTTTGTGGGTTGCTGAGCTTCAAAATTTTGAAAAATATATGCAATTTTGTACCTATTGCTATCGTCTATGCAACAAGTTAAAATATTTAATTTTGGCCCCAAAATGTGTTTAAATTATTGTAAGGTTTTGATGTCAGCATTGAAAAGTGTAGGATCTGATCCTTATGAATTTAAAATAATTTTTCATCCATTCGTCGTCAACTCGTGAAGCAAAGAAAAAATGTAGTAAAGTCATTGAAAAACGAATTCTATTAAAATATACCTCTCACTGTTCATTGAGATAGAAATCTAATAGAAAAAATGTAGTAAAGTCATTGAAAAACGAATTCTATTAAAATATACCTCTCACTGTTCATTGAGATAGAGATCTAATAGAAAAAATGTAGTAAAGTCATTGAAAAACGAATTCTATTAAAGTATACCTCTCACTGTTCATTTGATAGAGATCTAATAGAAAAAATCACAAAGAAATAATTTGTGGCTCTTAAAAACTCACGAATTATGGAAACAAAGGAATTGAAAAATATCCTTGATCATTTGTGGTACCTATCAATCCAAAGAGCTTATCGCACTTGCATTTTTTGACGAAGAAATTTTTCCAGAAATGGAATCGTATCTGACTTTTGAAATAAGACAAAGACTACAGTGCTGGTAAAAATACATACATTGCGAGCCGTGAATGATATTGTAGAACAATGAGTGGCATTATTTGAAGAATACAATAAGTTAATCATCACTAAAGAACAATATCTTCTTCTAATCTTTAAACAACATAAGAAGTATCCTGGGGGCCTAGACAACGTGTCATTTAACTCGAGAAACGAAACTCGTTAAGAACGAACTTTATTTGGTCAAGAAACGATAAATTTGGTAGACAAATTGCACTTTCGAATAAATCGCTCATTCCATGCACGCCGGTGGCACTCTATTGGTAGCACTGGTTTTACTTTACGCTCACATCTCCAAAGGTGGCGCTATTTTTGTTTTTTTTTATGTTGGTATTTTTGAAAATGCAATGTAAAATTTTCAGGCCTTCAGCATACTTCAGTTGTGTTTTGTTGTTTGTTGTGACGCGAAACATTTTGATCCTTTAAAATCTTGAAGTAAAACAAATTAATAATAAATATAACACGTGTGATTTTGTAAAATTATTGTTGTTTTCGGTGTTAATCTACATACATACCATCACGCCATGTGATGGTGATGGTGTTAATCTATTGCCAACTTTTTGTATTTTTCGATTTTCTTCGCAAGATGGCTGACAAATTTTGTTGTGTTTTGAATAAATTGTCAAGTGAAATACGGCGAAGTGAAATAAAATAAAATCTTTCATATGTGTTTTTTTTTAATAAATAATGATTGAAAAATGGTATTTTTTTATTTAAGTTATCCTTGAATCCATTCCTCAAAGCTGGAAACATTTTAAAATGGAAATTTAAATTTGCCGTGGACCGGTCGCGTATTCATTGCCCCTATAGCGGAGATGTGCGAAACCTTATGGATTATCCGGTTACAGCTTCTATGTATTGAGTGACACATCTGAAGTATACTGAAAGTTTACTTCTATATTATCTGTGATTCCATGTGTCGCTAAGCGACTCGACGCGTCTGTCGTTAAAAATCATAGACAATAATGTAATATTTGAATGGTTACGTTGTCAGATTGTATTTTTTCTGTGTCACACCGACACGGCCGCCCACCCCATGTTATGTGTGTCATATCTAGAGTATTTGAACATAGTGCGTAATTGTGTTGCTTTCGTTTATTTAAACGTAAAAAATGTTATTAAATTAAAAGTATGATTTGGTATCGTACGCAATATATATAATTTATATAGATTTAAACTTTCTTTTAGTTTATTTTTGTCTTTTGAAGTGAAATGATCTTCTAGGTTATAAAACTTTATTATTGTGCCTATAGTTTTATATTAAATGATTGAATATCTTTTACACGTGAACTAAGGTGTAATTTTATAAGATTTGAAACTAATAATGACAATATAGCGCACATTGCGTGTTCAATTTGAAGAAAAACTTGTCGTTTTGAAACGCTGTTGGTTATTCGATTTAAATGTGAGTATTGTAATTTGTTATCGTACAAAATATGTATAGATTTAAATTTATTTTGTGTTTGATTTTATATTTTAATGTGATAAATCTGCAACTTGTTATGTAATGAAGAGTAGTTGATACATAACCTTCATTAAATATAGTTCATCTTCATAATTTTTTATTTTATCATGATGATATTACTCTTAATCTACGTAAATATAGTTTTGTAATTATCAATTACAGTGGATTTTTATAACATTAACAAAACATACATTTCCTTACATACCTATATAAGTAATTGTCAATTATTTGTACTCGGATACTTAAATACAATACATAAAACCATATTTGAATGACAAAACCATATTAAAATATTATTTTAATAAAGTTGTATCAAATAATCAAGAATTTTGAGAAATGGCCTTCGTGGGTCAGTAGATTAGGTATCTGACTGCTGATATAAAGGTCCCGGGTTCGATACCCAGTGGAGATACAGTTTTTAATTGTGTTTTCATCTGCGAGACGATAAATATCATAAGTCTCCAGAATGAGGCAACTTGTTATTGGGTGCTTATTAAATTAATAGTTGACATAGTACCTGTTAGTTTCCTGAGAAGTAATGTATGATAAAAGTTATTTATATGATAAAATCATTCGTCATCATCTTTTTTTTTGTTTTCAGAAATGCTGATCATCCCAAACCATTCTATGGTCCGGCAGGCAAATATCACAGGAAGCCAAGTGTAGTGAATTGCCAGAAATGTAGAATTTTTTCAGTAATGCCCAACAGTCAACTAAATTAGAAGAAATGTTTATGCAGATTATTGGTATTACTGTTATATCTAACACCCTCCGTCTTCTACAGATAATGAAGTCGTGTGTTTCCGGTTTGTGTTTTATTTTGCTTAAATATTAATTCAAGAATAAATTTAAAAACAATATAACAATTCAACAATAAAAAATATTTGTATGTAGCAAAAAATGTGTGTCGTGATAGAAATGTGTGGCATTCAGTTTTCTTTGTTTACCCCAACCAGGGAAACGGTGTAATGTATGTAGGTGTGTAATAATATTAATGTTGATAATTTTATAATATCAATGTTGATAATTTTATAGCAACTTATGATAAATCCTATGTATATTGCAGACTATTATTGAGGTGTATTCATCTCTCTACTCATTCAAAAACTAATGAGGTACATTTTTTTTCTTACAGACAAACACCAAGAGTGCCGAAGTTCAGAGAACAACAATATCTATTGGATCGATGAGACGTCGTCGTAGATGATTGCTAACTCTGTCCATATTACCAAGTTTCTAAGATCGAAGAGCGTTCATAAATTTGCAACTCGAAGAAAAAGATGCAGCAAAATATGTTGCAAACGAGCACACTCAATATTATTTAAAATCATTTGGGCAGATTGATTTCAGCCATTGAGGGTTTAGGAAATGCTATTCAATGAGATTCTATTGCACATTTTATGTATTTAATCAATAATTGATTTTTTTTTAATTTACATAAAATCTAAAATTTCACAGAGTACAATTTATATAATATAATGAATTCAACCTTACAAGGATAAATCTGTATCTAGGTTTAAAAAGGTCACATTTGTGAAAGACGTCTGCTTAGTTAAAATACAATGCAAGTCATTTATTGACCAATTTGTGATTTTGATTCGGTGATGTTAAGAACATCAAACTCTACATATCTCTTTCTTTTGACAATCGTATTTAAAAGATAACAGAAGCTTTTGGTTAGTAAAATGTATGTCTCATACAAATGTATTGATTTAAAGACTTTGTTTTTTGTCTTCTGTAAAACAGGTGTAGAATGACTTACAGTGTATTTATAATTAAGCAGACGATAAACGACAAAATTAATATACAAAACAATCTGTTACTAGAAACACCAGTTGGGTACCTCCAAATTACTTATAACAATATTTATAACTTGAAATGATAAATACATTAACAAAAAATGGGTGACCATTACTATTGTAAAATAAATTTTAATATATATACTTCCATAGTTCAAATGAAGAAGGATTATAATGAAAAAAATATTTTTGCTAAATATTGTCAGTCAATACTAACATCTTGACAGTTTTTTGAAATTTACTATTAGATTCCATACATCATTTATTTAGTTCTAAATAACTATTGATTTTTTTTTAACGCTTTGTAATATGATTTACAGAAAAATTATGTACCTAATTATGTGTGTAAAAATTATTTGGCTTGAATGTTTAATTTAATGGCTTTGTATGCCTTGTTCTTTTATCAAAGGATTCCTGTTAAAATGAAACCATGAAATATGTTCCTGAGAAAATTAAATGGCACTTGACTTATTTAGAAAATAATTACTAAGGTTCAGTAAAAATCTTTGTGTAGACAAAGGATAATAATTCTTTATGTCCAAATAAAAGAATTATATAAGCCATAATTACATATTTAAAGATATGTACTTTGAATTATTGTCTGTTTTGATGCAATACATATTCAAATGTATTTAGCTGTGCAAGTATTTAGTCTGTGTCTTGTCTTGTATGTGCGTAGTGTATACTTTTTTTTGTTATTTCCAATAAATCATTCCACAAATATTATGTTGCTAATAGTCGTTCCTAAAACTGTAACAATTAGTATGAATTCATAGAAATAATTATTTTTGTTATTTTAAACAAATGTGAAATAGTTGTTTTTACTGTTTACTACTAGTTATTGAAGAGTATTTTTATCCTACCAATTACTAGTAGTAAAAACAATTATAATTGTAGTAGAGATTGGTGTAATTTGGTTGGTCAGACTTTTGTCTGATGTGGTTATTTTGTAAGTAAAAAATAAAATACTTTGTTTATAAATATTTCTTTTTATTGCAAAATATCCTCAAATTGGAGTTCAACATCAATTATTAACATTATGCTCAACACCTGGATATGTTTGTCTGCAGCCATCAGTGTAAATAGTTTGAATATAAATATACACAGTAAGTAATTATTAATTATTTATAATATTATCTTTTTTATACAGATATATTACAAATAAAAAATTCTTGGTGTTCTATTAAATTTAATTGATTATTGAAGCGTTTCATGCACATATTCAGAATAATAATTATTCTGATGATGAACCTTGCACGAAACGTGTCAACAATCGATTAAATTTATATAGAACAAATACAAAGTATTTTATTTGTAATATATCTCCATACAATGGTATCATCGTACCGACTAATGTATGCTAGTGAGACGTGGACATGGCAGAAGATGCATGAAAGTAGAATTAACGCGGTTGAAATGAGGTCACTAAGATAAATGTGTGGTAAACGGTGTACGATAGAATAAGAAATGAGGATATTGGACGAGTATGTATGATTGAAAGAGATATAATAAATGCCCTAAGGTGGTTTGGCCACATAGAAAGAATGAGTGATGACCGTCTGACAAATAAAGTATGTAAGGCTGACAAAAGATGAATGAAAAGTAGAGGTCGGCTTAGGAAAATTTGTCACGATCACATAAATGGAATTTTGAAAGATGGACATGTTAAAAGTAAGAATAACAGAAGAGCGTGTATGAGAAGATGCATGGATGTGAACGAAGCGAGAAATGTATGTCAAGAGAGAGGAGTCTGACGTTCGGTTCTCTCTGCGTGATGGTATGGTACAATGGAGTTTTATCAAGGATTGTCAATCGACAAACTATTAGTTATCTTTTTTATACAACTTGAACATGTTAGGTAATTAATTATTTCTCTATTTATTTTTTTTAATTGAAAATTGACATGCTTGATCATTTTTATTTATAGACATTATATTTTCTTAATGATTCTTTTTCTATTCTAATCCTGTTTATTTACAATGATCTTACTTATTTTCACTATTATTGTTGGTTCAGTGAAACAAAGAAATCTTAAGTAATATACAGAAAGCCCCAAGACTGCTCTCCACGCATGCCAGAAGGCCTGTATTCCACTGAATAAGTCCGTTTACACTAAAACCAAGATCAAAGTATGTCGCTATATTGGCTCAATCTATCCAATTCCCTTAAAGAATTGGTATTGTGTGATTTTGACAATCTCAATGTTAACCGTCTTTCTAGTGGTATATTCTTTCGACACAATTCTTGATTATACATAGAGTGGAGCCTTGAAAACCATCAAGTTAATTTTAGAGTATTAATTTTCAACGACATCGTCCGAAATTATTATATTTTCTTTAGAAGTTACTGGATGAACATGCTGCTATTGCATCGTTGTACAGTACACAAGCAAGGGTGATTTCTGCTGCTTTGACAGGATCAAATTATACATCTCCAAAATGATTTTGATAATTGTGTTTCTAGCATGTAGACGACTTCGGGTATACATATGTAGGTGTCCTCGCGATTTCCTTCCACAGCATTTAAAATAGGTGTCATAAGCCATGTTCGTTGTGGATAGCCAGTCACCTACATTAAGAAAAATAGATGAGATGTGGAGATCATTATAGCATTCTTTTATAATACTTATATAATATATTCAATAAGATTATTTTTTGATAGTAGTATGAATTCATAGCAGACATAATATCGTAATAACCAAATAAACACATTCGAAATATGCGAAAATATTTTTTTGCGTATATTATATCGAAATTAAAATGTATTTCAAGTTTATATTTACCAGTTCGAGGAGAAAAACAAAGATATTAAACGAAATAATCTTTTTCCACGGCAAATTTTACACACCAATATCGGTTCTTTTTTAACCAAGAAAATTTTTCACTTTGCGTATATTTTAATACGTGTTTACACAATTTATTGAAATCAAAATGTATTTAAAGTATGTATTTAACAGCTCAATGATAAAAATCTGTGTATATTACGTTAAATATACACAAAAACTCACTCGAAACATCACATTCCAGACCAAATTATATACGCTATTAGTGTTCTTTATTTAGTCAAGAAAGATAATTTTATCGACACGATGTGTCAAAAATATGGCACGTTGTCTACCAAATATCAATCATTTGTATGCCGTCGTTTGGCGTCGCCACGAAAAGCTTAGCTTTATTTACTCATGCTACACTTATCGTTAATACATTTGCTCGTTGTCTAGCCCTGTCACGTGACAACATTAATCTCCATACAATGAGCTATCTTTTCGTATTTCCTTTCTTGAGTTAAATGACACGTTGTCTAGGCCCCCTGATACCAAAAATTCTACCTTGCTACCTTAAGTGGCTGGACAGAGCCAACAAAGCGGCTTACTGTGTTCGATGCATTGGTGTAAATGGTCCTACAGAGTTGAATGAATTGCCACATTGTCACCAAATGTCCACAGTGGTCAAAGCATGAGAACTTTTTCTCAAGGACTAAAAAAGAATTGTTTCATAGAGCAACATAACACTGAAATATTAGCATAAGTACTTGGAGTGCTTCTGATTCATTAATCGGCGCTATACGATTTTTTAAAAGAATAATAATTATCATTATATCTACTACAATATTTTTCATTTTCTAAATTAAATGGTAAGTTTTCAGGCAATATAAGGAATTTATATTTTTTCATAAATTGCTGAATTTTGATTACTGGTAGCGACCCCTAAACATGACATAAAAAAATAAAATAAATATATATAAATATTTTTTTGTGTCTTAGAATCGAATATTGGTGGACGCTTAGAAATTTCAAAAAAAAATTATATAAATTTTTGACCAAATAAGAAGTACCTACTCTAATAATATGTATATAACTATTATTTGTTTGGAGAATTAAAATTAGTCTGAACTTAAGAAAATTATTCCACAAGCTGTTCTACTTTATTTTTCATTATTAAATTACAAAACTGTTTAGTTCAATAATCATTTTAATACAAAACTGTTTTCTTCAACTTTTTCATTTCACCTGAGAAACCATTTAGCATTTTAAAAAGCATTTTGAAAATAGGTATTTTGCATTTTGCATTTGAAATGCTTTTTTAAAAACCATTTTGCATTTTGCATTTTCAAATGGAAATTTTCAACCCATTTCCATTTTGCATTTCAAATGGTTTTGGGTACCCATTTTGCACATCTCTGAGAGTAATAAACAATAAGAAGATATCTATTGTCATGGTAGGTATAGGTATAGAGTAATAAACAATAAGAAGATATCTATTGTCATGGTAGGTATAGAGTAATAAACAATAAGAAGATATCTATTGTCATGGTAGGTATAGAGTAATAAACAATAAGAAGATATCTATTGTCATGGTAGGTATAGAGTAATAAACAATAAGAAGATATCTATTGTCATGGTAGGTATAGAGTAATAAACAATAAGAAGATATCTATTGTCATGGTAGGTATAGAGTAATAAACAATAAGAAGATATCTATTGTCATGGTAGGTATAGAGTAATAAACAATAAGAAGATATCTATTGTCATGGTAGGTATAGAGTAATAAACAATAAGAAGATATCTATTGTCATGGTAGGTATAGAGTAATAAACAATAAGAAGATATCTATTGTCATGGTAGGTATAGGTATTGAGTAATAAACAATAAGAAGATATCTATTGTCATGGTAGGTATAGAGTAATAAACAATAAGAAGATATCTATTGTCATGGTAGGTATAGAGTAATAAACAATAAGAAGATATCTATTGTCATGGTAGGTATAGAGTAATAAACAATAAGAAGATATCTATTGTCATGGTAGGTATAGAGTAATAAACAATAAGAAGATATCTATTGTCATGGTAGGTATAGAGTAATAAACAATATGAAGATATCTATTGTCATGGTAGGTATAGAGTAATAAACAATAAGAAGATATCTATTGTCATGGTAGGTATAGAGTAATAAACAATAAGAAGATATCTATTGTCATGGTAGGTATAGAGTAATAAACAATAAGAAGATATCTATTGTCATGGTAGGTATAGAGTAATAAACAATAAGAAGATATCTATTGTCATGGTAGGTATAGAGTAATAAACAATAAGAAGATTTTTCACAGAAACTACTTTGATGAATAAAACATAAAAAAACCGACTTCAAAATAAATGTGTGTCGAGATAGCAAAAAATGTGGCGTTCGGCTCTCTCTGCCAACTCCGTGAGGAACAAGGTGTGATGGTATGTAGTAGGTATATATTTTTTTTTTACATTACTTCTCGGGCAACTAACAGGTACTATGTCAAATATTAATTTAACACGCACCCAATAACAAGTTGCCACATTCTGGAGACTTAAGATATTAATCGTCTCACAGATCCAGACTGAAAACGCAATTAAAAATGTGTCTCCACCGGGAATCGAACCCGGGACCCTTGGATCAGCAGTCAGATACCTAACCAACTGAGCCACAAAGGCCGTCATGTCGTGTATATATGTAGTAATAATATATTTCATACAACCGCCTATACGCCTTTGGAAATTGTAGAGTTTGATGATTTTATTCCTCACTAACCCAAGGGGATATAGTGCGGAGTTATGATTTCGCAATTTTTAAGGCTATTTTTTATTGCAGATTATCAACTAGTATCATGCTGAGATTGTACTCTGAATGTTTCATCACAATGTATCTGTGTGTGCTATGTGCTGTACGGCGTGTTAATTTTACTTTATCAATAATTATAGACTAAAGAACTAATTCGATTCTTTTCAAATTTTGCAAATATGTATATCTAATACTCGCTTAGACCCCATTAGATTTTGAAGGATATCTGAATAGTGCTTCTCATTTTTTTAAACTATCAAATATTTCAAAGTGACCCCAAACTCAGGAAACTTAATATTTGTTATTTTTATTTTCAAATTGGTAAAAAGGCACATCACATTCATAAAATGGCATTGAAGAGTTATCATGTTTTCATAATAAAATATTTGAATAAAAAAATAACCGAAAAAACTCATTTCATGAAAACGCTGAAAATTTTTCATACAAAGTTTTATACTTTATGTTATGACTTGTTAGTGAGGAGTTTAGCGTTGGCCACAACCCACTCGTTTTCTCATGAGTCAGAACTCAATGAAACTCCTATGTGTGATCATCTCTGAAGCTCTCCCTTCATATAAAAAAAACAATCATTAAAATATGATAATATGGTAAAGAATTACTATCGCTGAAGTCAAAATGGCAGAGCTTGATGATTTTCTTAAGGTTCCCTTGATCAGGGGGGCAAGTCTGGTCCAACAGGCGAAATCAAAACCCTCGTGATTACCCATATCTTGGATATAATTATCATATGGAGTTCTATGACATCTAAAGATATTATAGAACTCCATATTATAATAATTATATCCATGATATGGGTAATCGTCCATGAGGGTTTTGATTTCGCCGGTTGGACCAGATTTGCCCTCAGGTGAATGAGATTTAGGACATATGGAAAGGAAACTGGGAAATGAACTGGAAGGATGAAATAGGATAATTTCACTAACCGATGATTTTAGTCGCATTAAGAATATGCTTTAGCGATTGTAGAGAAATATTAAATAGATCTCGTTGAGGGGTAAGCGAGTTGCAGACCAAAAGCTAAGCTAAGGTAGTTTAGTTTAGCTCGCATAGCTGAGGTCATTTTTCATAAACTCACATAGCTTAGATTTTGCCCTACAACCGCCTTTATGTAGTTGTTACAGCGTTTAATAAAAATGTTTTGATCGTAATTTGTTCTTGACAGAGGTGTGTAAAATAGGCTTGTGACGTGATGTTCTAGACGGGCAGTTAAAGGCATTTTTTCAACAAGATAAGAACTATCGACCAAATTATTTAATATAACTATAACACTCCACGTACCAAACAGGCACACCCGTTCGAAAAATTTATTTCATCCACCTCAATTCAATTCAATTCTCTGAATGAATCGACATTATTAAGCCAAGATGCGTGTACGAAGGAACATTTTGTATGGCGTAGTGGACTTTTTGCATGCTAATAACACCAACTAGAGGCCTCGCAGCATATATGTTCCTATACATAGATTTACTCAGAATTCGGAGTAGAACATTTTATGTGAGTTTTGTGTGTCTGTGTGTGTGAGGGTGTGTCTGTGTGTGTGTGTGTGTGTGAGGTGTGTGTGTGTGTGTGTGTCTGTCCGTCCCCCCTTATAACTTTCATATTCTGGGTAGGATCAAAGGACTGACCTCCACACTATCCTATCTTGACGTACATACTTAGGTAAGTAAGTAAGTAAAATTTATTATGAAAAAAAAGATACAGAATGATAAATAATATGTCATGAAAATAATAAATATGTTATATGAGGATTGAAATTCTACCCGAAAATAAGGAAACCTTGTGCTTCGGGGAGGAGTTCAGAAAAACATAACAATTTACAGTTTACATAACCTAGGTACAGGTAGATGTATTGAATAGAAAACTAAATATCTTAAAATATTAAATAATTTGTATTGATGGGTTTATAGTTTGGTACTTATTCTTCAACTATCGCTATCGACAGTTGGATCTCATGTGTTACATGCAACTAGTCATACTAATTTATTACAGATATCACTCGACTATTTACATAATTCAACATGACAGTAATCTAAAATTTAATCACAGACATTTTCCATGACTCCATAGAGACTTAAACAGATAAAGATGTTTTTCAACCCAGTTCCCTAACTCCTTCAAAAAAGCTCCTTTCTTCACACCAATTATCCCTCCTTTTCCTCATTTTATTCTTATTATGTATTGTATTTTAGTATCAATCGTTTTTTACTCCTCACTAACCCAAGGTGATATAGTGGGGAGTTATGATTTCGCAATTTTTAAGGGTATTTTTTTTTTTGCAGATTATCAACTAGTATCATGCTGAGATTGTATTCTGAAAGTTTCATCACAATGTATCTGTGTGTGTGTGCTATGTACGGCGTGTTCATTTTTTACTTTATCGATTATAGACTAAAGTACTCATTCGATTCTATTCAAATTTTGCAAATATGTATACCTATGTATACCTAATACTCGATTAGATCCCATTAGATTTTGAACGATATATGAATAGTGCTTCTCAATTTTTTTAACTGTCAAATACTTCAAAGTGACCCCAAGCTCAGGAAACTTAAAATTTTAAATTTTTGTTTTCAAATTCGTAAAAAGGCACATCACTTTCATAAAATGGCATTGAAGAGTTATCAAGTTTTAATAATAAAATATTTTAATAAAAAATAATTTAACAAACTCATTTCATGAAAATGTTGGAAATTTTCCATACAAAATTTGAATACTTTATAGAATGACTTGTTAGTGAGGAGTTTAGCGTTGGCCACAACCCACTCGTTTTCTCTCTTATTGTTGTTATTCTTTTACCTACTGCTCAGCATACTTGTTTAAATATTTTTAATTCATTCTTTTGTAAATTGAAGAAAACATAATTGTTTTGTACTAATTCTAATAGCACCACACAATTGACAAAGCTGTAGTTTTCTGAAATAAAATATTTTGTAAAGAAGTAGGATGTCTGTGAGTTTTTTTTTTCATTTTCTTCGGATGTAATTTGTACTCACTTGAGCATTGGAAATAAGTGTAATTTTTGTTTTAGATGCTCAGCATAGAAAAACTAGAAATAGAAAAACTAGAAATCATCTTCCATTCTATTGTAAAAATACTACAAATTTAACACACTATTATACACCAATACATCGAATTCAGAACTTGGGAAATATATGCACGGTCGTTTGATTTTTTTAACACTTCCTTTCATATATTTAAAAACGAACTAACATCAATGCTTTATAAAAAAACAGTCAATCGCTGCTAACAATGTAATCTCGTTTGAAATGTGATATTTTTTAAATTTTCTGTCATATAGATCTTTTCTTTTTTTTTAAGATTTGCAATACATTTTTTTTGTTTGCCTACTTTGCATGTATAGTATAATATACTATACATGCGATAATATTATATTTTTTGTTATTTATTTTGTTTTATTATTTAGTTTTTATTTTCCTAAGTATGTACCCATATGTTTGTTTTTATAATTCTTTCATTTTTTTTACATTATTTTTATTATTTATATAAATTATTTGTTTTTTTATTATATAGTTTTTAATATTTTTATGATAATTATTATTTTTTCTTTTTTTATAAGTGTGCATATTATTTTTATAAATTTTAATGATTTTTATGTTTCAATATGTATACCTAAGTACCTATATCTTTTATTTTAAATTGATTTTATTTTCACTTACTTAATATTATTTTTTATATTTACTGTTTTTGTAATAGTACCTTTTTTTTCTTTTTAAGTGTGTTTATGATCGTTTTATTTTTTCTTTTGTAATTCAATGTGTGTACTAAATTGTTGTTCATGTGTGTAATAGGCAATTTGCCGTAAATAAAATAAAATAAAAATAATAATAGATTAATATCGACTACATAATACCGATTTTTATTTCATGGGTTATAAAAATATCGATTTGCGTTCTTAAAAATTAGCCTCTATATTTAACACATACATAATATATTTTTAACTTCAAACTTTCGATGTTTTAGTGAATGGCATATTGAGAATTAATTCTAACATTACACATCCCTACTTAATACAGGCTATAAAAAGAACCCATTGTGATTTGTGATCTATATAAATATGTATTAGGTAGTAATAAAAGATGTGGTTTGTGGTGAACAATACAAAAATAATAACAAGAATTACAATAGAAAAACATTCACACGATAAAAAAAATTAAATGAAAAATCTCTTCAAAACAAGACAGTAAAAATAAATAACAAAACAAATGTATAGGCAAGAGTGCATAGAGTGTATAAAACAATATACTACCTTATTTCTATCGAGCTAGCCGCTCTGGTACTATAGTGGTATCAACATGAACTGACGACTAGGGTTATAAAGCTAATTAGCCTTATATTATATCTTATAATTTGTCTTGGACTGAACGAGTCAATGAGGTTAGCCGCAAGGTTTTTCGTAGTATCCACTCTCTGAAAAGACTTCAAAAATTCCTTCCTACCAATATATAAAAATAAACAATGTACAGAATCTGTAATACATACAATAGGCATTTCCAAGAGATCGACATATTCTTACTTAGCGCCCCCACATTTAAACAAATATATCAAACTTAAAATTTCATCCTCATAATCAAATTTAACACTTAATATACTGACACATTTATATATGCAATTTCACACATCATTCACACAATATCTCACCATAATAATATGTAACCATTCCTAATGTATCTTAATATACTACAATAACTTCAGCGACAACCTGTAATTGGCTTTATTATTA
The DNA here is from genome assembly GCA_963576475.1 of Molanna angustata. Lineage (NCBI taxonomy): Eukaryota > Metazoa > Arthropoda > Insecta > Trichoptera > Molannidae > Molanna > Molanna angustata. The sequence goes on along the minus strand of OY754974.1, from coordinate 9,321,273 downwards.
ATCAAATCATCTCTATTTTATATAATTTATTATAATATGCTGTATGTGTTCTTCTAAATAAAATAAAATAAAATAAAAATCTTGCGCAAACTCTCCTTCTCCCTATTCTTGACTATGCAGACATTTGCTGCTAAGATATCAGATATCAATCAAGAACATCTTAACAAACTAGATCGTCTACAAAATGTCTGCGTACGATTCATATTTAACCTCCATAAGTACGATCATATATCGCATCTTCGCAAACAACTTAAATGGCTTCCCATCCATCTGCGCCGAGATCAGCACACCCTCTGCCTCCTGTTTAATGTATTAAACAATCCGAATGCCCTCGCATATCTAAAAGAAAGAAGAAGAACCGTTGGCCTCTCATGGACTCCCACTTCGGTCTAGAGAAGAAAGAACCCTCGCCATCCCACCTCACGTTACAGATTACTATTCATCTTCTTTCACTATTCATGCTGCCCGGCTGTGGAACAATTTAGCATTTAATACTAGAACTGCCACATCGCTTACAATTTTCAAATCGTCTTAAATGCGCACTCTTCCTTTCAATTCCATAACGAACATATATCCCAAATTCACTTTCCATCCCTTTTGATCGCTCCTCATCCTCTAGCTCTCTCCCTTCCCTTTTTGATTTTCCTCTCATTTCTGAATTTGAGTAATTTCTCACTTTTGTTTTGCTGTCTTATGCTGGTTGTGTTATTATTTATTATGTATATGCCGAAACTATGATATGTACTTTTGATCTCAGATGGTTTACTAGAAGAAATTGCCTCCAGGCAATAAGTCCGCCATTTGTACTATGTAATTTTATGTATGTACAAAAAAGTGTTATATAAATAAATAAATATAATTAAAAGGGTTATAAAACCTTAGGGTTATAAAACTAATCCGCTTTAGATTATATACCGCCTTAGATTATATACCGCCTTAGATGTAATACCGCCTTAGTAATCCGCATTAAGGATTGGTTTTATAACCCTATCATCACCAGTTATCGATCTCTTCAAAAACGATTCGGTTTCATTACGTCTCAATAAAGAATCGCAAATGAGTAGGTACACAGTTCATTAGGTTTCTTTCAGTGAGCTCATGTGGCACCCAAATATCGAGCTTTTTCTTGTACCCAGCTTTTTTTAAAAACTGTTTTGTGGACTATTACCAGTTTTTCAGCCATGTCGTAACTACTGATATGCCGATCTTGCTCCACTTTTTCAAAAATGGCGTCCATTTTATCCGTAAAAAGACGACCAAAGCGAGGTGCATTTTTGACATCAAAATTCCCGGATTGAAAACGCTTAAACGAACTTCGTGCTCTGACACTGCATTAGGTCCGTAAACGACACAGATTTTTTCGCGGCTTGCGTTACATTTTTTCCTTTTTTGTTATAAAGTTTTAAAATGTATCGAATTTCTTCATTAGATTTACTCATTTTGACAAAAAGAAAAACAAATGGAAAATAGCTGGAAACAACATTTTACTAATTTTGTTCTTGTTTTGAAATGTAACCTTTTTAATGTCATCAAAACCAGCCAGATACAAACGGTACAGCCAAAGATATTTCATTACAAGTTTATACATACTTTATATGCGAAAAGACTTTCTATCCAACCTATTATATAGATCAGATCTTTATAAACGTATACTTAATGTATCATAGATCAGGGGAGCAAGTCTGGTCAACCGTCGAAATCAAAACCCTCCATAATATATGGAGTTCTTTAATATCCTAGCATAGTATAGAACATATGTAGTATAGATATGATTATTATATCCATGATATGGGTAAACATGGAGGGTTTTGATTTCGACGCTCGTGATTACCCATATCATGGATATAATTATCATATGGAGTTCTATGACATCTAAAGATATTATAGAACTCCATATGATAATTATATCCATGATATGGGTAATCTTGAGGGTTTTGATTTCGCCGGTTGAACCAGACTTGCTTCCCCTGATCTCTATAAACGTATAAATGTATTATAGATCAGATCTCTATAAACGTATAAATGTAATATAGATCAGATCTCTATAAACGTTAAATGTAATATAGATCAGATCTCTATAAACGTATAAATGTATCATAGATCAGATCTCTATAAACGTATAAATGTATCATAGATCAGATCTCTATAAACGTATAAATGTATTATAGATCAGATCTCTATAAACGTATAAATGTAATATAGATCAGATCTCAATAAACGTATAAATGTATCATAGATCAGATCTCTATAAACGTATAAATGTATCATAGATCAGATCTCTATAAACGTATAAATGTATCATAGATCAGATCTCTATAAACGTATAAATGTATTATAGATCAGATCTCTATAAACGTATAAATGTATTATAGATCAGATCTCAATAAACGTATAAATGTATCATAGATCAGATCTCTATAAACGTATAAATGTATTATAGATCAGATCTCTATAAACGTATAAATGTATTATAGATCAGATCTCAATAAACGTATAAATGTATCATAGATCAGATCTCTATAAACGTATAAATGTATTATAGATCAGATCTCTATAAACGTATAAATGTAATATAGATCAGATCTCAATAAACGTATAAATGTATCATAGATCAGATCTCTATAAACGTATAAATGTATCATAGATCAGATCTCTATAAACGTATAAATGTATCATAGATCAGATCTCTATAAACGTATAAATGTATTATAGATCAGATCTCTATAAACGTATAAATGTATTATAGATCAGATCTCAATAAACGTATAAATGTATCATAGATCAGATCTCTATAAACGTATAAATGTATTATAGATCAGATCTCTATAAACGTATAAATGTAATATAGATCAGATCTCAATAAACGTATAAATGTATCATAGATCAGATCTCTATAAACGTATAAATGAAACATAGATCAGATCTCTATAAACGTATAATGTAAATTTGCATACTTTTATTTATTAAAATACATAAACGATGCACATTATTATTGTGAGTAATGAATGAAGATCTATAAATAGATGCGTAATACATTAAATGACAATGTGATGATGGTATCAGTTACAAGAATGACACAGGGCCACGTGGAGTTAATGAATTTGAATCTTTGCTCGTCTTGTCTTACATTATATTATATGATATGAAACAAGCAAGTTCAAGAGCATCAAATATGTATCGTTAATCAATATCTATTGGAATAGTTTGTCACAGAGGCTATAGAAGAAACTGATCTAAGTTTTTAATTGAACCGACGGACCTCAAATAAAAAGAGTTGGTAGGTAATACTTTTTTTTTATTAGGCAATTCACCCTGAAAAGAGTGCTTTTTACCAATTTAATGTTTACTGTTTATAAGGAAAGTTATTTTTGATCATATGTTTAAATTATTTAATAATATGAATTTTGAAATGACAGACAATACACAAGAATTTTGGAGAGACAAAAGATGTTGGATATTAAGTGGAGATTGGTGAGTAATTTTGATGAGTAATCTGTATATACTTTTGAAATTGGAATTGTTTTTACAGTTAAAAAATACGCGATTAATTGTTTCATCCTCCTCACCACACTGACAAAGAGGACTACTTAAAACCATAATTCTATACAGATGGGAGGCAATTGAACAGTGGCCAAATCTCATTCTGGAAATACATGATATAAACCTTTTTGAAAAATTCCTTTTATGAAACCAAGTTCTTGAAGAGATTTTTTGCTGGATACCTGCAGAATATGATCCTTTGTATTTTTTTGTTGTGGACCAATTTTCTTCCCACTTGGAAAACATATTTGCTTTAAGACGAGGTAAAAGATCTGAGATTGGGAATACTTAAAGGATGTAAATCTCAGAGAAATATAAATATTGCAGGTGTAAGAATTACAGATATCACCAAACTATAAAAATCTGAATATCTAACTGCGAGTGTGAATCATTTTTACACCCTTTTAATTAACTTCAAATCATGCCTGCATGTCCGAACTAATTTTTTTCTGAACTTTTGGAACTGTTCTATAAATATTTATTTTTAATATAATATTTATTTTATAATACAAATCAATATATAAATTCACTAGTAATAATATTCTTACATATTTTTCCCTGCAGTACCTCATCAAAAAGATTACAATCTTGTGCTTGATGAGGGAAGCACTTATAAAAAATAAAAATATCAATACAAAGCAAATTCAACATAAAAGTAAAAGTAATTAAATCAAACCATACATGAACAAAAATAAAATCAAATAAACATCAAAAAAAGGTTGAAAATAAATGAAAAAGAAGAATACTCAAATGAGAAAACATATCAGAATACATATTCAAACCAAAAAAAGAAAAACATGAAAATAATTGAAAAATGAGTAATATAGAATTATAGACGATTCAAATATATCAAAACACATATTCAAAAATAAAAAAAATAAAATACTGGAAATTGAAACAAATCAAAACAACAAAATCGAAAACTACTATTTTAGAATGTTAAGTGCAATTTTAATTTATGTTTAAATTTTTTAAATTCTTTTATCTGCTTTAATTCATTTGGGAGGCAATTGAAAAATTTTATTCCCAAATAAATGTAGTTGTTTTGTAATTGTCCTGTATTACATTTGGGTATTTTAAAATCATTTTGGAATCGCAGAGACTTATTTTTTTCAATTTTTTGTAAAACATTATCTTTAAAAAATTGCAAAATAGACACTTTTTTATAAATATTATCTACTTTGGGTACTTTGAACATGTCAAATAGTGTTGTAGTGGGGAAAGTGCGTGTTTTCTTAAGTATAACCTTTATGATTAATTTTTGTACAACTCTAACTTGGTTTAAAATATTGTCATATGCTCCTCCCCAACCAACGATTCCATAAATAAGCAAGGAATGGACCGTCACATAATAGATGTTTTTTAGGTTTTTTAAATTTAATACATTTCTTAGTCTTATGAAATTATAAATACATTTCCTTATTCGTTTAACTAAGTCACCTAAATGCGCTTTCCATTTCATGTTTTGGTCAATAATAATATTAACAAATAAAGTGTTTTTTTCGACAAATAAATCCGAAAACAATGCACATTAGTCATTATTCTCTATAAAAAACGATTTTTACTGCCCACCTTGTTGTCAAAATCTTCGCTTCGATTCATAATACAAAATTTGCTTACTGCGACATCTACATAGTATATTACATATATCGCGGGCGTCAAGCCAGAAGGGCGTACAAACGAAATGACTACTTTACAGGAGAGACAAAAATACATTTATTTATTTCTGTAACGGTTCAATTTATCCATGTAGAGTTTTTTTGGAAAATATAGCAAAAATGAAGCCTCATCGAGGAGTATTCCCTAAATTTCAATAACTAGTGAACTTATTATTATATTTTGCACACACGCCCTTCTGGCTCGCTAATGTTTCTAGATGTGGACTCGATTTTTGCATAGAAAATTCATAATTTTTGTGGGGCGTAAAAACAAATTTTATAAAATGTTATGAATCATAGCTTTTAAAGAGAAAAAATATGCAGCTTAGTTATGAGATGTACCTATTTAAACATTTTGATAGCGAAATTGAGACAATTAGTCTAAAGCTTCTGCCATTTTTAATGTTTGTAGGTACGCCCTTCTGGCTTGGCAGGTTTCTATGGCATCGTCAATTTTTTTGAAAGGTCGTAAGTACCATATTATTTTCTTTTTTCGATCAATTTGTTTTCAGACATTTTTCTTTAAAAATATCTGTTTAATGTTCGGAATATGCAGACTCGCCCATCTGGTTCGATAATATTTCACAAATATATCGGTTTAGTCTTCCAAGTATGTTTATAGGTACGCCCTTCTGGTTCGACAAATTCACCTATGCCATAGCATACGCCCAAAATTATTTTTTGAAATATCTCGAAAAATACGCAACGGGAATCCGTGATTTTTTACAGATGGTGGTAAAGTAACGTTTGGCATAAAAAACGAGAAATAGCATTTTTGCAGATACGCCCTTCTGGCTTGACGCACGCGATATGCAAATCTATTATTGTACTCGTATATTGGTGAAATAAACATTAGGTATATGAAATCAAATAAAAACAACGTTAACGAAACATTAGGTATCCACTAAATGAGAAATATGATTTGTTTTTAAAATCAGAAATGAATTTGAAACATTATTATTCTTGATTTCTTAAAACAGAATTTTGGCTTTTAATTCAGTATTTTCATCAAAATCATCATTGGATTCGACGGTATACATTATAGTACATGCAGATAGTTTCCGGCAAATAACTTAAAATTTTTCATCGTGGAGAAGGTCGGTTTGTACGCATACCAACCAAGCAAAAAAAAAAACTTATTTGCCGAAAACTATACGCACCTAATAAGCCTAATATTGTATTTTATTTTAGTATACTTTGTATCCTCCTGAGGAAGGGAACTTTGTTCTCGTATCATGTAGAGGAATTTTTATTCATTTGAATAAAAGTTATGTATGTAGTGGTGTACACAAAGTTGTGTTTTATTTCTTTTAATTAATTGCAAAATGATACCACAAAGTAAAAAACAATCATTTGTCGATGATGTTAATAAAAGTTATGTATGTAGTGGTGTACACAAAGTTGTGTTTTATTTCTTTTAATTAATTGCAAAATGATACCACAAAGTAAAAAACAATCATTTGTCGATGATGTTAATAAAAGTTATGTATGTAGTGGTGTACACAAAGTTGTGTTTTATTTCTTTTAATTAATTTCAAAATGATACCACAAAGTAAAAAACAATCGTTTGTCGATGATGTTAATAAAAGTTATGTATGTAGTGGTGTACATAAATTTGTGTTTTATTTCTTTTAATTAATTTCAAAATGATACCACAAAGTAAAAAACAATCGTTTGTCGATGATGGTATACGCACCTACTTTATACAAACCATAAAGTATTTTTTTAAGATTCGGTATCGTTCGATTATTTATGAAGCGATTTTTAACTAGTGGATGCAAAAATGTTTCAAATGAGTTAACATACTTTTTTACAATATTTAAGAAATATGATATTAAACTTGATATATTAAAACCGCCTAATGGACAATGAAGTTATGTGTTAGTAAGGGAAACTATCGCGTGCGATAAAAAGGGTTTATACGTGATTTAAATCATCGGAAACCTAAAATTAGTTTTTTTTGCATTTTAAGAAATAACCTGACATGAAATGAAAAAAATATCGTAAACATTCACTTTGACTTTGCGCAATCTTTATCCACACGAAAGATATGTTTCTCTACGACATATAGTTATGGAGTAATTATGAGAAAATGCCGTAAGAAGGGATATTATTAATATTTTTTTATGCTGAATTTTAAGATTTTATGACGAACATTCACTAGAGAATTTTGAAAATACTTAGAGCATTTTTTTAGAAACATACTGTTTAACACATTAGAGAAATTTGATATTAAATTGGGTGTTAAGGTTTATATGCATCCTTTAAACAAATCAACGGTGAAAACAGAGTGATTTGTAATAAAATATAATAATATTAGAGTAGGTAGGTACTTACTTGAAAGTAAACGAAATAGTTCATAACATACCTTCACCAAAATGCACATCTCACACCATGATACACATTTTAGATTCACCAAACCGAGATGACTTTCTCATTGCACTTAACTAAACTGCGAGATGTTCGCTGAATTCATCGAAATGTAACAACATTCATTACATCTATTTATAAACACTCTTGTTAAACCGTCGAAAGTTAAACCGCGTACCTACACCCATAGAACACACTAACTACCTACACCGTCGAACACGTCAGAAAACCAGACATACATAACTAACCTATAATCTTTGTTTATACCTAATACTTAATATGTAGCTGGTTTAACTAAATGTAACAGTGATAAGATACAAATGTGGTTATAAATTCGATAATCAATCAATAGAAATATACTTTCCTGTAGTTTGCCTGCCTCGCAGTGAAATTAAAATTCATATTGTACATAGAGGCGCATATCACCGGCAGGGCGATTAACATATAAGTTAAACGCTGCGATCGACCAAATTGTCCTATTTCGAACAATATTGTGTCTAAGTTTACGTCTATCCTTTTGCCTGTCATCCTTCCACTCACTGTTAAGATTGGCGCCTTAAAAATAATAATGTATCGAGAATGTCAAAGAACAGGTGATTCGATTTTTGAATTTAAAAGTTTCATACAAATCTGGAAACATGAGCGCGTCGCCGCGGAACGATCGAGAACTAAACTGTTCGCCTGCCGTGTCTTGCATTTTTACTCTAGACTGCGGTTGGTATTTTTAACACAACATACTCTTGTGTGTGTACAATATAACATGTGCTTCTAACGCCGTTTGCGATAAGGACCGAATCGAGTTTGTATGGGGTTTGCTTCCGTCCGATAACCTTTCGTTGTTTTCAATCGGTTCGACGCGAGGTATGTATTAATAATATATGTATATTATATACTTAATTGTTTACATTACGAATTATCAACCTGTCGATAATGCAGTGTGCTTCGGTGTGAGAAATTCGCACCAAAAATATATTACTTGCCGATCAATAAAATAAAAACGATGACAGAGTCGCACGCGGCATTCGTTCGCTGAAATTTATGGAAAAATGCGAAATAATTTCACGTCCCACGAAACGTCATGTCATGACAGAACAAAAAAGAAAATAAAAAATGTAATTTTAATTATATTTACGAGTGTAAAAACATAACAGAATGTTACAATTAATTCAATCGATTACGAATTATTGAAACGAAGTAATGAACGAGTGATTTGTTTTCTCCATTATACGTAGGTACCTACTTTTCTTTTCGATAATTACCCAAAAGAAAAGTTCTTTTAGGTAATTTTATTGTTTACAAGTCCTGTCCCTTCCGAGCGACTATATAATGCGACTCACGTGAGCGATTCGCATTATATATTAACCTTTCGTATACACTCGTTTCTCTTAAAAATACGTATGCGAAAAATATTATAATAAGTACTTTATTTAGTTATTTAAGTTCGGCAACCCACCCAAATCGAGGGTGAATAATAAGTACTTAAGTAAGTACGTAATAATGAAAAAAACTAATGACCTGATTAATTATCCTAATTGTTTACCTAATTCATTCTCATTTTTTTAAAGCAAAAGAATGTGTTATAAATAAAAAAAAATATATATTTTGAATTGCCTTAAAAAATAAATAATATATCATAATTTCTAAATATTCTATTTTGTGTAGGTGTACCTACACGTTCAATAATATATTTATTCTGAAACCGGTATTATTTAATAAAGAAAAACAAGAACATTTCTAAGCTTTTCAAGTCTGGTGGAGAATTTCCGAAACTTGAGCAGTGTCAGAAAACCAACCATTTTATATGGATTCTTTCATGCATTTTACGTAATTTTATTTTGTTTTATAATTTTTTGAAGCATTCCGGAAAAAATTAACTTTCCCGTAATAAAGAATCGATTATATATCAATTGATGTAAAAATTATTGCGATCAACAAGATACAGGACTTGTAAACACCTTAGTTTCTTCGGTGTTCTATTGTACGTACATAATATTATATTTTTTTCTGTGTATTCGCCGTTCTGTTTTCCTTTGTGACTAATAAATACTTCAACATGACATTTCGTCTAACGGATGGTGCAGCTAAAAAACACATTGTCAATAAAAAAAAGTTATTCAAGAAAAAAAAAATGCACGGTTAAATGTGAGTTGGATACTTAATTATAAAATAAGTATTGTAAAGACGAGAAGAACTGCAATATGCAATCATTGTGAAATTATATATATTATAATAACATGTGCATCGCAGACAATGTCGTGAGAAAATTATTTATGCACAGTCGACTAGAATTGCTTTGCATTTTCGCACACTTATCAAATTATACCAGTAGAAACAAATTTCAATAATTCAATTGGGTACCTCCTTTAATTTAGGAGCATTAGTTTTGAAAATCAATAAATAAGATTGTTTATGAAGTTATTAATATATGTCAGTAAGAAGAAGTGAGATTTGACAAAGAATTTAGGTGTCGCATGGAGACAGCTCGCGCGAGGTACATACTTCTATATGGAGTTGAAACCTGGAGAGCAAATGTCGAGCGCGAGCTAGTTGACACAAGGAAGCGAAGAAAGATATCATATTTGGGTCACGTTTTGCTAGGCCAGGTGTCGGCAAAGTGCGGCTCCAGAGCCGCATGCGGCTCTTTGCCTCCTTGAGTGCGGCTCTGGCACAAATATCCACGGACCCGCATTGGTAACTTTGAAATACAATTACAAGATTTAAAAAACAAGGAAATATGGAGCTCTAAATTTCAACGTCTTTGTATTGATTTGGAAATATTGGAGAAGAACAAATGTGATCTTAGTTCACAACACAAGTGCAGTCTGATTTGAAAGACCTGGAGAAGGAAGACATGATCATTTTCAACGTCTGGAATAGTATTCCTGACTCTTACGATCAGCTGAAAAAACTCGCGTTTGCTGTTCTTTCTCTTTTTGGTTCTACATATTCATGCGAACAATCTTTTTCAAGCATGAACTTTATCAAGAGTAAACTGAGAAGTCGTCTTATTGATGAGAACCTGGAATCATGCCTAAAATTAAAAACAACAACATACAAACCTGACTTGCTGAAACTTTCCAAGGAGATGCAAGGACATTGTTCGCATTAAGTGTTTGTCATTCATTGTCATGATTTAAATTTTCTTTTCTTTCATATTATTGCTTTGTAACGAATAAATCTTTATTAAGTTTGAAATCAAGTTTTATTCAGTGTACCCGTAATTTAATGAAGGTCTAAAATTATAATAAAGGTTTACTAAATTAAAAAACAGATTTGGCTCTCAGAATTTTTTTGCATCGTTGTAATGCACATATATGGCTCTTTGGTCAATAAGTTTGGTGCTAGGCAAAAGGTACCTACAGGCTGCTCCAACTGATTATGAATGGCTGCAATAGAGGGACGCCTCAGAATAGGAAGACGTCAGATGTCATGGCTCCGCAACATTCGTGAGTGGACCGGCATCCGAGACGTCGGCGAATTGTTCCGTACGGCGGCGGATAGAGATGCCTTCTCAACAGTGAATTCACTACAAATAGAGGGACGCCTCAGAATAGGAAGACGTCAGATGTCATGGCTCCGCAACATTCGTGAGTGGACCGGCATCAGAGACAAAATAGAGGGACGCCTCAGAATAGGAAGACGTCAGATGTCATGGCTCCGCAACATTCGTGAGGGGACCGGCATCAGAAACAAAATAGAGGGACGCCTCAGAATAGGAAGACGTCAGATGTCATGGCTCCGCAACATTCGTGAGTGGACCGGCATCAGAGACGTCGGCGGATCAAGATGCCTTCTCAGCAGTGATCGCCAATATTGGGGGGGGGACCTGGTGGTTCTTGAAATGTATATAGTTAATACATTCAATGATAATCATCTACGAACTTTTGTGCCATTTGAATTAGAGTTCTTGGTACGAAATTCGAAAATTTGTAAACATTAGCTTCATTTCATACGATGAGATATCATTTAGAATAATTGATGCTGCTTAAAAAGACACCAACTTAGAGGCTTCGCAGCATATATTGTGTTCTATATACCTACGGATTTATTCAGAATTCAGAGTAGAACATTTAGTGTGTCTGTGTGTCGTCGTCGTCGTCGTCCCCTTATAACTTTTGATCCGCTCAATTTACAAAGCCCAATCGAATTTTTGTTTCAGTCAGGGGTTATCAACTTTTTAATTTTTACTTTATTTTTCCATATATCTCATAAACCATAAAAGTTAGAACGCTGAAAATTGGTATAAATAGAGACAAATAAAAAATCTCAAATTTATTTTTTCAAAATAATTTCAAAGTTTCTCAAGCATTTTTTATTAAGAAAACCATTTCTTTTTATGATAAATTTATGTGATTAACTGCCGATATTTCCAAAGTTTTAAAAAATATCGAAAAAAGCCGAAACACCTCATATAGATAATTTAATTTTCTATAAAAAATATTAACATTGTAATATTACATCGCAACATTTTTTTAACAATTTTTATAAAAATTTAATTTAGTGACCACATCGCTTCATATAATTTGTATGGCAGTGGCCTATACATTATATCTAAGAAGACTTTAATAGTTTGATACCTAATCTCCAAAACATACATAGGTACATACCATCATGCTGTTTACATATTCTGGGTAGGAAAACAGACTGACCTGCATACTATCCTATCCTGACATACATATATTCGTCCTTATCCTCGTGACTGAGGATAGCGGCTGTAGTCCGTCATCACACGTATGGCCCGTCTCCATGCCAATCTGTTTTGGGCTGAACGCAGAGCACCAGTCACCGAAGACCCCATTGTGGACCTAACCAAATCGCTACATCTGGTCGGTGAGCGACCACGAGATCTCCGTCCTTCCACGCTGCCCATCACAACAAGCTTCTCGAGGCAGTCTGGTTCCCTTCTGGCAATGTGTCCAAAGAATTGATGGATACGCCTGTAACATATCGTCGATAGACGATCCTCGATATTCAGCTCGTCTAGAATGGACACATTCGTTTCTGGCTGTCCATGGGATGCGCAACATTCGCCTCCAGCACCACATTTCGAAAGCATCGATCCTCTTTCGCTCTGACTCCCTAAGTGTCCATGTTTCCACACCATACAGGAACATCGAGAATATCAGAGTCCTGATGAGTTTAGCCATCGTGTTTTTCGTCCAGTATAATTGAAATAAAAACCATTTCAAAATAATTTTTACGATAATATTACTTGCGTCGAAATAAATTTCAGCGAAACGTCTCGATGTCTTTGGGCATGAGTTGGATATATCTGAGATACATTTATACATGAAGGTATAATAAACCATTTATAGCATTTAGCGCGCACATAATCATTACTTTTGTACTCAACTAAATTGAAATAGGGTGACAATATATCAGGTTTTATTGACATTTCTCCGAGCTTATACATCATAATCATAAATCAATTAATGTGCTTATCTTAATTATTTGTCATCACTCTCCGCTAATAGTGGAAATTTACAGTTTCCTATTTTTTACTTCAAACCTGGGTATCATGCATAAATCGTATAATATTAGTAAAAAAGCAAATAAAAAAAAAAATGTTATCGCCAAGATGCAGCAAAAATTTTGGCGTAGTAAGGGGCGGTTAACCAACCAAGCAAAAAACACAAATTTGTCTTAAGAGGCTATATTTTATTTTATTTATAGAGTATATTTTAAAAATAATTTCCCCAGTACCCTCAAAAGATACGTCTTTTAAATAAGGAACAGTTTGTAGGTACGTACATCTTTATTCTATTGCATGAGTTTTTTGAAATTTGAGTATGATTAATATTTATTTTGTAAAATTAGTTTTAGTAAAACCTTTTTTTAATTTTTTTATTGTGAGTTACTAAAAAACTACGAGGCCTATGACGTAGATTTTTACTTCAATCGAAAGAGAATATGAAAATCTACCGGCTGAGTATTTTATTATTATAATATTTGAATTACTATTCTTGCTATTAAAAAAACCTCTAAATTTCTCACATATTAGGTGATATATTATGCTATATTTTTTCGTAATTCATACATTAGAAGATAATTTAGTGTGCATTTTTGCGCACATCCGTATACCCAGGGTGAACAAGTGCCTTAATATCTACCTACGTAATTTTTCTAGATTTTTAGTGGTAATAATGTTATTAATTTTCTTCACTTAAATACAGGAACATAAATAATTGTTGAACTTATAATCAAGTTGCTGGGAAGAATCATGAGTACTATTACATAAGTCTTCATATTTTTAAATGTGTTGAGCAAATTCAAGACCAATGGCAACACCAGAGTGGTCAAGGTCTTGAATTTACTTGCTTACAGTTGTGATATTGATCTTGCATATACAGTCGTGTCTTCTTGGTCATGGAAATCTTAGAATTTTGAAAAAATATGAATTATTTTTGTTATTATTTCTGTATTTCAATATGTAAATTCATAAATTAACAAGTATAGATACCGGCAGACTTGAAAAATCGATTGGGCTGCGCTTATCGAGGTACTATAACAAACGATGTAGATATAATATATTCACACAAGTCCAGACAGGAAATTTGACAAATCTCTTTGTCCCTTGAAATATCTCCGGAGTTCATACAACCGAAATGCTGGTCATCCAATAAGCCAGACAGTATTGCAAAAATACTTGTGCGCGTCATCATAATATACTTACATGATTGACATTTAGTGGACAGGTGTAAATTAACTGTATTTACATAAAAATCAGCACATACAGTACCAAAAATAGGTACATAAAAAAGATCGTTTTTCGTGGCTGAACTAGCATGCTCTCATTGGTTTGCCAACACTTTTTTTTCCGCCCGGATGTCCAGTCAAGGATTAAAATCTCCAGAACGAAATAACTTCGAAAATCGCTTATAATTATTGTAGTGATGAAATGCAAGACCAATACTGGATGGTCTTGTATATTAGATAGAATCTTGATCTTGCAATATTAATAAACGATATTTTAGCAAAAAAAAAAATATACATTCCTGAATATGTAATATAGTAATACGCACAATAGGCTAATCGTGTTTCGATATCTTTTGTGTTGTTATCATGTTTTTGTTTTGCGCTTCTCCGATGAATATAGGTACTGTAATTCACCGAAAGACTTGATACACAGGGAAAGTTGTTACACTGGAAAAGCTGATACACAGGAAACGTTAATATATTGGAAGAGCTAATGCACAGGAAACGTTGATACACTGGAAGAGCTGATACACAGAAAACGTTGACATATTGGAAGAGCTGATGCACAGGAAACATTGATACACTTGATGAGCTGATACACAGAAAACGTTGATACACTGGAAGAGCTAATGCACAGGAAACGTTGGTACACTGGAAGAGCTGATACACAGGAAACGTTGATACACTGGAAGAGCTGATACACAGAAAACGTTGACATATTGGAAGAGCTGATGCACAGGAAACATTGATACACTTGATGAGCTGATACACAGAAAACGTTGATAAACTGGAAGAGCTAATGCACAGGCAACGTTGATACACTGGAAGAGCTGATACACAGAAAACGTTGATACACTGGAAGAGCTGATACACAGAAAACGTTGACATATTGGAAGAGCTGATGCACAGGAAACGTTGATACACTTGATGAGCTGATACACAGGAAACGTTGATACACTGCAAGAGCTGATACACAGGAAACGTTGATACACTACTCCAAATTGAAAAAAATCATGTCAATCGCTCAAACACATGGCAAAAAAACTAACTCTATTCTGGAAATGTCAATTAAACACTATTGTATTTACAAATAAAAAATCAAAACATCGCTTTGCTGTGAAAAAATGATCAGTGGCATTTTGTTTTGAAAATGTATATGACATCATGAAGTACATAGAGAGTTTAAACAATTATAATTGGTGCAGAGTACACATATCAGATAAACATAACACAATCGATATAAGTAGTGAGCATTAACTAAATTTATGTGATCGTGTGCCAATTTCCAATAGAAATATGTAAGCGATATAATAGAATATGTAGATGCTATCTATGTATACTAAAGACTATAAAATGTATTAATATCCAGCGATAATGTGAGTAGTGATTTGTTATATTATGTATGTAAGCGCATCTGACAAATTAATCAATATTGACATCGTATCCATATAATTGCTACCAAAGTATATTATAAGAAAATTAATAAAACCCAACTGATGTAACAGACCTACACAATTATGGAATTTAAAGTAAATCTTGAGTTTAATATTAGGTAAGTAAAACATGGCTGCTTTAGAACCTATCCGTAAAATTGTTCCATTTTCAATTTTAAATAAATAATTTATGGCAACCTGTCACAATCAACTTCATGTTGGATGTTCAGAGTAGGTACCAGCCATAGATTTACATTATACAGGTACATAGATTTTTCATATAATATACTAGATGATGTACTCCGTGCAATAAGTGAGTCATGGTATGTCGCGAGTTTGACGTTTTGGTTGGCAACATATTTTAGTTTTCCTTACATTTCAACACATCCTAGATAACTGTTCTCTAAATCTTAATAAACAAAGTGTTTTTTCGACAAATAAATCCGAAAACAATTCACATAAGTCGTTATTCTCTATACAAAAACGATGTGGTCTGCCCACCTTATTGTCAAAAGTCCCGCGGAAAAAAACCTCACTTCGATTCATAAAAAATTTGCTAACTGTGATATCTAGTATATTATATGAAAATCTATGATTATATATCATGCATACGTAACAAAATTCAAAATTTGATTACGTAAACAATACCATTCCATGTTCCATTTTTAAATTTAATATATTATGAGCATAGATTTTTCCGGTGTTTTTTTGGCGTTTTGGTGGGCAGACCACGTCGTTTTTCTAAAGAGAAAAACGACTAATGTGAATTGTTTTCGGATTTATTTATCGATAAAAAATATTTTGTTTATTAAGATTTTGAGAACAGTTATCTAGGATGTGTTGAAATGTAAGGAAAATGGAAATATGTTGCCAACAAAAACGTCAAATGCGCAATATTCCACGACTCACTTTTTGCACGGAGTACTATGTACATCTAGAATATTATAATAAAAATCTATGATTATGAGTAGGTACCTATATGGCGATGGTGTTTTTTTCAGCTTATTTTCAAACCAACAGATTTTCATGATTGAAATATATAGAACTTTCAAAAGTTGGATAGATAGGGAACTCATAAGGAAGGCATAATTGGTGAACGTTGCGCAAGCGCATAAAGTGAACACGTAAACCAGCCGATGACAGGTCGTAAGCCCTGTAGGTGTCTTGAGTTCCTGTATCTCATAAAATGTTTATAGATGTTAAACTTTGTCATAAATCAATATAATATACCTACATATCTGGTTATAAATCATTTCTTATACGAATTCTAACAGAAACATTTTTTTCAATACAAAATATTTCAACGCATAGTTAAACAAAGTACCAAAGTCAGGATTTAATATCCTCACCCAAGAGAATCTAAGTAGTTTGTGATTTTTTATTTTATTTTATTTTATTTATTGAAGACAAACATACAGCCAATTTAGTACATAAGACAAGCAGACATTAATACAACAAATAAGCCAAAAATGTTTGATGAGTATTACTGGTTAACAAAACATGAATTGAGAAAAAAAACAATCAGTACCTAACATAATATTATTTGCTGTAGGAAAAGGAAATTGAAAGGAAATGGGACGATATGGGAAGCGTGCGTAAGATCACTCAGAGCGATGAGGGAAGGTGGCCAAAATGGATACTTTAAATCTTCTATGCGATGAGTTGAAGAGATCAATGTCATGGAAGAAAGAATCATAATTTCTGCATGCTCTGTATATAAAAGAGTGCTGTGCATAATTTGTGCCACAGATGGGAAGTCTAAATGTATATTTTTTCTAGTTTGTCTCGTCGGTATGTTGAAGGGAATTTTCGCAAGATAAATCCATGTGATAAATCCATTAAATGTTATTAAATCATTTTGAAATCTTAACAATAACTACATGGTTACGCCTTTTCAATGTCCCGGCATTTCTTATCCTTAATCGGTATCATTAGACTGAAAAATTGACTTATATAATATACATCAATTAAATCATTTATCAATTGTATAACCAATGACCAGCCAATGACCACATCTTCAATGCATTCATAGTGAGGTGAAGATATGTGACCTTATTATAATTAAACAAAGTTGACTTTTTCATAGTCATAGTTATACAAAGTTGACTTTAATGCATTCACAGGGAGGTGAAGATATGTGACCTTATAATAGTTAAATAAAGTTGACTTTTTCATAGTCATAGTTATACAAAGTTGACTTTAATGCATTCACAGGGAGGTGAAGATATGTGACCTTATAATAGTTAAATAAAGTTGACTTTTTCATAGTCATAGTTATACAAAGTTGACTTCAATGCATTCACAGTGAAGTGAAGATTTGTGACCTTATTAAAGTTAAACAAAGTTAATATTTTCGAGCCTGGGACTGGTTTTTGCTGCAACTGATCAATGTAGTTTTTTTTTTCATTTGAATACAGCGATTTTTTTTTTACAATTGGAGTTTTAAAAAATTACTATACCTAATAGAAAATCAGCCAATGGTGTAAACCGACCAAGCAAAATAAATACAGAATTTGTTTTATTACTTGAAATAATGGCCCCCTAGACAACGTGTCATTTAGCTCAAGAAAAGAAACAAGAAAAGATAGCTGAATGTATGGAAGTGACAGTTGTCGAGTGCCATGTAATTGTCACTTCCATACATTGAGTTATCTTTTCTGGTTACTTTTCTTGAGCTAAATGACAAGTTGTCTAGGGCGGCTGATTATTATTTTTTAAATCCTGTTAAAACTTTTATTCTCAAAATAATAATATTGATTTATTAAATTTTCCTTCATTTTTTCCTATATATTTCAATTAAAATTTAATTCATTTATCCCATATCACAATATATTATATATCAATGACCACATTGAATGTAAATGAGGCAAAACAGGTATGTCAAGATAGAAGAGTCTGGCGTTCGGTTCTCTCTGCCTACCCCAAATAGGGAAACGGCGTGATGGTATGTATGTATGTATGACCACATTATACAAAGCGCGTGTCCGCCCCTTTATGACATTTGAGATCGAAGTGAGAAAATGTGTCTTAAAAGTGGCTGAAATGAATACCTTAATACGCTCCATTGGAGATAGAACACTCAGGGACCGCATCAAAATGAGGCGCGATCAGGTTTATATGTGGTGTCCATAAGAGGACATAATAAAATAAGGACTGCGCGCGCATACTGTGAAATAAAACTAGTGGGTTATGGCCAACGCTAAACTCTCCACTACATAATGAAGTTTCCCTGCTAATATTATACTCTAATATCAATATGAAATCAAATAACTAAACATTGCCAAACATAAAAAAATTCTCTTGTAAAATATATATTTTTCATACAAAAATATATTATTATGAACATAATTTTTCAAACGGTTGGATGTTTTTCTTTTAACATTGAAGTTTTTAGAAGATTATTGGTATTGTATAAATAGTTTTAAAAAATATAATATCTAAAGATGCCAGGTCGTGAGAGCATTTTTTCAGTTTTAACAGATGAAATCATAGAGAAACATTGAGAAAAAATGAACCGTTGTCTATGGAAAACTCATCAGCTCTAAGTTTATGTACTTCACACATAAGTTCATCGGCCTTTTAGTTTGATCTGTACAGAGGACACAAATTTTCATATTTGTGTACGGCATACAGGATACGGCATACACACAAAAAAATCACAACAAAACTCAAAGTATGCACTCTCTACATGATACCCATTGAGAAATTGATCTAAAAAAATACTCTTAAAAATTGTGATATCATGACTCTCCACTATTCCATATAAGTGGAGAAGAAAAAATACATATGGAACTATCCGAAATAATGTATAGTTTTCGGTAGATAACTTGAGCATTTTTGTAATGGAGTGGAGCGGTTTGCGCATATACCAACCAAGCGAAAACACACAAATTTGCTATGCGCATCCAACACCAACTCCGCTGTGGCACAGTTGGTGTGCGGGCGTCCTGGGTTCAATCTCCAGCAGAGAAGAAATTTATTTAAATGCATTTCTCTCGCTAATATTGCTTCACTGGTCTGGAAACACTGGTTAGTTTGAAGAAATTGTTATATGGCAATAAACTCGCCACTTGCGCAGGGTGCAAGGAAGTGTTTATTATTATTATACCTACATAATAAGATGTTTTAAAATTGGCGCCAAATTATAATTATTTTTTTTAGTTAAAATAAAATGTTCGCCTCTTTTGCCTGTGGTATTTAAAAATAATTCACAAACAATTGTTATTTCAATTAAATCTCAGAACGACATTTTTTATTAATTAATGAGAAGACAAAAATCAACTTCAAAACTATTCCATCGTTGGCAATTTACAATGATTTAAAAATATGAACTTTGCCATGCGTCTGTTGACTTGTGAATGACAAAATACATTTTTAGATTATAAAAAAAACGTTCGTAGGATACGTGAAATGTGTGAAGACAGATGTACAAAAATGGCCACCAAGAAAATTTAAAAAAAATATATGACAAGTAATACTGAAAAAATGAACTTATATTCGTAGACTTGGCTTAGTAATCGTTTGTTTACGCTGCAGATATTTCAAGTGGGTTATAATTAACATAAGAAAAATACAGATATGTTAACTTCGTCTCATTGTTAAATTCCCTTTATATCCATGTCATCAGAGAAATACATATTTATGTCCATATTAAGTAAACTGCAGATAAAGTATTGCCCGTCGACAATCTGCCTACAGAGAAATACATATTTATGTCCATATTAAGTGAACTGCAGATAAAGTATTGCCCGTCGACAATCTGCCTACAGAGAAATACATATTTATGTCCATATTAAGTAAACTGCAGATAAAGTATTGCCCGTCGACAATCTGCCTACAGAGAAATACATATTTATGTCCATATTAAGTGAACTGCAGATAAAGTATTGCCCGTCGACAATCTGCCTACAGAGAAATACATATTTATGTCCATATTAAGTAAACTGCAGATAAAGTATTGCCCGTCGACAATCTGCCTACAGAGAAATACATATTTATGTCCATATTAAGTAAACTGCAGATAAAGTATTGCCCGTCGACAATCTGCCTACAGAGAAATACATATTTATGTCCATATTAAGTGAACTGCAGATAAAGTATTGCCCGTCGACAATCTGCCTACAGAGAAATACATATTTATGTCCATATTAAGTGAACTGCAGATAAAGTATTGCCCGTCGACAATCTGCCTACAGAGAAATACATATTTATGTCCATATTAAGTGAACTGCAGATAAAGTATTGCCCGTCGACAATCTGCCTACAGAGAAATACATATTTATGTCCATATTAAGTGAACTGCAGATAAAGTATTGCCCGTCGACAATCTGCCTACAGAGAAATACATATTTATGTCCATATTAAGTGAACTGCAGATAAAGTATTGCCCGTCGACAATCTGCCTACAGAGAAATACATATTTATGTCCATATTAAGTGAACTGCAGATAAAGTATTGCCCGTCGACAATCTGCCTACAGAGAAATACATATTTATGTCCATATTAAGTGAACTGCAGATAAAGTATTGCCCGTCGACAATCTGCCTACAGAGAAATACATATTTATGTCCATATTAAGTGAACTGCAGATAAAGTATTGCCCGTCGACAATCTGCCTACAGAGAAATACATATTTATGTCCATATTAAGTAAACTGCAGATAAAGTATTGCCCGTCGACAATCTGCCTACAGAGAAATACATATATTTTTGTCCATATTAAGTAAACTGCAGATAAAGTATTGCCCGTCGACAATCTGCCTACAGAGAAATACATATTTATGTCCATATTAAGTGAACTGCAGATAAAGTATTGCCCGTCGACAATCTGCCTACAGAGAAATACATATTTATGTCCATATTAAGTGAACTGCAGATAAAGTATTGCCCGTCGACAATCTGCCTACAGAGAAATACATATTTATGTCCATATTAAGTGAACTGCAGATAAAGTATTGCCCGTCGACAATCTGCCTACAGAGAAATACATATTTATGTCCATATTAAGTGAACTGCAGATAAAGTATTGCCCGTCGACAATCTGCCTACAGAGAAATACATATTTATGTCCATATTAAGTGAACTGCAGATAAAGTATTGCCCGTCGACAATCTGCCTACAGCGCATCCTTCGGTATTTTGGATATTTTGCCAGAAGAGCCCCAAATATTCTCGAAAAGTTCGTTGTATGGGAAGAAGATCAAGAGATCACCCATTGATTCGACGAAGTTACCTCGTTAAATCCGCTGCGGGATATTTATTCACTGATACTCTTCAATCTGAGAAAGATTCCAACCGTTGGCTTCTCATGGACTTCCACATCGGTCTAGAGCAGAAAAACCCCTCTCTAACCCACCTCACGTTACTGAATATTATTCATTTCCTTTGCCATTCATGCTACCCGGTTATGAGACAATTTAGCATTGGACATAGAGGCTAGAGGACGGAGCGCATCAGACGGATTTTAGAATTCTTTGTATAGGAATTCTTACAAGTGCGCCCACTGATCGGCAGCGGACGAAGCGCGCGCATCGGATCGTCAGAGGCAAAAATTCAATCGGATCTGTCATTGTTGTATGTGCATTTCCTATGGTGATGTCATATCGCCTTTTATGGAAAATTATCATTTCATTTTTTTATAAACTAATTTATTACTTTGTATAAACCACGTTATTAAAATTGCGAACTTAGCGTTCCCTCAGGCGGATTTTCAATATTTTGATCATTTTTACGTAGATAGTGGAAGTACCTATCTCAATCTATTTGGTGCCAAAAATGAATACTAAATTTGGGCAAAGATTTTTTGTATTTACTGCACTTCGAATTTATAATAAACTGCCATCGGACCTTAGAGGGTTAACTCAATTCAAAGCCCGTGGTACCAAGTGGCTACTCGATGTGGGTAGAACCCAAAATGAAAGTAACGTTGCAACAATAATTTCTTAACTTATTATTTTTTGTTGTCTGTTTATAAACAATCTATAGATTGTGTGTACCTATTTCACTTTTAAATCTGTATTTTTTAATTTAAAATATGTAATTATTCCTAATGTTTATTTTTATAGATTTCTTATTCTTTTGTTTTTTACTGTAATGTAATAAGTTCACAAATGTACAGGTGGCTGCTTCAGAACAGATTTATTCTAGTGAGGCGGCTATCTTATATTAAAATAATGTATATGTTTATATGATCATAAATAAATAAATAAATAAATAAATAATAAATATTATAAATTCAAATGTTAGAATGTTTTTTACACAATCACGCGAAAACATGTATATCTCTTAGAAAAGGTTATGGACTATATGTATATTTTTTTACATTCATTCTTATTTTCATTCAATAAAATCATTTACAAGCCGAGCATGCGATAACTAAGCCGAAAAAAAAATTTGTATTTGCATTTACTATGGTAAATTGTCAACAAATCCAAATGACAGTTGTGTCGGCAATCCGATTGGTGCACCTCTGTGGACGCACTGCCACAAACAAATCCGTCTGATGCGTTCCGTCCGATCCGTCCGCTGTGCCTGTATGGACGCTAGCTTTAAAACTGCTCCATCACTTCCAATCTCGTCTTCATCTTCCTTTATATTCCCTAACCAATGTACGTTCCACCTCACATGCCATCCCTTTTTATAGCTTCTAATCCTCTCCTTTTCCTTCCGTTATGTTCTTTTTTGTTAAATGTATTAGTTATCGAATATTTTTTAATTGCATATACGCAAACATTGAATTTTTTCCCTGTCGGGAGTCAAATGATATTTTTATGAACAAACTTTTTAACATCTCAATAGAGACGAAGTTGGGATATTATAGAAGAACCAGGAACTCAAGGCACCTACAGGGCTTACGACATGTCATTCCATTTACATAATACACATTGGTTCAAGTAGGTAAACAAGCCAAAAATGAAATAATATTTCTAGCGCAGTTCAGGGGTGACATCTGTGCGATACACCGTCTTCTCATTTATAAGGGCTGTTGCTTTCATTGTTTACAAATAAACTAATTTCTCAATAGATGGCGTTACAAAAAAAGTTTCTTCGTTACTTCATAGATGGCAATAGTATAATACCTTATTTTCAGGTGAATTGTTACACATTATTCAAATATATAGAATTTTCAAAAATTACATTGATAAGGGAACTCAATAAGAAGGCATAATTGGTGAACGTTGCGCAAGCGCATAAAGTGATCACGTAAACCAACCGATGACAGGTCGTAAGCCCCGTAGGTGCCTTGAGATCCTGGTTCTTCTATAATATCCCAACTTCGTCTCTATTTAGATGTTAAAAAGTTTGTCAATAAAAATGTATTAGTTATATTTGTATACCTAAGTGTTTTTAAAATGTATGTATGTCATAGGTAGGTATATTATGCCGAAACTTAATATGTTCCAGTAACTTCAGATGGTTGACTGGAAGAAATTGCCTCCAGGCAATAAGTCGGCCATTTGTACAAAGCAATATTATATGTTAAATAAATAAAAAAGTGTTAAATAAATGAATAAATCTGCCCAAGACCGTCCTACATGGTGACGGACCATTCGTCAAACGATCGAGTAGAGCCACTATCTACTGCCACGAAGCCAAGGAGAAAATCGAAGAATAAATTTCTTCAAATGCCATCGTCTTCCGAAGGTCGGCCTACTTTTCTGCAGCCTGAAAGAAATATCTTGCTTGCAGTAAAGTTCCTTTTCATACACATGTACTAATGTACGTCCAATGGTCCAATCTATTCAATAAAGTAAGGTTGAGTAATATCATCATAGCTGTTCAATCTTTACATGAATTATTGAGTTGTAAAGAACCCCAAAGACAGTATACCTACATGGGTCTAAAACTAAGCATATTAATATTAAGTGCATAATATTAACATAATATTGTGAATTGATAATCTCATTTAGGTGACATTATTATGCTATCCTACCATAAATATGAGACAAAAAAACTTTGCGGATTTGTATATTTTCAATTGTATAATATGTAGTATTTATTTTTTCGTATATCTTTATTGTTTATTTTTAATTTACATTACACTGCTTATAATGCTATTTTTTATAATCTTTTTTTTTTATTTGATGTTTTGGTTTACTTTGTCCATATATGTATATCTTTTTTATGTTTGCTGACTTCTATTGTTTTTACTCCTCAATAACCCAAGGGGATAAAGTGGGGAGTTATGATATCGTAATTTTAAGGGTATTTTTTATTGCAGATTATCAACTAGTATCATGATGAGGTTGTATTGTGAAAGTTTCTTTACAATGTATCTGTGTGTGTGCTATGTGCTATGTACGGCGTGTTTATTTTACATGATCGATTATAGACTAAAGTACTCATTCGATTCTTTTCAAATTTTTCAAATACATATGTACCTATATTTAATACTCGCTTAGACCCCATTAGATTTTGAAGGATATCTGAATAGTGCTTCTCGATTTTTTTAACTGTCAAATATTTCAAAGTGACCCCAAGCTCAGGAAATTTAAAATTTGAAATTATAATTTTCAAATTGGTAAAAAGGCACATCACTCTCATAAAATGGCATTGAAGAGTTATCAATTTTTCGTAATAAAATATTTAAATAAAAAATAATTAAACAAAATTTGAAAACTTCATAGAATGACGTCTTAGTGAGGAGTTTAGCGTTGGCCTCAACCCAGTCGTTTTTTATTTGTGATTTGATTGTTTTACTGTGTAGATTTATCTTTTTTTTTTGCTAGGTGTACCTATACCTAATTGTTTTTTTCTTTTCTTATTCTATATTTATTTTCTTCAATATGTGTTAAAATGTATAAGTATGTACAAACAAATTTATGACGTTTGTTAGTAAATAAATAAATAATTTGATGCAGGTGTAAAATTTGATTGAAATTTGTACAAAAGGGCTACAAAGAATTTAGAAATCGCTTAAAAATAAATGAATATGTATACACGATTTTTTCTTGAACTGGGGTTAAGGGTCATATAAAAAAAGATTTCTTAGCAACTTCAAAGCAAATTGAATCATTTACATATACTTTTGACATACCTAGTACAAAAAAATATCTCACTATAAAACATTACTTTCTGTTCACTACACCTTATGTACGTCCCCATCTGGCGATGATATCCAAATTAGTAATAGAAACAATGTTATGTTAACCGGAATAATTACAATTGTGCACCTATATTAGTAATAAATCTTTATTTAATAAATTGATGATACCAATCATTTGACTCTATAACCTCAGTCAATTGTAAAAATCTATTTATCTAATTGTCATGTGCTTATGTGTATATTGATTTCAACTACGGGCATGCTCGCATTCTATATACATAATAATATGATGTATGATGAATGGAATTTTTTAAAGAACACGCGTAAGAAATGTGATATCAATGAAATGACACACAACACATGCGTTAATATTCGAAAATTGTTCAAATTACTCATCCAAATCGTTATACTTGCATAAGAAACTCGTATTAAAAAATGCAGTTCCATGCTGGCAGAAAACAACAGAATTGGCAAAATAAACGACTTAAGAATCATAAATAAAGCTGGAATAAGAAAATACTGAACAAAAAATAAGTGGCACTTGGGCATACGGTTGTACATAAATATGCACACTTAATAACCTTCTAATCAAAATTTAAAAAAATATATATTGTGTTTCACCAAATCTGTGATATACAATAATTTTCTCGAAGAAATTTACAGTTTTATTTTTTTAAATAGCAAGAATAGTAATTAAAATATGAATATACTTAGTAAATAGCTCAGCCGATACATTTTCATATTCTCTTTCGATAGAAGAAAAATCTACTAATAAAAAATTTATTAAAACTTATTTTACAAGAAAAGTATTAAACAAATTCAAATTTCAAAAAACTCACTCAATAGAATAAAGATGTAAAAATATAATGTTCTTTATTTCAAATAGGTATGTATTTTTTGAGACGTATCTTTTTTGTCTTTCATCAAATATTGAGTCCTGTGTATGTACCTATAGCCCAAATTATTAGTTCTATTGACTTGATATCATATAATACATAAGACTAAATGTATAGTAATTATATACCTGATATAGGTTTACATGAAAAAATATTAATCAACCGAAAAAATAAGAATCAATCACACCATCTGGACCACATTTTCAGTTTTCGGCGCCCGAAAAACCACAAACTTGGTGCTCCCCACCCCTTTGAACTTCGGTCATTTATGTATACATATTTGATTATTTGAAAATTTTCCATTTTGCAGTAACTAATTGAATTCAAATACAAATAAATATCAATGTCAAGTTTAATAATTATTATTACTCCTCACTAACCCAAGGGGATACCTATAGTGAGGAGTTATGATATCGCAATTTTTAAGGTTATTTTTTTATTGCAGATTATCAACTAGTATCATGCTGAGATTGTATTCTGATAGTTTCATTACAATGTATTTGTGTGTGTGTGTGCTGTGTACCATGTGCTGTGTGCTAAGTACAGCGCGTGTTTATTCTACTTTGTCGATTATAGACTAAAGTACTCATTCGAGTCTGCTCAAATTTTGCAAATTTGTATATCTAATACTCGCTTAGACCCCATTAGATTTTGAAGGATATCTGATAAGTGTTTGTCAATTTTTTTAACTGTCAAATATTTCAAAGTGGCCTCAAGCTCAGAAAACTTAAAATTTGATATGTTTATTTTCAAATTGTTAAAAAGGTACATCACATTCATAAAATGGCATTGAAGAAATACCAATATTTAATAATTTAACAAACTCATTTCATAAAAATGCTGAAATTTTTCCATACAAAATTTGAATACTTTGTGGAGTAGTGACTTGGTAGTGAGGAGTATAGCGTTGGCTACAGCCCAATCGTTTTGTTATCAATTCGAATTCTTCTACATATTTGACATACCAAATTTCTTTGCGCCCGGCGCAATGCAAATTTTTGAGCCTATGGTGGATCCAGTCCTACTCATCATACATTTGAAATGCATAAAAATAATAAGTAGATATATTAAAAACGAGTAGTTGGGGCCAACGCTAAACTCCTCACTAACAAGTCACTCCATAAAGTATTCAAATTTTGTATGTAAAATATTCAGCATTTTCATGAAATGAGTTTGTTAAATTATTTTTTATTTAAATAGGTATTTTATTATGAAAACTTGATAACTCTTCAATGCCATTTTATGTAAGTGATGTGTTTATTTAAGTTTCCTGAGGTTGGGGTCACTTTAAAATATTTGACAGTTAAAAAAATTGAGAAACACTATCTAATGGGGTCTAAGCGAGTTTTAGATATTATACATATTTGCAAAATTTGAAAATAATCGAATGAGAACTTCAGTCTATAATCGATAAAGTAAAATAAACACGCCGTACATAGCACATAGGACACAACACACACACAGATAAATTGTAATGAAACTTTCAGAATACAATCTCAGCATGATACTAGTTGATAATCTGCAATAAAAACATACCTACTCTCAAAAATTGCGAAATCATAACTCCTCACTGTATACCCTTGGGTTAGTGAGGAGTAAAAATAAAAAGCAGATGAATTGGAAAAGTTATAATTTTTACGCGATGAAAAAGTTATGATTTTTAATTAGATTCGTAAATGAATTTACATAATATAGTCTTTTTACATTATCGTGTTTTATTATATTGATTTCCCGTGGATTCCGACCAATTCATTTAATAAAATCTGTAATGAAATGGTTTGAAACTTAGCTAAGAGCGAGAGGAAAGGACAAAAAGAAGAATTGTATTCACTATTTTTCAATTTTTCACTATCACTTTTCTATGCTATCACTCTACATATATCGTATGATAAGTTACGATTGGTTACGATGGGTTTTCGTCAAATTTTTTAACCCATTTTTCCATGGAGTGGGGCGATTTGCATTTATACCAACCAAGCAAAAATATACATTTAAGGCGCTCTGTGCACCCGTAATGTTGGCTGAAATAAAACTTCTTGATAAACTATGAACTAGTGTTATTTACAAATTTGGTTCAATCATATTATGCAATGTGTTTTTATAACATAACCTAAATATCGATTTTATTTCGGATATGAAAACAAATATATATTTTAGTCCGAATTTATTAATTAACAAGCTATTTTTATGGTTTTGTTCCAGTAAAAAAATTTTTTATTAAACTTTTCCGGAAACAACGAAGAAAATCAATTGTATTTAAACAGTTTATTAATCTATTTACTTACCGAAAAGGATAATCTGGAGCTGTGAATATGTAATTTCCATTATTACATGCAGCAAACATTATAGGAACGACAATCATGAAATAGTTTAACAGCTGATATTTTCCAAATTGGCCCAGTTCTTTTAAAACATTGTCCAAATTAAAAACCGACGCTTCCGTTTTATCAGTCATCTTGAATGCTTAAATACCTCTTCTAGAACACACTTTAATTCAGAAAAAGAACAAAAATTCGAAATTAAAATATTCCGAGCTGTCAAACGCACACGATACGCGTGATTTTACTTTGCGTCTCTGCAATCGGCGCGGCGCGTCATTTGACAAATCTTTCGAGAATACCGTTAGGCCCCACATGAAAAATAGAACCTACCGATCCAATAATTGTTTAATTAAAAAAATGCTGTACAAATACTAGCACACTTTAATAACACCACGTGAAGTTATTGGGATTCAATCATGTCCACTCATAAACCCAATACAGACAGGCGCACAACGTTCACGTCAACATACCCAGTTTTTCAAAAAGCGCGCAACTTGAAAATTTAATACTTTCACTGGTTTGAATATTATATACATATTTTAGATGTTGCTCATTTATTAGTTTGTGTGATTAATATTTGGATCATACACTATGTTTTTATGAAAAACGTTATAGAATTTAATTAATTATATGGAAAAGACATTGCATGATAATAGAATCAATAATTTAAAATTTGGTTTTAGTAACTAATATTTTTTTAACAAGTACAATGGAATTTATTTCCTCACTATACGAAACCTGTTCTGAGGCAACACATACCTACTAACAATTATAGGTAATTTGTGCGAACAAATTTTGAATAAATATCACGTCTTCTACAATGTACTAGTCATTTGCATCCACATATAAATTAACGAAAAATGCTTGTGTTCTACAATCTTTTATTTAACATTTTCAGTTGTGTTCTTATTGCATTTTCTCTTTTAGTATAAAAAACATTTATTTATTGAAACAATATTGCATGACATGTTTTGTATAAAAAATACTCACTGCAGTAATTACTCAAGATTTAAATTCATTCATTCATCATTGGCGCTACAGCCCTGTGTGGGCCTTGGCCTCCTCCAGAATTGCTATCCAGTCGTCCCTGTTCTCCGCCGCCCTTCTCCAATTTGTTATTTCGATCTCCCTTAATGTCGTATTCTGTGTCATCCAGTCATCTAAGCTTGGGCCTGCATCTACTTCTTCTGCCCTCCGGATATGTTGAGAATTTTTTTGGGGACATTTTATTCATCGGGCTGACATATTCCAACCACAATAGTCTGCGTACTATTATGTTTAAAAAGTATGAATAATTATTTTGGAAATGAAACATCATTTTTCATTTATATATAGTTTCTCTTATAATAATAATATTGTGGAAATATTTCTTATGTGCACCTACTGGCACCTACTTACAGTTTATAAGGAACTTGATAAGGAATTTATTAATTTAATTTCTGGTATAGATATTGATAACTAGCAACACATTTACAAAAGTGACATTCGGTGAGCTTTGGAATGGAACAGTCATTAAAACAATAATGTTCGGGGTTTCGTCTATTTGACGTTTTGCGCGAATTATTTGTAATTAATAAAAATGACTGGTCGCGGCAGAAATGCCGTCCGAATCGAAACGGAAATTGAAAAAAGCAGAGAAGACTCAAACTGGAAAAAAGTAATTGAACTTGCTGAACAACTAAAAATTAGGTCTCCTAATTACGGTAAGAATCTTCAAGGTGGTTATATACTCATACTTGTGAGCTGTAGTTATCGTATATTGTATATAATTTGTTACATATCTTATCTTTCTGTAGTTGTGTGGCTAATTCATGGTGATTGTTTAACCTTTTACGTGTTTTAGAGTGCCTGTCAAATTTTCTGGTCGGTGAAGGAAAACTAGAGAGTTATCTGGAAGAATGGCCTCCTGTAGAGTCAAATTTTTCAAAAGCGAAAGAAGGCTTGTCAGAGGCAAAGTCTTATTTGCTTTTGGCAGCCAACGAGCTTGGCAAGAAGGCTGGAGTTGCCTTAGATGCTCACCTGTTGCTGGGAAAATTGCATTATGCGAGTGGAATGTTCGAAGAGAGCCTCAAGAATTATACCCTGGCAGAGCTACACACTCTAACAGAGAAGCAACTACCATTGTGAGTAAAATAATGCGTATTTAATTTAACAGTTTTGAACCTTGATTTGTCTGAACTTTGCCTTTATAAAAAATGCCTTAATTATAACTTTGTTCATTAAAAAACATGAATGTTTATCACATATATTTGTGTATTGAATAATTTATATGGTATTTTAGATTTTCAAATTACCATGTTTTGTAAAATAACATTCAAGATATGTATTTTGAATTTAATTTGTTTGTTGTAATATTTTCACAATATTTTAAATAGATTTATTGAAACGTAAACTACATTTGATAACAAAACATAAAAGTAAGTTTTTCAAATTCACAAAATAAAAAGAGTATTATAATTTGTATAGCGCTGTTTAATGATTCAGGATCATTTCAAGGATGCTGGCAAATAGAATCAAAATTGATTTACAAAATACATCTTGAAAAATACAAATAGGTACCTATAGGTATATTTAAAAAAATATATTTTCAATATTATGTTTTATGGTTGATTTTATAATTACATTACAAATAAATACTATTTATATGTCATATTTTCTATATATTATGAATTAGTATCTTGCAGGGTTGCCATAAAAAATATTTATAAATGCACATACCTTTACCCAGAAAAAGACCTCAATATTATCAATTAAAATAGTACCGGTCTAAGTAATATTTATGAGTTTGCCATTTAAGTGTTATTAATTATTTTACATTTAGAAATATTTATCTGTCCATAATTCGGTGTCTTGAATGTGACGTAATATGAAATTCTCGATTGATGGATGAGATTTTTTTCAAAGCATATGTTAATAAAATATATTTTTATCACTACTGTATTATAATGTTGTTTTACAATACAAAGTCCGTTCTAATAAGCGGTTCAAACCAGGGCCGGTTAAATCATAGAACAATAAGGAACAAGAAGTCAGGCGGTTGTCTTAAAAAGGGCGCTTAAAATCCTAAAATGTTAATTATATAAATCAAAAATCCGCAGGTACGGCGCTCGGTTCTCTTTGCCTACTCGGAAAGAGGCTCGGCGTGATGGTGTGTATGTAAAAAATTGTCAATGATTTGCATTAATATTAAATAATTTTAAATTGTTCTACATTGAAAATTCCAAAAAAATGTAGGATGGGGGGCGGTTTCAAATTTATTGCTACGGGCGCAAAAACACGTTTATCCGTCCCTGGTTCAAGTATATTATTTTTGTCAAACAATTGAAGTACACATGGCAGTAAAAATTGAATTTAGATAAAAATAATGAAATGGATAAATTGAAACAATTGCAATTTTGATGTAATCATTCACTTAAGATTGTTTCTAATAGAATGATAAAATAAAAATATTAATATATACCGCCATACTGTGTCCTTCATGAGCAAGGCATAGGCCTTGTTTTACAAATACATTCATTGCCTCTCACTTCAATGCATCTTGTTTTATACCAAACTCCCTTTTTTCACATATTTTTACACAATTTCAAAATTACACTTATGTATGTATATCATTTAACAGTAGAGTTCAAATCTAGAAGTGTCCATAGGAAAACAAAAATCACACTGTCCAAGACAATCTTTAGAACGTCAGTTGTGACATATAGATATAAAACATGGACACTTACAGCCAGACTGAAATGCTGGACATGTTTGAGAGACGAGTGCTTCGCAAAATTCTAGGACCAGTGTCTGATGGTGACGCCTGGAGGATTATATATAATGATGAGCTGTATGATATCTATAAGATTCCCAGGCTCTCTGTGCATGTCAGATTGAGCAGATTGAGATGCGCCGGACATGTACATCCAGTTGGAAGAAGAAAGGTTGGAAGACTGCGGCTGCGATGGAAGGATGAAGTTGGAAGGGATGTTTCCCAACTATTGCAAGTTGCTGCAAAAGATAGAAGAAGTTGGAGGCGAAGACTAACAGAGGCCGAGGATCAATAGGGGCTGTAGCACCATTGAAGAAGAAGAATATATTATAATTTAACAATGCTATTTAGTAATTCTGTTGTTTTTAATTTCTAACACCCTTTGCATGTACTAGCAACCCCAGTATGTGTATGAAGGGAGATATAGATAGAAAAAAGAAAGGCAATCGTGGTTTCACTGGATTCATGAATCCAGGCCCACGAGCACAGGCGACCAGAGTACCAGCCAGAACAGGCGAGCCACATGGACTTGCGACCATGGACTTGCGACCATGTATGCGGGATTAAGGGGCCCCTTTATGATTCAAGTCACGCTTACCACTCACTCACCAATCTCCGACTGATACTGCACTCTCCTGCGCAACCAAATCCAATAGGATGCGGATAATGCTGCTTTTACCACCCTATCCAAAAGTTCTTTTATTTTAGGGAGACCCAGGTATAAAATAATAATAGGAATATAAAGATTTTACAGGCAGGTCTATAATTATAATATTTTTTATGAATTTTTCTAAGCAATTTTTTTATTCATAGTGTTATGTATTTGTAGCTAAAATAAGGTACAAAAATGAAATATATTTATTTGATATCCTGAATGAATTTTTGTAGAATAAAACCTATCCACCATTATATTTTAAAGTACCTATACTTTTTTTACACATTTTGTTTTCCTTTTTTTTTGGTAACTCGAAATGTTTAATACTTAAAATTGTTTTTTTTCACAGGCGGAGCTTGAGAATTGTAGCAGAATCTTATGCTATAAAAGGATTATGCTTGGAGCACAGTGCCACACCAGGGGGCAGTAGATATAAACAAGCTGAAAGGGAGAATGACATGGTATGATATTTTATTTTACTGCATGAACTAAATTTTTTTATAATCGCACCGTGATATAAAAAAACAACACGCACTAATACTATAGGTACTTGAAAATATTAGGTAATCTCCGGTCATCTTCAAAAATTAAGTGGAAGATGCTTTTGAAGTCTTGGACTGCGTTGAGGAGAAGCAATGTCCAATGAAAGTTTTGGTTCCCCAAGAGTTTTAGTAAATCCAAATTTTCCAAGGAATGCGAAATCTTTAAACTCTTATATCTCAAAACTATAGTATTTGCACATACTTCAGTTTTAGTATCACGGTATGAGTCTTCTTTATGCTTTGTCTTTTTACTACTTTCTGTGCTGATTAAATGACCTATATTACAATAAATGTATTAAAAATAACAACATGTTCATACAGCACACAATTTTACATAAATATCTATAGCTGATGGATTATTCCATTTTTTTTTCTTTTTAAAAATATATTGTAAAAAATAAAATAGAATCGCGATAATCCGACAAACTTTTTACATGACAGTCTCTCATTTGTCATTTGTAGTGCTTGTATAGCCTTGTAACTTGACAAATTATGATGGCAAACAGAGACAATACGCAGCATGCATAAAACTATAACACAAGTATTGTTGCATCTACGTACGTGCCGAATTAGTCAAGGGCTGATTTACCGAGGGTCTTCTATTGAAGTGTTGAACATTCATTCACTCATGTAGAAAGAATCTACTCTACAAAACCCATTGGTAGGAGAAGTGTTGGCAGTCCAAAAATGAGATGGACAGATGGAGTAGAGAGAGAGACATGAGAATGCTGGGTGTTGCAAATTGGCAGCAGAAAGCAGCAAACAGAGAAAGATGGCGAGAACTTTTGGAGGAGATTATACTATTATTGGTTGTAGCGCCACTGATACATGCGAGTACATACATACATACATATATATTTTATATCATAGTATTAGAAAATGATTTAAGTTATAAATATTTTACATCAATGAATTTTATTTACACTTGAATCTTGTTCAGTTTGTACCAAGTTTTTATTTATTATTAATTAAGATTGTAAAAAGTAGTAAGTTGTTATATGTATATATCTTTATTGCTTAATGTGTGAATTTTTCATTTAGTGTGTATGTCTAACTCTTAGTTTTGTGTGTACAAGAGTCGTAGGAAAGTGTTAATTGGTTCATAATCACATTTCATATTTCTACTCTGATATTTATTTCATCTCAGTGATATATTCATGTCAGAACAGTTGATTGTATGTGATTACAAACAGATTGAAGATGGGAAATGTTTTTGGTCTATTTGTGAGTATTTATTTTTGTTAATTAATTGTTGTTCTTGTAATAAGATGAATGGATTTGATGGTAACTTTTTGGTAGTCTATGATAAAAGCAACTTTGCTTAACACCATAACGCATAACATTTTAACACACCTGTCAGGAAGAAGAAGTCTTCTGAAACCAGTCATGTCAAGTGTACTCGTT
Organism: Molanna angustata; assembly: GCA_963576475.1. Classification (NCBI taxonomy): domain Eukaryota; kingdom Metazoa; phylum Arthropoda; class Insecta; order Trichoptera; family Molannidae; genus Molanna; species Molanna angustata. Next base: position 9,285,964 of record OY754974.1, on the reverse strand, counting down.
AAGTGGTTTGAAAGTATTTGCACCATCGTTATTATCGTTCTTGTATTTTAATGTTATATTCTGTTTTATTTATTTTATTTTATGTAGCTTCTCGGGCAACTAACAGATTCTAGGTCAAATAATTATTTAACACGCACCCAATAACAAGTTGCCACATTCTGGAGATTACGATATTTATCGTCTCACAGATCCAGACTGAAAACACAATTAAAAACTGTGTCTCCACCGGGAATCGAACCCGGGGCCCCCTTCAGCAGTCAGATACCTAACCAACTGAGCCACGAAGGCCGTCATTTTGTTTAAATAATGTATGTAAATGAACAATTTTAAGAACATTTAAGGTTTACCATCTCTTATAGGTTTACCATCTTTCTCAATAACATGTCATCATATTTTTGAGTCTTGCAATATTGACTTATTATTTTTTATTATTGTTATTCAGTAGGTATGCAAAGCAGGCATCATAAAGCTGATTTAATCCATGACGTCACCACAATCCAACTAGTCCATTCTTAAAAGAGTAGACACTCTCAGCAACATCCAGATCCTGGGGCAGCCTGTTCCAAGCATCCACCACTCTGTTACTCAGAAGTGTTTATGTGGATTCTGAGCAAACACATGTGTATTCAAACTCAGGCTATGGCCCCATGAGTGGTCATTTTGATTGTGAGTGTATATACGGGGCAGTACATGACAGTTGTAATGAATGTGTCAATGAGGTCGCCCTTCATTATTCTTTCTTTAAAGTTTTTGTCAGTCCCAAAGCTTGGAGCCGCTCCTCATATGTCCAATTCTTAAACCACGCTCCCAGATTGGTATACCCTCACTGCACTCTCTTCAGCAATACAATGTCTCTCAAAATATGGCAACCAAATTTGGAAACTACATTCTAATAGTGTCCGAAGTCATGGAAATTTTCACCATATTGCACAAATGCATCATCCACACTTGACTCATTAAATTTGACTGTTTTTGTTTTAGATTCGTTGTTTCGAGCTGGCTTCTGAGCTATCGCTTCTGTATCTCCAACGTGCGGAGGGCAGTGGTACTTCGTCTGGTTCAGGGAGTGTCGCCGGTGGTTCTACAGCTCTTGTATCGACTGGAACTGCTGGCAGCGTTGTGGCCAGTGCTGGAGGAAGTGGGGCAGCCAGCAGGGCCCTGGGACCAGCGCTAGAAACAGCTCTGCAGAGGGCACCCATACTCCACATGAGGGCTGGGCGACTGCAACAAGCTGTGGAAAGGTTAATATTTATTAATTTTATGTACAACAAGTTCATTAAGTTGGGTATATGGACCACAAACAGAATATTCGTGGTTTGTACATATACCAACCAAGCAAAATACTGCGCATCCCATGTGATTTCTGAGGTTATTTGTCAATAACTGTACTGTAGAAGCATATCACTCGGTCTGAGCATAAACCAATGCAAAACCAAACTGATGGTAATTGATAGAGTATGTAAACTTCCCCCAATAAACTCTCTAAACCATCTTGAGATAGTACATGACTTCACATATCTGTGTTCCAACATATGTGACACCGGTGGTTGTGAAGTGGAAGTGAAAAGACGCATCGCCATGTCAAAGGGAGCACTGGGAAAGCTCACAAGAGTGTGGAAGGACAGGACTCTGATATTCTCGATGTTCCTGTATGGTGTGGAAACGTGGACACTTAGGGAGTCAGAGTGAAAGAGGATCGATGCTTTCGAAATGTGTAACATATCGTCTATCGATGATATGTTACAGACGTATCCTTCTTTGGACACATTGCCAGAAGGGAACCAGACTGCCTCGAGAAGCTTGTTGTGATGGGCAGTGTGGAATGACGGAGATCTCATGGTCGCTCACCGACCAGATGGAGCGATTTGGTTAAGTCCACAATGGGGTCTTCGGTGACTTGTGCTCTGCGTTCAGCCCAAAACATACGTGTGGGGATGGACTACAGCCGCTATCCTCAGTCATGAGGAAAAGAACGAATATATATTTCCATATAGAAGCATATTTCCATATATCTTTTCCTTGCCATAGTCCCCTCACCGATGTGTTTGAGAATTGTCACTTGAAAAGTTAGTCGCAATAATTTGGGTGACAGTAAATGAAAATTGAAAAATGTTTAATACAATTTTGAAGATCACCGCGTGTGGATGTTTCAACCAGTGCACAGAAAAGAAATAATCATTGTGAACCAGGATTAAGAGAAGCATCAGTGAGATCATTTTTATTACAGTCCACTATCCAATAACATTAATTCCCATCACCTGCTCTTGTGTAAAAGTTCAATGATTTTTTTATATTATTATTATTATTTTTTTTTTTTAATCATTATTGGAAATTCTCAATTTTAACTAGAAAGTGTAGATTGACTGCGACATGCATATCCTTATACTTGCCAAGTATTGTTACTATCGACTGCGGGTATAATATTTGGTAGCACCGCTGTCAGTCTGCTGATTCATGTAAACTTATTGATGTTTCGTATATAAATATGTGTATGTATATTTTTCATATATAATTTGTATACTTTATATTTTTTGCACTTGTTTCCTGCCTAAGCAATTTGCTATATTTTATTTTTATAAATAACTAATGTTAGTAACGAAATAATTTTGAATATTTTTAATTGGTATACCCACAGACAGGCTATGCCTTGTGGGATTTTTGTGTGCACGGTTGATTTATTATTATAATTGATATTATGTTTATGTATATTGTATGTTAACCGTGTACCAAATCTTAAATAAAATAAATAAATAAATAAAAAAACCTGATGTTTTCTACATGTACTAATATTTGTATACAAAAATTTTAATAACTCTTTTATTCCTTTTACTTATACATTTATTCCACTTATATGTACTTATTCACTCTGTTGTGTCTTCATTAGAGCCAGATTAGTGAGAATGTACCTACTGTTTTTGAATATTTGAAAAAAAAATACTACTGTTACATTGAAATAACACAATCTAAATGTACCTTCTTATGTGAAAATTATTAGTTAAATAAATAAATAATTTTTTAGGTATCGAGAAATGTTGACAGCTGTGGAATCAGCAGGAACTCATTCCTTACGATTGACTCTGGCTCGCCAGTTGGCTGAAGTTCTTTTACGCGGAGTATCCGGCAATGAGTGGTCATCGCCTTCCATCAAGACAACTGCGGATGGACCTTGGAAACCAAAAAAATACAACGGTCTCAATCAGGTAAGAAGAAATACCCCCGGTTCGAAAGTGCAAAAATCAATTTTTTGATGCACTCAGCGTAAAATTTAATTTATCAATCAATCTTTCCACCATTAAGTGACATATCAACTCAAATGACTGTCAATTGTGGATCAAACCATTCATAAAAGTATTTTAAAAAAAATATTTATTTATTTATTATATTATATTAGTACACTGGCGGGCTTATTGCCTAATCGCAATTTCTTCCAACCAACCAGAGTAAATGTTAAATATACTAAACAATGTGTACTATGGCAATAAGTTAATAATCACATTACAAAATAAAAAAAGATAGCAGAAGAAAAGTAAAAAAAAAAACAACGAAGATAGCATATAAGAACAATTCATAGCAATGATAGGAAAACTAAAGGATAAGGAAAGGAAGATGTAATCAGGTGTTGTCAGATAAATATTTTTGCTTCAGCCTTTTCTTGAAGATGTTTAATGAGATAGACGACGTAATATCAGGACTTCAAATGAAGAGCTAAAAAATTCAGAACTATTTATGACATTTGGCACAATATTGTGTGTTATGCTATAATTTATATTACATTTGATTTCTATACTATCCAGGTATTTATTCAAACAAAAAAATTCAAACTGGTCCAAGATCTAAAATTTTTCACTGCACTGAATTTTTCATTTAATTTATCAAAATAAACAAAAGAAAACTTTAAATGAGATGGGTCATTGGCAGAGCAGTTAGTGCGCTGGGCTAGTGGTCCAGTGCTCGCGAGCTTGAATCCTGCCTCGACCGATTTCGTTCACCTATAGCACAAGCATTTATGATTATTTTAGGGAATGTAGGAAGATGTGCATATATGTACTTGTTTAACAAGGACATATTCATTTTTTTATTAAAAAAAATCTCGGTATGTGAATTTTTTTCATTTAATATCGCAAGGAACAAAAAAAATGAAATTTTCTCACTTTATGGATTTTATTGGCTCAATTTATCTAACAAATCAAAAGAAAAATGAAAATTTCTCGTTGCATGTCATTTTTTTATTGGGAATTAACCAATTGAAAATTTTGAACCTTAATTTTTTATTTTGTAATTTTTTTTTTTTTTTTCTTTTAATGAAAATGTCCTTGTTAAACAAATACATAAACATCTTCCTACGTTCCCTAAAATAAGCAAATAAATGCTTGTGCTTAGGTGAACGAAATCGGTCGAGGCAGGATTCGAACTTGCAACCACTGGATTACTAGACCAGCGCGCTAATCGCTCTGCCACCGACCCATCTAATTACTACAAAATTAATTAATTATTACTACAAAAAGAATTAATTTCTCCATATTTATAAAATTGTTAGGAGGGGAGTTAGTATTTTACATCTGCGGTCCGTCTTTTATTATGTTAACTTTAAGATTTAGGTATGCCAAAAGAAATGTTGACTCACCTGAATTGCACATCATTCTTTTTCTAGTTGAAATAGTAAAAATTTACATACCTAGCACTGTTTAGTTGAACAAGATCATTCAAGGTTACTCATGTTTATTTTTCAGCTCTAAGAAATAAAATGAATTAATGAAAGTTAAAATAGAACGAAAAATATAATTATTTCTGAAATCCCATGTATTTTAATATGCAATTAATCAGTATATTTGAAAAATTTCCATATACAGTAAAATCTCTCTAAATCCAGCACTTCACTATACTCGCATGTCCAGTTATCTGGCACTATGGATTTTTTAAGACCATTGATTTCTCTTTTACTCTATTGATGAACAATTAAGTACTTATATTAATGTCCAAATTTTTACCAATTTTACCTATAATTAGTACCAGATTAGTGAGATTGTACTGTATATAATTTTTTTTTAACATGGCTACTTTTGGGACACCGTTATTAGGATTAGGGTCCATTACACTCTTCCGTAGAAGCGCACTACGTAGCGTTGAGGGGGGTTTGCAATCTGCTCAGGAAAAATTTTAATTTGGATTTTGTAAATACCTGGGTTGTAAGAAGGTGGAAACACAGAAATCGGAAGACTACACTTTTACTACTTTTGTTCTACAGCTGGGCTGCTGTAGAACAAAAGTAGTATGAGAATTAATATAATTGTTTTTTGTTTCAGTTTATCCCAAAGAACGAATGTGAAGAGACCATTCTTCTACTGCTCATTGGTGAAGCCATGGCTGTGAGAGACGCTGTCCTGTCGCAGAGTCCAGAGTTCAAACAGGCGAGGATACATGCTTTTGAGAATGCCAGCGCTATTTATGACCTCCTTACTATCGCCACCGTCAGATGGGGACAAGTTGGATTATTACAAGAGGTAATTCATTACATTGACCACAAAATTTTTACATAGTTGAGAGAAATTTGAGTAGCTTTATTCTCTGGTATTTTTGAGGAATATTATTTGAGTTGTGTTATACTCTGGTATGTTTGAGGAATATTATTTGAGTAGCGGTGTTCTCTGGTATGTTTGAGGAATATTATTTGAGTAGCGGTATTCTTTGGTATATTTGAGGAATATTATTTGAGTAGCGGTGTTCTCTGGTATGTTTGAGGAATATTATTTGAGTAGCGGTATTCTTTGGTATATTTGAGGAATATTATTTGAGTAGCGGTGTTCTCTGGTATGTTTGAGGAATATTATTTGAGTAGCGGTATTCTTTGGTATATTTGAGGAATATTATTTGAGTAGCGGTATTCTCTGGTATGTTTGAGGAATATTATTTGATTAGTGTTATGGGTGTAAGAGATGGAGTGAATAGTAGGGGCCGCCCCAGAAAAGGATGGCATGACCATGTGAATGATATTTTGAAAGAAGGAAATATAAGAAGCTTGAATAATCGACGAGCATGTATGAGACGATGCATGGATGTAAAGGAAGCTAGGAATGTATGCAAAAATAGAGGAGTATGGCGCTCGGTTCTCTCTGCTTACCCCGTAAGGGATATGGCGTGATGGTATGTATGTATGTATGTTATTTTTTGTTATGTTTGAGGAATATTATTTGAGTAGCAGTACTCTCTGGTATGTTTGAGGAATATTATTTGAGTAGCGGTATTCTCTGGTATGTTTGAGGAATATTAATTGAGTAGCGGTGTTCTCTGGTATGTTTGAGGAATATTATTTGAGTAGCGGTGTTCTCTGGTATGTTTGAGGAATATTATTTGAGTAGCGTTGTTCTCTGGTATGTTTGAGGAATATTATTTGAGTAGCGGTGTTCTCTGGTATGTTTGAGGAATATTATTTGAGTAGCGGTATTCTCTGGTATGTTTGAGGAATATTATTTGAGTAGCGGTGTTCTCTGGTATGTTTGAGGAATATTATTTGAGTAGCGGTATTCTCTGGTATGTTTGAGGAATATTATTTGAGTAGCGGTGTTCTCTGGTATGTTTGAGGAATATTATTTGAGTAGCGGTATTTTCTGGTATGTTTGAGGAATATTATTTGAGTAGCGGTGTTCTCTGGTATGTTTGAGGAATATTATTTGAGTAGCGGTATTCTTTGGTATATTTGAGGAATATTATTTGAGTAGCGGTGTTCTCTGGTATGTTTGTGGAATATTATTTGAGTAGCGGTATTCTTTGGTATATTTGAGGAATATTATTTGAGTAGCGGTGTTCTCTGGTATGTTTGAGGAATATTCGCTACTCCCACCACCACCCGCTCCGCATATGGGGACTGTCAACGCCCCCTTCGCAGAACGCTAGAATGAATGACAAAAAAAAACAATGCATGGCACGAAGAGTAGCTCATGGAGCCCTCTAGATTAGCAATCTCGGCACCATGGTGCAAAAAGAACAATCAACAAGTGCGAATTGAGATTCACACTTGCGGACTGTCGGCGACTTCAGATCCATATATATAGGGCATCAGAGAAGAGACCAAGATCTCTGGAAACAGAAAAGTCAGTGAGAATCTTCGGATAATAAGGCACCGTATCTATGGCAAAATCGTTTGAAGGCTTTGTAATTGTTCTTCGAAATCACTAAGTCCGCATGTCCAATGGGACCTTGAAGAGGCCCACGGACAGCAACGAGGAGCTCCGATCCGTAAGAGGACACAATTGAGTGGGAACACTCCCAAAGGATGTGATCCGAAGTTTGATCCGGACATTGACAAAACTGACATGAGGAAGAGGGAGCAATGTTGAAGCGATGGAGATAGCTTTTAAAGTTACCGTGTCCTGTGAGAAATTGAGAAGTCCAAAAGTCTGGAACAACCCAAGGAGATTTCAGTCGCGACCTCACGTCAGGAAAAAATAAAAAGGTAACTCTACCAACTAAACAGGTCGTCCAGCGGTTTTGCCAAATGTTTAGTAGAGTGTCGCTCACGTTTCTCTTAATTGAGCTTCGAGACATTCGACTTTCAGGGGGGTGAAAAGAAGTGTCACCGACGACAGAAGGACGGCCTCGCAATAAATTGAAAATAGCACCTCTACGTTGAATTTCAAGATCAAGGGGGGTTAAGCCTGTCAAAATTGGCAGGGCTTCGGTGGGGCTTGTTCTGTAAGCTTTGGATAGTGCAATGAGAGCGAATCTTTGGCCTGAAAGCAAGGTTCTTCGAATATGCTGAAACTCGCAGGCGTTAGACCAACAGCCTGCCGCATAGCAAGCGATGCCAAGATAAACGGCTTTGTAGAAAAGGCGGGCGATAGGAAATTGCAGACCCCAGCTAGCTTTGGCGAGGTGTCCTATTTTAATGAAAGCAAACTTAGCCTTATCTACACATGATTTGGCATGATTTTTGAAACTCGGTCCCCTTTCTAGAATAACTCCGAGACAGGTGACTTGGTCTCGAAAGACAATATTAGTTCCTAGAAACTGAATGGACGGCCGTCTGCGAAGTATGCCCTTAAATACCAGGCCATAAGTCTTGTTCGGAGCGAAGCATAGCTTGTTTTTTATACCCCAGTCAGAAACAAAGCTCAGCGCTTGGGTGGCTGAGTTCTCGATTGATCTACGAGAATCAGCACGAATCATAATGTAAGCATCATCGGCATATGCTTGAATTATACAGTTGCTCGGAAGAGGAAGATCCAATAGATCATCGAAAAGAATGTTCCAAAGAAGTGGACCGAGAACAGAACCTTGAGGACATCCAATGCTTACTTGTCGCTTATGAATAAATTGACCCCCAGGAAGGACTATGTGGCGATTTTCGAAGTAGCTCTTAACAATAAGGTATAAGTTACGAGGAATATTTCTAGCCTTAAGTTTGTGCAGAATGAGCGGCCACCAAGCATTGTCAAACGCACCAAGCGAGATGGCTACAACATATTTCTCATTGGAGCACTCTACAAAATCTATCATCTCGTTAACAGCGTCAACGGTGGAGATGCCGGGACGAAAACCAAATTGGCGTCGGGATAGCGGACGAGAATTAGAGAGATGTGACTCAATTCTACGGCAAATCAATTGCTCGAGAACTTTACCTAGAATAGGGAGAAGAGTAATGGGTCTGTATGATTTGGGATCCGTACTAGAGCGATCGCAACGTTTGGATATTATCGTCATGAGACCTGTTTTCCAGCAATCTGGAAAACAGCCTTCATTTAGACATCGGTTGAAGAGGACAGTCATTTCAGAACGAGCTAGACGCCAGCATCTCTGTGCTAGAGAAGAATCAATGCGATCTAAGCCTGGGGATTTATTTTGCTTAAGGTTCATGATAATTAAATCAAGTTCCTCAGCAGAAGTTGGTGGCGAAGGGGATGTTAGAGGAATAGTTTTTTGAAGAGTACGAACCTGTTTGTGAAAATCGTTATCAGTCAGAGGATTGTCTTTTGAGACCAATGCATCCAGGAAAGCAGAGGCAGTATCATCAATGGATGAAGTCATATTGCCATTATTTATACGGATTATACATGAAAGAGCTCCATTGTTATCTCGTTTTGATGAAACACATTTAAACACAGCACCCCAAGGATCCGAAACAGATACCTCAGAGACCATTTTATGCCAGCTTGCAGTTTTAGCGCGAATCATCTCTTTTTTGTAACGATTGTGGGCCTGTCTGTAACTACAGTAAAGGCTTGAAATAGTAGAACCTGTGTAGTTTCGACTACGACCTGTTCGTAGGGCTCGACGAGAGCGTGATGCACATTGCTTTAGAGCGTCAAGACCGGAATGCCACCACGTATTTGGCATTAGCTTTCGAGGTATTGATCTGCCAATAGTTTTTTCAGCACATGTGACAATGCTATCAGTAAGGGCGGATGCCATTTCATGTGTTGTCAATAGAGTGTGATTGAAGTGATCAAGGAAGCGAGAAAACTCAAAGTCAAAATCAATCAAACGATTAGACTTGGTGCGAAAACGTCCAGGAATTAGAGAAGGGATGTGCTGTTCAACTAAGGATGAACGTACAGAAAATGTGATGAGTTCATGGTCGCTGCAAGAAGCGTCCACATGGACACACCATTGGCTGATTTTGTCTGCAATTCGGGAAGAGGCAATAGTAACATCGATATGAGAAGGAATATTATTTGAGTAGCGGTATTCTCTGGTATGTTTGAGGAATATTATTTGATTAGTGTTATGGGTGTAAGAGATGGAGTGAATAGCAGGGGTCGCCCCAGAAAGGGATGGCATGACCATGTGAATGATATTTTGAAAGAAGGAAATATAAGAAGCTTGAATAATCAACGAGCATGTATGAGACGATGCATGGATGTAAAGGAAGCTAGGAATGTATGCAAAAATAGAGAAGTATGGCGCTCGGTTCTCTCTGCTTACCCCGTAAGGGATATGGCGTGATGGTATGTATGTTATTTTTTGTTATGTTTGAGGAATATTATTTGAGTAGCAGTACTTTCTGGTATGTTTGAGGAATATTATTTGAGTAGCGGTATTCTCTGGTATGTTTGAGGAATATTAATTGAGTAACTTTATTCTCTGGTATGTCTAGGTAATATTATTTTGTTTATTATTATTTGCTATATGATTTGGTGAGTGCGAACTGTGTCAGCTCTTGTTTCAATGTCATACGTTATAATAGATCTAACACAAGTTTAGTATATTCAATAGAACAAACCTGTTTAAAATAAATAGACTGATGACAACAACCTGGAGAGTTAACTATTTTATTTAAAAAATAAATTTACGATATTTAAAATATTTTTTTCATCAATTCATTTTTCAACATTTTTATGCATGTTTTGTATATATCCCATGAGTGTAAAATCAAAGTACATATATGTCAAATATGTGTCAAACTATGGTATTTGACACATGCTTCTCCTCCATGCTTTCGAAGATTTCAGTAGCAACCTCCACTTACGTTCTTAATATGACTTGATAACTCCCAATATGTCCAAACTATAGTATTTGCACATACTTTGATTTTACACTCACGGTGGGATATGATGAATCACAGCTTTTTTTTTTAAATACATACTGTTCTTTTCTGTAAGTTTCTTTGGTGCATTTTGTCTAATCAACTTGTTTGTGTTTCCAGTCATTAGAGAGGGCGATGAAGTTTTCATTTGAAGAGGCCCACGTGTGGCTCCAGCAGGCTTACTCTCTGGTAGCGTTGGGCAGATCATCCAGAGCCCTCGGTGTGCTGGCACAAGCCATTCAGTTGGAACCTCGACCCACTGTCCCATGTTTGCTGGCTGCGAGACAATGTTATGAAAACTTGAATAGGGTATGTCAATTATACCTTGCGTGATAGTATATTATGTATTTATTTATTTATTATTATATTTTTCTCTCTTATGTATGTTGTTAATTGTAAGTTCTGCACTCCTTCCTGAAACACAAGGTTTTCCTTTCTTCTGGGAGAATTTTAAATTTTAGTTGTGTTATTTTTTATACTTTGATTGTCATGATATATCCTGTATCCTTTTTTATACTTTCATAATAATAAATTTTCTTTACTTTAGGTACTTTTTCTTAATTTCTGAACAGTGTCTTTTACAACACGATCTCGATAATCCATCACTTCACTATACTGGCCCGCCCAGTAATCTGGCATTATGCATTATTTATAAAATATATTACTAATTACTTAATACCTAAATAACTATAAATTAATATTGTAGGAATTTTCACTTATTTTACCTACATTTCAGTAATTGAATTTTGTGTCAGAATCAGTACCGGATAAGTGAGATTGTACTGTCTGTTATTTATTGTGTCCATATACTTGGGTTTTCATTTTGTAGTCTCATAAAATTTAGTTTGTTGACTCAATTAAGACGAGTAGGAAAAAGTACTTGCATTACCTGCAGAAGGATAGTTTTCACACAGTGTATACAGGTACCTATACAGGTTCAGGATCAGAAGCGAATACTTGGGCAGCCATTCTGTAGAAACAGTTTGTAACATATGCACCGTGTCGATATTTATATTGTATGTTTGTAAAATAGTATGCGTGCAATATATTAAATACTAGCCTTTATGTTCCGCCGTTGGCCAAGAATGTAAAACTGTGAAGGAATAAGCAATCGTTTTTATAATATTGTCACCCAATTATTTTGCAATATCGGACTATGAAAAGTGGTTTGAAATTTGATTGAGTTTAAGCATTGTAAAATGTTCAAGTGATGGCCACAACCCATTCTTTTTTATATATTGCTATAAAGTGTGAATGAAGTATAATATACAATTTCTGCACGCATGGACTACGCGGAATGGTTTTAAATATGACAGTTTATCAACGTTGTACACAACCCCCATTTTTAAATATTATCATCGAAAACAAATTGTAATATATACCTATTGAAAATTTAGTAATTTTGGATGTTGGAATGTGGTTTAAATTTCATTAAATAATGTACTGAAAAGATCTAGTGTTGGTCACATCCCATTCGTTTTTATATTTTTTCATCAAGTGTGCATTATATTTTTGCACAATTAGACTGATAGACTTAAAATTGAAGAAGAAAAAGACTTAAACTATAATAAATAGTTTTTAATTTGAATATAAACGTTGTGAAGAGTTCAGTAATGGCCACAACCCCCATTATTTAAATATCGTCAACGAAATCAAATATGAAGGTGTTGAAAATTATTCAAAATAGGATGATATAAATGGTTTAAATTTGATTAAACAAAAGTATTGAAAATATTCTAGTGCAGGTTACATCGTCACATCCCACATCCCATTCGTTTTTACATATGTATTTTCATCAAGTGTGCATATCGTTAATAATATTTCTGCACAATAGACTATTAGACTTAAAACTAACCCAAAAGTCTAAATAAAAAAGAGAAGAATAAGTATAAGACTATAAGAAATAGTTTGTATAAAAAACTATTTCAATGGTCTACATAAAATAAGAAAAAATACATAAAATAGAAGAATTAGACTATTGGAAATAGATTGTATAAAAACTGACTAAAAGGTCTACATAAAAGAAGAAGAAGACTAATCCATAGGAAATAGTTTTGTATAAAATTCACCAAAGTTCTACATAAAATAAGAAAACGAAGAAAAAGAATTAGACTCCACGAACGGTCGCTTCAGACCCTTCAGTACCTCCCATCCCTTCAATCCATCATTACGTCCCTTCCAATCAGGCCCTTCAGTACCTCCCGTCCCTTTAGGCCCTTTAGTGCATCCCTTCCCTTCATTACATCCCGTCCCTTCAGCCGCTTAAGAAAAGTTTAAATCCAGAAACCATCCTGGAAGAACCGCGAAGAGATGAAAGGACCTTCTTTTCCCAGGATACTCCACCTTCAAAGGTAAAATGACTAAATACACGAAGAAGAAGAAGAAAAAAGTTTAAATCCAGATACCTGCGAAGATATGGAAGGAAAATTGGACCTTCTTTTCCCAGGATACTCCACCTTCAAAGGTAAAATGACTAAATACACGAAGAAGAAGAAGAAAAAAGTTTAAATCCAGATACCTGCGAAGATATGGAAGGAAAATTGGACCTTCTTCTCCCAGGATAGTCCACCTAAAATGTCCAGGTAAAATGACCAAATGCACGATGAAGAAGAAAAAAGTTTATATCAAAAAACCGTCTTGGAAGACTTGCGAAGAGTTGGAAGAACAGTTGGACCTTCTTCTCCCAGTATTCTCCAACTTCATAGGTAAAATGACCAAAAATACATGAAGAAGAAGAAGAAGAAAAAAGTTTAAATCCAGAAACCTGCGAAGAGATGGAAGGACAATTGGAACTTCTTCTCCCAGGTTAGTCCACCTTCATAGGTAAAATGACCAAATACACGATGAAGAAGAAGAAGAAAAAAGTTTAAATCCAGGAACCGTCCTGGAAGACCTGCGAAGAAATGGAGAGACAGTCGGACCTTCGTTTCCCAGGATATTCCGCTTTCATTGGTAAAATGACCAAATACACGAAGAAGAAGAAGAATAAGAAAAAAATTTAAATCCAGAAACCATCCCGGGCATACGCTCGACAATTCACCAAAGTTTCATTGTAATCGGACAAACGGTTTAGGAGCACATAGCATACATGCATCCATACATAAATAAATAAATAAAATAATTTTCCTATAGGAAATCAGTATATTGTTGATTTGTAAGTAAATAGTATTAGGTAGGTACCTACCTACAACAATGTTCTAAATAATTTCGATTCATAACAAATTTTATTTGAATATCAGAATCTTTCCGTAACCATAGTAACCATCGAACATATAAAATATTACTATCAAATGGGCTCGATACATTTTTTTGGATATGTAGGTAGGAACCTACATTGGTTTGTTCGAAGCCACAAAAACGAAAATTGTCCAAAATATCAAATATTACATACAAATTATGCAATTTTATTATGCCTATATCTTTACTAATAATTAACAGACTTTTACAATATATGTCTTAAAACTTGCTGTAATGTCTTGTGTTTCATTTTATTATTTCATAATCACATTTATTTCAAAGGTATATTATTTTAAAAAACATATTCATTCGGTAGGAAAATTAAATATCGTATGAAAAGATTTTAAAATGGCGGGGTTATATGTACATTTGTACAAAACGCTTACTTTAAAAATAAGTTAAACAATATAATTATACAAAATATTCACCATGTTTTTCACTTAAACGCTAAGTTATACTTGAAAATATATTTTCTTCGTGTAAATACGTACTTCTAACTTTTAAACTAACAGATATTTGCGTGCAAAATGTACACTTTTTTGACAGATATGACATGGAAAATTTTGTATGAAAAAAATAATTATTGAAATATTTTTAAAATTCAGCATTTTTATCGCATTATTTTTAGCGTGACACTGCATCAGGTATACTGGTACACGTTCGCACATAAATTAGATTTTTAGATGCTCTTGGTTTTTCAGAAGGCGTGAGACAAACACACACACACACACATACACACACACACACACACACACACATACACTAACATTTTGATTGCTTTATTACTTTAGATTTAATCAAGATTTTCAAAGAGCATCTACTGAATGGTACCATAAAATATCTTTAAAGTAAAAAGTTTAAGTGTAAATATCTTTATTTGTAATAAAAGAAGTGTATAAATGAACTTTGTTATTAATTGGTTGAATTCACCACATTTCCTACTGTCATTTTATATTTTAAATTGTATCAAATGAATATACTTGTCATTATTATATGCAGATTCCGGAAGGTTTAATGTACAGTGAAATGGCGCTTGAGAAGGAACACCAACATCCCACATATATGCTGTCAAGATGTCATCTCTACATTGGTATTGGTCACCTTATGACTGCCAGGTAATTGTGATTTATTTACAATAATACTATCAATTTACATGTATTTTAAACAATGTTCAAATAAGTTAGAGCAACGAAGCAATAGGTATCCAGCTAGTGCTGTCATATTAAAAAATTGTGTAAAATATCACCGCAATAATCAATTTATTTATTTATTTTCTTTGGGAAGCTACAGCTCATTTACAGTTTAATGATACAATATTATTTTACCGTGTTAGAGACAAAAAAGCATTCCATCAACATGATATAAAAACAAATAACTGTTTACAAGCCAAAGGCATTCATACACACACCTTCATATACACCCTAACACACACACTCATACACACCATCACACACACATACATACATACATATATACATACATACAACAATTAGGAAAAGGAAGAGAAAGGAGAGAAGAGAGACTAGGACAGGATAGAGGGATATTGGTTGCGTATCACTTTCATAACATCATGTCTAAATCTATAATATTTCGCATTGAATATGTCTATCTCAGCTAAGAATGTATTGTTATATTGGCTGCATATGCGTGTAATTGTGTTATTTTTCCTGATATTTGTTCTACTTGTTGGAACATGAAGTAATTGAGGTCTGCGTACCATTCTACCTGGAACATGGATACCTACTAGGTTGACAAGTTCAGGCGAGTCTATAGCATTGTTCAAAATTTTATGCAGCGGAAATTGGTCATGTAAGACTCTCCTACATTTGAGTGTATCAAAACTATGATATTTATGTGACTGTCAATAATTATTGACTTATTTAATTATCTTAGTTGCTAGAATTGATTTCCTATCATATAATATGTAGTTATAAAGTATTTTAAACCTGTAAAACACTAGTTATTCATAGTATAAATAACTCGAAAATTTGTTTTTAGAGCAACTACGATCCGTGCTGAAAAAGAAGCATCTAATACAAAATGTTTGGAAAGTTTACACAAGGCAGTTGACTGCGATTCAAACGATCATTTGTCTCTTTACTATCTGGCATTGCAGTATGCACTTATGGGAGGAATCTCAGAAGCTATGGTAATTCATTTTTAAACAATATTTGTTGAATAACTCCAATTTGTGTTACATAAAATTGAGAATGAAACAGTGAGTGCCTTTAGACGAAGGTCAAAAAAAGATAAAAATGCTATTTCAAATTGTCACATTGGTAGAAATTAAGTAGAATAAAACATGATAATTTATTTTTCTTAAATAGAATATTATAATGCTTCGTACAAAATTTGTTACGTCAAAAAGGCATTTTCTCATAGTGCAGTTGGTTTTAAGCAATCCGCATAACATTATTTATATTGATAATATGACTATATAATACAAAATAAGTACATAATAATATCCATGGCGTAGTTGGTAAGCCGTTTTTCCTGGGTTCGATCCCCAGAGGAGAAATTTTAAATTCATTTCTCAAACAAATTTTGCTTCTCTGGGCCAGAAACTCTGGTAAGTTGGAAGAAATTGCCATATGGCAATAAACTTGTCACTTACGCAGGGTGTAAGGAAGTGTTTATTATTATTATTATTATTTAAACAAAAAGAGGGAAAGAGCAAATAAAATTTCAATAAAAAAATTGGCTCAGTTGTTTAGCTCAAGAAAAGAAACAAGAAAAGATAGTCAGTCATAGTCAGTAGTCACGTGACTGGCAACTTTCACTTCCATACATTGGGTTATCTTTTCTTGTTTCTTTTCTTGAGCTAATTGACATATTTCTAGGGGGGCAGGTATATTATTCTTATCTAAAGGTATGACAGTTGTGTCAAGAATAAATTTATATAAATTTGTTTTGCTTTGCTTTTTGTATTTTATGTTTTGATGTACCTATTTAAATTGTATTTTATGTTTTGATGTACCTATTTAAATTGTATTTTATGTTTTGATGTACCTATTTAAATTGTATTTTATGTTTTGATGTACCTATTTAAATTGTATTTTATGTTTTGATGTACCTATTTAAATTGTATTTTATGTTTTGATGTACCTATTTAAATTGTATTTTATGTTTTGATGTACCTATTTAAATTGTATTTTATGTTTTGATGTACCTATTTAAATTGTATTTTATGTTTTGATGTACCTATTTAAATTGTATTTTATGTTTTGATGTACCTATTTTAATTGTATTTTATGTTTTGATGTACCTATTTAAATTGTATTTTATGTTTTGATGTACCTATTTAAATTGTATTTTATGTTTTGATGTACCTATTTAAATTGTATTTTATGTTTTGATGTACCTATTTAAACTGTATTTTATGTTTTGATGTACCTATTTAAATTGTATTTTATGTTTTGATGTACCTGTTTAAATTGTATTTTATGTTTTGATGTACCTATTTAAATTGTATTTTATGTTTTGATGTACCTATTTAAATTGTATTTTATGTTTTGATGTACCTATTTAAATTGTATTTTATGTTTTGATGTACCTATTTAAATTGTATTTTATGTTTTGATGTACCTATTTAAATTGTATTTTATGTTTTGATGTACCTATTTAAATTGTATTTTATGTTTTGATGTACCTATTTAAATTGTATTTTATGTTTTGATGTACCTATTTAAATTGTATTTTATGTTTTGATGTACCTATTTAAATTGTATTTTATGTTTTGATGTACCTATTTAAATTGTATTTTATGTTTTGATGTACCTATTTAAATTGTATTTTATGTTTTGATGTACCTATTTAAATTGTATTTTATGTTTTGATGTACCTATTTAAATTGTATTTTATGTTTTGATGTACCTATTTAAATTGTATTTTATGTTTTGATGTACCTATTTAAATTGTATTTTTGTTTTGTTGTAGTATTATGTACGGACATGTTTGACAAAACGTTCCGAGTGTTCCGCCGCCATGCAACTATTATGTCTGGTTCTTTCGGCCAAGGGCAGGTCTCGGGAGGCTCTCACCACTGTAACGGCGGCTCTCGAAGACCACCCCGACAGTATGGACCTTCTCAGGGTGCAGGCCCTGCTGCAAATGAGGTGTCAAGGTGGAGAGGTAAAGACACTTATAATTTCTGGCGAATAACTAGTGTTTTTGTTGTATACATATACCAACCAAGTAAAAAAAAACAAATTATTGCACTTCGCAACCAATATGATATCTCAGGTTATTTGCTGAAATTTACAAATGCTAATATCTTAAAAGACTGATTTTTCAAAATGTTTCCTTATTAAAGTCATGAATTTGTATAAGTCAGTATAATATCATGTTCACAAAATATGGGCCGGTATTAGAGTCTCAGTTTAAGAGCTAAACTCAAGTTTTACAAAAATATAGCGTATTACAGTGTCCGATTAGGCCTAATCTTCCCTCAAATACGTCACTAAAACGACAAATATTTAATTCAACATTTCTGGTGGATTAAGTACTTAACGGTGAGTCAACTGTCATTTCTCGACATGTTGCTAGGCAACGAGTATAGTTTCAGTGTTCTATCACTAGAGGCGTTAGTTGTATCGACGGTGGTGCCACACAACAAAACAAACTGACAGCCATATTGAAACGAACATGGGCATTTAAAAGCATTATTTTGGTGAAAAAAAAAAATTTACCATGTTGGATAATAAAACAATAGTATTTCAAGTCGTAGCGTCCCGTTTTGTAGTTCGTATTATTTGATGTTATTTAAAATTTGACAGAAAAAGTAAAATATGTCTACAATAATTGAAGATTTAGTAACTGACATGTCATATTGCACTGTAATACGGAAATGGATTCAATCTCCCCTTAACATTAATCTTGAGTTTAACAAACTCAATGAGTTGAGGGCCGATTGTAATACCGGCCCTATGCTTGCTTTAATTTTTAAACTGTCACAATTAACTTATGACTAGCTTGGCTTATGAGCGATTGATTTAAATTAATAGCACTTTGTTTCATAGAAAAGTGCTTCATATTTTCATAAATTCATATTTCATCAAGTCACCAGTTCTATAAGTAGTATGTAGTAGATTTGATATGAATGATTTAAATAGATAGTCAATTATTTTATTGATTATAACTTAACAAAAGTCATTTAACATGTTTCAGGCTGCATTGATAACTGCAAAGCATATGCTTTCATTGTGGAAGAATCTCTATGAAAATTCTAGTGACAACGAAAAGGATTTTGATAAGAGGTCGGAAACTCGTTCAGTACTGCAACTCTACAATGATTTGGATTCTGTTAAGGATTCAAGTAAGAAAAGCAAAATTTACTGTTAAAATTAGTTAATTTAGTTAGTCTTTATAATTAAAAATTGTTATTCTGCAAAAAAAAATTGTACAGGATGCAAGAAAGTTTATTTTTGTTATACCATATCGTACTTCCTATGGCAAATTCACGAAACTAACATTTTACCTAGTACAAAAACTAGCAAACTAGCGAAAACGATTTTTTGCCTACTATGCACTGTAATAATGCGTGATTTGATATATGCGGACGACAAGATACTGATAGCAGAAAGTATGTGAGAATTACAGTGTCTCGTAGGAATGGAATATAAAGGATGTATAGAGAACGGGCTATTGATGAATGCCAACAAATCGAAGGTATTTGTCTTTAAAAAGAATGAAAGCAAATAAAAGTATAGAAGGAATAGAGGTAGATGGACAGTTATGGCGGGAAACATAGGGAATTAGAACACTCAAACCAGTTAGGAATGATCAAAACATATCAAAGGACTCCAAATTTTTCATTCACAATGCAATTGTCGAAGCAATTGTGAAGTATGCAAACAAAATAAATTCAATTGAAACGAGATGGAAAGGATGATGTATGATAGGGTAAGAAATGAGGACACAATGAAACAATTTAAAAGACACGCTGAAATGGTTTGGCCACTAAGAATGAATCTTGAATGACGGAGAGAATGGGATAGAACAAGAGGTCGGGGTCGCCTAAGATAAAAATGGGATAACCATGTGAGTGACAATCCTGAAAGAGGTCAATTCAAGAAACTTGAATAACAGACTAACATGTATGAGACGATGCATAAGTATTGTTGAGGTGATGAACGTGTGTCAAGATAGAAAAATTGTTTTGATAGTTTATATGTACCTATGTCTTTATTGTAGCTAATTTTTTGATAATCAAATGATTTGAATAATTTTTAATATAATAATTTTAATAAAATATATTTTTTTAAAACTTAATTGATAATTTTAATTTTGTAATAAACAAATTGCAGATATACTAAAATGAACATAGGTATTATATTTTTACTACACAGAGAATCGAATCAAATCTGTTTTAATTTATTTAATTATGGAAATAAATATAAAACAACATAATCAATTTGTAAACATGTTATTAAATTGACATGTAAGCAGAGAAAATATAAACTGCGTAATATAATGGATAAAAAAATGGATAACAAAGAGTGACAAAGTTTGTTTTTGCTCTCCTGTAAAATTTCATTTCTGCAGGTTCGCTAGTTTGCCACAGATATATGTTAAAAGATAACTTTAATTGGAAAGAAGAAATTGGCTAGTGGCATTACATCCCCTGCATAGTCAAAGTAATCATTTTGTTATTTCATAAGTAACCACATATTATTTGTTTGAAGGTTTTTGTATGTATATATTTTTTTAAATCTTTGAAATTCCACTGTCTGTCCAGGTTCACTTCAGGCAAACTCACAGGCAGCCAGTCGAGTGGAGCGTGCGCTGAGTTCTGCTGCATCTCAGTCGGGTTCGGCTCCTGGCTTAGCTGCTGGTGGCGTAGAGGCACGCGGTGGGGCTCCCCTGCTTCGCGTTCGTCTCTGGCTTCTCCTGGCGGAGCTGTACCTGACACTGGGAGCGGCACCAGCTGCGGCGGCTTGCGTAGAGGAAGCGGCAGTTGTGGCACCTCTGTCCCATCAAGTTATATATATGGTATTTATTATTATTATTAGAGGTCCTCATTCTAACTTGTGTCACAGCATCACACTGCATGAGGAGGTGGTGTAGCGTTTCCGCTCCCTCCCTACAGAATCTGCATGTGCCGTCTTCTTCTAGTCCTATTTTCCGCAGATGTTCCCCAAGTCTGCAATGGCCTGTGAGGAACCCTGTCAGAGTTTTTAGGGCTTTCCTGCCGAGGCTCAAACATGTTCTGGACCTTTTTCGGTCATAATTGCCGAACAGGTCCTTAGCCTGCCTGTGCCCCGGGAGTTCAATCCAGTAGCTAAATCTCACTTTCTCCGTTATTCTCTTTACTTCTGCCTGGAAATAAGAATTTCCTAGGCCGCAGAATGGCTCTGGTCCTATCAGATGCTCTCTCGCACCCTTCCTGGCGAGTCTATCAGCTCGCTCATTTCCTTCGATGCCCATATGCCCTGGTACCCAGAACAGGGAGACCTTATTATTCTTGCCTAGTTCATTGAATTTTACTAGGCATTCCCAAACTATTTTTGAGTCAATGTTTGGGGAATTCAATGCCATAATGGCTGCTTAACTGTCAGATAGTATAGCAATATCCCGCCTATTGTATCTTCTGTCGAGGTTGAACTGAGCACATCTCTCAATTGGGTGAACTTCCGCTTGAAATACACTAGGGAGTTTGCCCATTGCTTCAGAATATTCTGTTCTTGGTCCATACACTCCTGCTCCAGTTCCCTCTTCTGTTTTGGATCCATCGGTATACCATTTAATAGTATTTTCCCTGAGTGATTGGATGGTGTGGTTGTTCCAATCATTTCGCGTGTTCAGCTTGATGTCAAAGTTCTTTTTGAGACTGAACTTCTTGACCATTTTGTCTCCTGGTAGGTCGATTAGGTGTGTGCAATTAGGCAAGGCTAGCTCAGCATGCCCACCCTTTATTGACCCTTCTTTGTACATTCTGAGGTAGGCCTTTGTTGCGACTTCCTCCACTACTATGTGGAGTGGAGTGAGGTCTAGGATGACCTCCATTGCCGCACTCGGACATGTCCTCATGCCGCCTGTTATACATAAGAAAATTTATGCTATAACAAACTATGTATTATATCTTAAATTCATAACTATTTAGATATTTAAAGTTATAAACGGCATTTTTAATCTTATGTCCAAACATTTTGTCATATCACAACAGTTTGCCATACCGTTAAATTCTTAAGTGACTAAAAATTCAAATGTATGTAGGAATGAAAAGGTTTAGAACGAGTGACAGTTTGGGAAGTGTGAATGAGGCATGGGATTTTTTAAATTGTAAAATAAAATAAAAGAGAGAGCTTCAAGCAATGAATTTTATTGAAGAAAATGAAGAAGTGAATGATATAACAAAAATCAAGTTGATTTTGTTGCCACAGTTTCATCAAACGTATCAAAGTTTATGATAACCATTTACTAAAGACTTGTTCTTCATCTTCATGTGTCTTGTCTGATTTCCCAGACATTCATAACCACTTGGGAGAAACACTCCTTGTCCTGTGCAGTGCGAAACAGGTTCTCCAAATGCCTCATTCTGGTCCATTTCTGAATGTATCAGAGCCAGGATAGCTGCTTCCTGCCAACACCTCTACGGCCCTCAATCTTCCCCTTTATGATCACTGCTAAAGTAGTTATTTTTCTAGATAACTCCTGCTTGATTTGTTACTTTTGCCTCTTGCAATTTCATTATTCCTTCATCCTCATTGTGATTAGTTGATTATGTGAGATTGCCCTATGGTAATTATTGTGATTAGTTGAGTATGTGAGATTGCCTTATGGTAACAATTGTGATTAGTTGAGTTTGTGAGATTGCCTCATGGTAACAATTGTGATTAGTTGAGTATGTGAGATTGCCTTATGGTAACAATCCCATCTTCTTACCATTTTTTGTAATTTTGTGATTCATTCATAATTTTATTTATACTTGATTTGTTACTTTTGCCTTTTGCAATTTCATTATTCCTTTATCCTCATTGTGATTAGTTGAGTATGTGAGATTGCCCTATGGTAACAATTGTGTTTAGTTGAGTATGTGAGATTGCCCTCTAGTGATTAGTTGAGTATGTGAGATTGCCTTATGGTAACAATTGTGATTAGTTGAGTATGTGAGATTGCCTTATGGTAACAATCCCACCTTACCATTTTTTGTAATTTTGTGATTCATTCATAATTTTCTTTATACTTAGGATAATTTATAACACATATTTTTTTCTGCTTGAGGTTACAGGAGCCATTAAATTAATTATAATAATAACACATCTTT
Source organism: Molanna angustata (assembly GCA_963576475.1). Classification (NCBI taxonomy): domain Eukaryota; kingdom Metazoa; phylum Arthropoda; class Insecta; order Trichoptera; family Molannidae; genus Molanna; species Molanna angustata. Next base: position 9,262,943 of record OY754974.1, on the reverse strand, counting down.
TTGTTTTAAACTGTTTCAGAGAGGCATGGTGCACTGTCAGAGACAGGAATGGAATGAGGCTCGACAGTGCTTCGTCAATGCTGTCGCCATTAATCCTAGTCATGTAGATAGTCTTGTTCAGTTGGGTGAGTTATCTTTTTATTTTGGTATTGAAAAATTGCTTTAACTCCATAGGAACTTACTTCTTAATCAGTTTTTCAATGCTTAAATGTTAGGGGTGTTTATATTTCACTCCCATGTGTTGAACAACAATAATTAATCATAATTGTTATATCCTTACCAAGATCCAGCATATTATATTTACTAGTTGCATGTAACACATGAGATCCAACTGTCGATAGCGAAAGTATGTATAGTTGAAGAATAAGTACCAAACTATAACCCATAAATACAAATTATTTAATATTTTAAGATATTTGGTTTTCTATACAACACATGTACCTAGGTATGTATGTCAAGATAGGATAGTATGTGGAGGTCAGTCCTTTGATCCTACCCAGAATATGAAAACAGCATGATGGTATGTATGTATGTTTGGAGATTAGTATCAAACAATTAAGTCTTCTTAGATATTGTGTGTAGGCGACTGCCATACAAATTGTATGAAGCAATGTCGTCACTAAATTCAATTATTAAAAAAATTGTTAAAAAAAAATTGAGATGTGCTAATACAATGTCAATATTTTTTATAGAAAATTAAAATATCTAGTTGGGGTGTTTCGGCTTTTTTCGATATTTTTTAAAAAAATGGAAATATAGGCAGTTAAACTCGTAAATTTATCATAAAAAAATATTTTTCTTAATAAAAAATGTTTAAGAAACCCTGGAATTTTTTTAAAAAACTTTTTGAGATTTTGTATTTGTCTATGTTTATACCAATTTTCAGCGTTCTAGCTTTTATGGTTTCTGAGATATTCAAAAGTTGATAACCCCTGACTGAAACAAAAATTCAAAATTCTGAGTATAAAAGTCTTGTAGGCCTATAACTTTTTATATATTCTGAAATTTTGGGCTCCGTAAATTGAGCGGATCAAAAGTTATAAGGGGGGGACGGACACACACACACACAGACACACACACAGACACACACACACACACACACACACACACACATAGACACACACACACACACACACACACACACACACACAGACGCACACACACACACAGACACACGAAATGTTCTACTCCGAATTCTGAGTAAACTAGTTGCATGTAACACATGAGATCCAACTGTCGATAGCGATAGTATGTATAGTTGAAGAATATGTACCAAACTATAAACCCATAGATACAAATTATTGAATATTTTCAGATATTTTGTTTTCTATACAACATATGTAGGTATGTATGTCAAGATAGGATAGTATGGAGGAAGATCCTTTTTCCTACCCAGAATATGCAAATTGCATGATGGTATGTATGTATGTTTGGAGATGAAGTATCAAACTATTAAGTCTTCTTACATATTGTGTATAGGCGACTGCCATACAAAATGTATGAAGCGATGTCGTCACTAAATTCAATTTTTAAAAAAATTGTTAAAAAAAAAAATTGGGATCTTCTACTACAATGTTAATATTTTTTATAGAAAATTAAATTATCTAGTTGGGGTGTTTCGGCTTTTTTCGATAATTGTAAAAGTTTTGGAAATATAGGCAGTTAAACTCATAAATTTATCATAAAAAAAATATTTTTCTTAATAAAAAATGTTTGAGAAACCCTGGAATTTTTTTGAAAAAACTAATTTGAGATTTTGTATTTGTCTATGTTTGTACCAATTTTCAGCGTTCTAGCGTTTATGGTTTCTGAGATATATGGAAAAATAAAATAAAAATTCAAAAGTTGATAACCCCTGACTGAAACAAAAATTCAAAATTCCGAGTATAAAAGTTTTGTAGGCCTGTAACTGTTTATATATTCTGAAATTTTAGGCTCTGTAAATTGAGCGGATCAAAAGTTATAAGGGACGGACGGACACACAGACACACACACACACAGACACACGAAATGTTCTACTCCGAATTCTGAGTAAATCCGTGTATGGAACATATATGCTGCGAAGCCTCTAAGTTGGTGTTTTTTGACTTCAAAGTTGGAAAAGCCGTGAAAAAAGTAGACCTCTCCATACAATTCTCGCGTATTCTGGCTTGATACATTGTCGATATGTTAAGAGAACAAAGTTCTCCTGAACAAATCGACAGTTGGATCAGTGTATGGAACATATATGCTGCGAAGCCTCTAAGTTGGTGTTTTTTGACTTCAAAGTTGGAAAAGCCGTGAAAACAGTAGACAATTCTCGCGTATCCTGGCTTGAAACATTGTCGATATGTTAAGAGAACAAAGTTCTCTTGAACAAATCGACAGTTGGATTACATATGTATTTAGTCTTTTTCAGTTTTTGACAGATCATATTTATGTCTGGCTTATTGTTGCACTGTTGTACATGACAATATTATTAGTACAACTTCTCATTTCCAGACTGGATTCGTGAGACAATTAATATTGTTGATTTCCAAAATTTGAAAGCTTGTCAATAAGAGTGTGTTTAATTGATTTTTGACAATCAATTTGAAAAACAATAAAGCATTACAATTATAAATAACAATTACTTTGTTCAATAATAAGACTGGGTACGGCATAGTACTGCACGTTTTTTGCAGTATAAATCTTACCGAATAAACTGTGGCGCATACATTGTATATATATAGAAAAAACGTTCACCGCTAAATACGTTTATAAAATTTTTACCGGAACTTTAATATATTCGGTTGAAGCACATACTCCATTGCCAAACAAACATGGTTTAAATATGATCACAGAAAAACCAGAGAGAGATACCCTTGTTCAGAAGAGACATACTTGCCGGAGTCATATCGGTATTAACGGGACACTGGCTCATGGGAAAGCATGCCAGAAGGCTAGGGCTGTAGGTGTATGATTACTGCAGAGCATGCTAAGACGAAAAAGACTGATCAAAGAGACTATTTGACTTCCTCTATCACTGTCCTACTCTATCTAGAACTAGGAGAAGCTCGATATTGGAGACATTATATATGTCATTCATTAGCCACTCAGGCAGGTTCAGGGTGTATAAGTAAGGTGAAGGACAGCCCCATCGTGGTATCACAAAGGGCCAATTGGCCTTAGTGTGATCTTGAGAACTGCCACCCGCTAAAAAAAACATTCAGTTTGCAGTGGCACATAGTATTACACCATCTCTTTTATATGGCGCAATGCTACACGTTTTTTATCGAATATCAACTGAACTAGAATTTTTCATCATTTGTCAGATTTTCATACAGTTTTTCAAAAGTGTTAGTATGCATTGCTTCTTGATTTATAGGATGAACCTATAACCTGTTGTGTGAGCGGCGAAGCCGCTGGCGTTTTCAATACCAATATAAAAGTACAACAAAGCGTAGATCCATCACAAACGTTTACTCAGAATGATTGCTGTATGAAAACTGCAGTTATACGTCTTTTACACAAATGAAAATGTCTTGTGTGAACATCCACTGTTTATATGGTTAAAATAGAATACTGTGAAAAACGTGAAGTGTATTAATAAACAGTAACAATTAAATATTATTACAGGGCTTTGCCATCATCACCTCGGTTCCCAGAGATTGGCCGAGAAGATCTTAAAGGATGCTGCGAAGATTGAACCGAACAATCAAAACACATGGTACAGTCTAGGGCTGGTATTGGAGAGCCTCGGAGAGTATGACACGGCCAGTGACTGCATGGCAACTGCTCTTAACGTTGAATTATCGGCTCCCGTACTTCCCTTCACGTCTATAGCTTATATTTTTGAATAATTGAATCAATTTGTTTTTGGTCGTCGATATTTCCTACAAAATTTGTAACTTTGTATTTCATTAATCGTACTTCAAAATTTTCAATGCATATTTATGATGACAATTTAAAAAGAATTATTGATTTTAATATAATATTGAGAAAATTGAATGCCAGTTAAAGAAAGACATATGAGTAAATACCTCTAGATGATTTGGGCGTTGAGAGAAAGAAAAAAAATAGGCTACGACTATTTACACGACTCAACCATAGACGAAAACCAAAAATAACCACAGAAAACGCAGATAAATCAAGTTATAAAAATATTTACCTTTGTTTATACTTTGTTATAATTGTAGATCTCGATGAAAAAATGATTTATAAAATTAAGTAAATGTAATAAGATGCCAATATTATTTATTTTTTCTTCAAGTTGGTTTCCATGATGCATTTTTATGACCATTGAAAAAATGACAAAGGTATATATTTTTGTATTTTGATTTATTTGCGCTTTCTATGGTTATAAATGACCTATAAACATAGACGACGTCAGAAAATTTGTCGTGTAAATAGACACTTTTTGGCGGGAAAACGCTTTTCCCGCCAATTCTGGTCGTAAAAATAGTGACACCGAAAAAAATAACGAAAAAGGTGAAATAAACACCATGGATATTCATACATTCAATTCATACTTATTCACTTGTGCAAGTTTGTTTATATGTGAAAAACATTATATTACCTTACATTATTGACGTTTTCCTCGGTATGATGCAAAATGTGTAAGTCATTCTTCATTGTATTCATGTTAAGGAAATAAGCTGTAATAAAAATAGCCAATACAAAAATTCATTAAATTTTCATTAGTCACTTTTTATTTTTAAATGTTTTGACATAAAATGCAGGAAATGATTTTAACAGTATCGAAATATAATAGAAAAACTTAATATACATTCATTTGATGTGAATCAGAACATAAAATTTTCAGTACAAATTGTGTCAAAATGAAAATTTGCAATTTAATTATAGTTTGAATATTAGTAATTTATAAATTTCCAAAGATTTCAACGTTTGCATTTTATTAAAACTTTGTTTTTTTTTTCATGTGAGAATCTGAGATATAATTCATGTTATAATTGTATTATCATATATTAATTCATATCTCAGACATGTATTACTATATAATTAGTATAAAATGGTCATCCAGTGAAAACAGTGTCTTTTTTTTTACAAATGTTTGTTAGTACAAATGATCTAATCTGCTGTTTTTATTGAATATTTTATCTGTGAAAGTTAATATTTACATACGACAATTTTATTTTCTGTTAATGTAGTTTGTTTGATGTCTGTGATAGAAGTGAACTTGTATAAAGTGTTCAAATTGTTTCCCAGTTGCTAGTTGTTATTTTAAAAATATTTATTTTAATGCTCCATAATGGTGTGAATGTTGAATATCAGACCTTAATAATATGTAAAAATAAGCAGGACCAGATTAGATGAAATGATATATTATGCAGTCCATGAAGGTTTTTTTATAAGTGAAGAGAGATTATAGTAAAGGCAATTCACGAAGGTGTCTTGTAGAATCAATGTTTTAAATAAACTCTTGTTTCTTTAAAACTGTATTTAATATTCAATAAATATGTACCTACACACATATTACATTAAAAACTATTTGATGTAATTTTTAAATTATTTGTATTATTTATTTTGTATCTTTTTTATAACTATATAATCTTCACAAAACTTACAATATTTTTTATTAATGAAAATAGAGTCATCTTTAATGTGGTACCTCAATGGATGAAAAGCAAAAATTATTGCCATTCACTGAAATAAATACTTTCACAATTTATATAATAATATGTATTTCTAGTAGGAGCTGTCACAATTTTAAATATTATTTAGCAGGTTCACAAGTGAAGTAGTTACCATTAACAACATACATTTGAAAATCGATTTAGTGATTTTTAAAATTATACCAATGTGTCTATTTTAATAAATTGACGCAATCATCCATAGATAATTATGTGTACAAATTATATGGGCAGAAAGTTATAAATAAATAATATGAATGAGCTACTGGATTGTGGATGACTATAAACTAAATTTGTTTAGTCACATTGAAAGAATGACCAAGGACTTAGGTCCGAATGCAGAGTCCTACCTAAATACTAAATACTAACCATGTTTTCATTGCACAGTCGCTCACTTAAGTTAGGAGATCACATGGCTTCATATCTGGAGGATGCTACCAAGTTTTTGTATGAGAATTGCATTGCAGAGACATATCTAAAGGCTTAGCGCATGCACATCGGCATAAACTAACATTTGCGAATTGTCAAAAAATAAGGTTGATAGCGAGGAACCTTACGAGTGGTTTTATACTAAAATGCGAGATTTTTCGGTGGATGATGATTTTATCGGCTTCGTTGAATATGTATTTGGTAATTTTGTCAAATCAAATACCAAACAGAGTATTCAGCGATCCATACAAGATGCCGAAAATTCGGTGGAATTTCAAAAAAATCGTGACATCGAGCTGTCAGTGTGAAGTTAGTTACATATGTTTGTGTTGTTATAGCAAAAAAAACATTTTAAACGGCAAACGTCAGAAAAGAGATAGATAGCTTTCTTAGGCCATAGAAAGCTATCTATCTCTTTTCTTCATACACAATAATGTGAAATTCTACGCCATGGACCTTAATTTTGGCGTAATATTTAGTATTTAGTTAGGGATGTCTCTGCAACGCAATTGCTAACCTAAGAATACTAAATACTCCAGTGAGGTTAGGAGTTAGTATTATGAAAGATAAATAAATCATTCACGCAAAGATTGTCAAATATAATTTTAGAAGATGGAATTGTCGCAAGCCAGAACAATAAAAATTAAATTATAAAATTGTACATGAGAAACGACGAGAATGTTCCATTTTTGGTATTTTCTAACTGCACCTCAAAGCTCACCTGACATGTTACAACTCTTGGAATATGATCTGATACACCCATTTTCCAGGGATCATAACATGAATCCGATTATACTACAATAACCGTTAGTTTATCATAAATTGTTTTATCTTTTAATCTTTTTGTTTTTTTTTTTGCCTAATTTATTTTTGATGTTGACAAAATTTTTTAAAAGATACATGACATGTGACACAAAAATGACAATATTTACGAGACACAAATTTTCGCATTTACAAATAAAAGATATTTGCTACAAAGTCAAGTACCATGTCATTTATTCAGCTCATTTTCCAATGACATTAAATATTACATCATATCAGGCTTTCTTATAGAACTCAGTATAATGATCTGTTATAATAATTTCAATATAGTTTCATGTATATTTAACCAAAAGAGCCACTGCCTTAAAATTTAAACAACTTAAATTAATGTACCTTTAAGGAACGGCTTTTGATGTATAGATCAAAATAATGTATCTAATCATACCGATTTGTAAGTAATACTTATTATTTATCAATTTCTACATATTCATAATGATACGCTTTCCTATAATTATTTCATCTGTACGATCGTGATGCATTAAATCATTAGACTTTTTATTTTCATATTGAAAATGAAAAGAATAATCACATTGAATAGAAATATCAATCAACTCACTATTGTGTAATGCAAGATTTAGAATATTTTATTTTTATATTTAGAAATTGTTGAGTTTGAAACATATTTTAACTGTTGAAGTCTTTAACTTGAACGTGTAATTTCACTGTAAGTATATTTCGATTATATGTAACATATTGAATTTCTATGTAAAACATTATCGTTGTTAATGTATTATACACTTTTATCCTGTAATAATATATCACAGTTATTATTCAATGTATACATTTTTATTAATACAAAAGTCCAAATTTGTATAAATAGTTATTTATCATCACTTCTATGTGAAAATAAAATATAAAAAAAACAATTGTATCTTGACAATATTTGTTTTAATTATTATAATGAATATACTAATATTTGATGTATTTACTAAATGTGTTTTGATGTGGAATATCAAATTTAATAATCATATGTATGTGTGAATATGTATGTAGTCGATAAATTATAATAATGAATCGCTAATGTATATAATGATAGAGCTATGCATCAAAAATATATAGTTAATTATCACATTAATATTCATCTTAATGAATTATAAAACTATTATTTCTTTTTATCCTTATATTTTAATAAAATTAATCAATAAGGAGTACTTACAAATAATACAGATAAGCATATTTCTTTTAGATTTATTAATGTCAGCCTTTGTGGCTAAATCAACCTTTTATTTTATTTTTGACTTCTAAGTCACTAGTTCCAGATTCAACCTCGATTGAGTCACAATTATTTTACTGTGTTTTACGGCTGAATTTGTGTGAAATACATTATCAGTTACCCTTTAATCTTCTGAACAGAAAAACATTAATTAATTGTATTTTTCCATCACTTAAATTAAAAAACATGAATGAAACGAGATATTGTTATTCATTATTTGTTTTTTATGTTCCACGAGTATTTCTGTTAGTATTTTAAATAAAGTAACTTGCATTCTGCGTTTCACTCAAAATTGCACTTCATGATCATGTTGGTATGTCAAATAAACTGAATAATGTTGCCATATCTCCAAATTAAGTTTCTCTGATCTCATATTCAAAACTCAACTATAAAAAAATTAAAAACGATCAGGTTTAATATGATAGAATGATACATGGTTCCTATAATTATTTTAAAACAAAGCATTCGTACTTTGTAACAATGTGTGCAGATTTATCGGAATTAACATTAACAAATATTACAAAAGAAGAAAAACAAACCTAATTGTAGGGAATATCCCGTTTTTAACGTATAACAACATCAAATCCAATCATACCTACTTAACCACAAAGTTCACTTTTAATTGAAACACACTCTACGTTTGCTTTTTCACTGATTTCTGTTTTGTTTCTAGGAATGTTTGAGAGGTAACTTAAATTTTCATTTGATAATTTATCATTAATTATTGATCAACTATTTTGAAGTCACAAAACACCACTACTTTTTGTAGATAAACAAAATAATAGTTCAACGGGATAAAGAGGCACATTGATTTATATATTTATTTTTAATAATTAAACATATTATGTACCTACATCTATTAATAATGTCACATGCACTACTAGACAAATCGTAGCTTTATATGGAACATAAGAATATGACGTTGGATTTTGGAAGACGTTTAAACATCTTTGACTATTTATAAATTAATCAAAATTTTCTACTTTTCGCAGTGGAAATACTTTTCCAGTCTCTGTATTGATATCTTCAAATCAAGAAACAAGTACATGGTGTGATGCAGGTCAATTAGTTTCATACATTACATATGCTGCAGATCAAAACTTGCTCACATAACACACTCCAATGTGCAAATTCAAACCACGTTTGATTATCCATTGCAATAGAGATGTATTTTCATATAATATAAGTTGAGAAGAGTGCTGTCAGTCAATATAAAAGTATACATCGTGTAAAAAATAGATAGCGTTGAGTAAAAAATCAATTTCACTAAACATAGTTGTGTCGTATTTGTGTAATCATAAATATAGTAAAATAATACTTAATAATTACCTTGGTCTATCAATCGATCTTATTTTAGGGACCACCACAAAATTGTTCAACTGTTTTGGAAAACTGTGTATTTTTTCATTTCTTTAAATGAATTAATGTAGATATAATAGTAGAATGATTGAAGTTTAATATCAAACAAGCTGAAATAAGTACCTACTGTTTTTTTCTATCAGTTTTTAATTCTTTGTAATCCTAGAATTTATGAACCCAATTTTTTCGCTTGGATGATTTTTCTTTGTTTAAATGCTTCATATGTTACCATTTAATCTTAATTCATTTTTTATGGATCAAAACATTCCATAACTGCATAATTTAATGTGTTATGTAGATTATCACATTTCTGTTTATATATTTAGGATAATTTGCTTTATTTCGTAATGAATATGCATTTGTGGCGTTGGGTATTTATTTTATGCTGATTACTCATTAATTCATACAGAATTTAATTATTAACATAAAACATTATTAATGAATAAAATATATGTTTTACACACTCATTATTAATCACATAGAAAAATTATTGTTGATAGAAGTGTTTAATGTTATTGGATAATGAATGGTCTGTATTAAAACGTTCTCATCGATGTTTCCTTTTTGCTGGTTCATAATAAATGTTTTTCCTGCGCACTGGTCGTAACAATTAAGACATCCACAAACGTTTGTAAACTGAAAGTCTTTGAATTCAATGTTCTGATAAAAATTGTAATCCTCAATGCATTTCTAAATAAAGAATACAAAATAATGGTAGACATATAATGTAACAAAAGAAATAATAAGTCAATTATGATAATATTTATCAATGTAATGTAAAGAACTGGATTATGGGTTCTTAGATGGCATAATGCTGTATGAATAAAACAAAATAATTTGAAAAAAACAATGAAAGTGGAGTATGCTTTCAAAAATGTTCAAGGTAATAAATACTTTTTTATGTCTTTAAAATCTTTGATTAATACAGATTTAAATTCGGAATCTAAATCGGTTATGTGTTTAAATTTATGATTTCATAAATTTTTTAACTGGTTATAATAATGAATTATCAAATATTATATTTTTCAAATATTTTTATGTATATTTTTATTGCAGTCTTAGGTCCGAATGCAGAGTCCTACCTAAATACTAAATACTAACCATGTTCTCATTGCACAGTCGCTCACTTAAGTTATGAGATCACGTGGCTTCCTAACTGGAGGATGCTACGATGTTTTTCTATGAAAATTGCATTGCAGAGACATATCTAAATACTTGAACCAACATTTGCGAATTGTCAAAAAGTAAGGTTGATGGCGAGGAACCATACGAGTGGCTTAATACTAAAATACGAGATTTTTTCGGTGTATGATGATTTTATCGGCTTCCTTGAATATGTATTTGGTAATTTTGTCAAATCAAATACCAAACAGAGTATTCAGCGATCCATACGAGATGCCGAAAATTCGGTGGAATTTAAAAAAAATCGTGACATCGAGCTGTCAGTGTGAAGTTAGTTACATATGTTTGTGTTGTTATAGCAAAAAAAACATTTTAAACGGCAAACGTCAGAAAAGAGATAGATAGCTTTCTAAGCCCATAGAAAGCTATCTATCTCTTTTCTTTATACACAATAATGTGAAATTCTACGCCATCGACCTTAAGTTTGGCGTAGTATTTAGTTAGGGATGTCTCTGCAACGCAATTGCTAACTTAAGAATACTAAATACTTCAGTGAGGTTAGGAGTTAGTATTTAGGTACCTAGGACTGTGCATTCGGGTATTAATGTTGAGTGTATTTCTTAATCACATTTTGTAAATCATTTTTATTTTTTTATAAAATAAATAGTATTCTGTTTGTAGTATACTTAATTGTTATTTATAGCTAATTACTTTTCCAGTTACTGTAGTGTAAATATTTTAATTTGTTGTTTGTACTGTGATATTTGAAACGAGGGGTGGATTCAATTATTTTTAATACTTCACGTATACAATTTTGTAGCATCACAAAGTAAGTTTTCATTAAAAAAAAAATGATTTAGCGTGAAAATAGATAAGTTCAATGTACATAATGTTTCTGTAAATTTGATTTGGTAATTATTTAAGTGTTTTTGTTTTAATAGAATTGTTATTTGGGTAGACAAAGTAATTTATTATCTCATCCGGCATGAATCCTTGTTTCATCAACAAGCATTGTCATTTGTCATTACTGGCATCGGAGTACCGAGTCTAGGACTCCTTGCTCCTTCATCTGACGTTAAACCTCATCAACAAGCTTTCTCCTCAGGTCTTGAAACCGAGAAATGTTTTTATCAGATCGGATATTATTTTTATATCCGATTGTATCTTCACATATTTCTCATATGAAGAACATAATACAGCCATTGAAGTCTTCCATTTTCAATTATTTTCTCTAAATATATCTTTTCATATTGTTCCCAACATATCTTTTTATGTTTCTTAACCAACATACTAAAAACTAATACATTGCACAGCCAATTATAATATTTTTTTTAATAAAAATGCTCATTTTTTATTGATAAAATGAACATTTTTATTCATTGGTTGTTTTTTATTTAGTTTGTTGCGTAAAAGTGATGATAATCTTTTTTTTTTAAATAGAATATATTTTTTAATTACATATATGCAAACATTGGATTTTTTTCCCTGTCGGGAGTCAAATGATATTGACAATAACACCTCAATAGAGACGAAGTTGGGATATCATAGAAGGACCAGGAACTCAGGCACCTACAGGGCTTACGACCTGTCATTGGCTGGTTTACGTGATCACTTTATGACAGGTTTTTTTTCCGATGACAGGTCGTAAGCCCTGTAGGTGCCTGAGTTCCTGGTCCTTCTATGATATCCCAACTTCGTCTCTATTGAGATGTTATTGTCAATAAAAATATCATTTTTTTTAATACCTTGTATAATGGGGTTCTACACATTAAGCACCGTCAGTATTGACAATTTAAAAATAAAAAAATATTTATTCATAAGTTGAATGAAATAATGTTTTATTTGTGTACATACTGTATTGGTCTAATAAAATATTAATTATTTTTTATCGACAGAATAATTAAACATTTAATTTTTGTTAATAATCATATTTGCGATTTTCCTTTAGTAGATGTAGTTTATAACATTTGTAGTTGTGATTTAATTTAACATTCCACCCCTAGTTGTAGTTTATTTGTTTATGTTTAATATTATATAGATTAAGTTTTGGGTTTGTTGTGATATTTGATTAGAATTATTTTATTTTAGTTTATAAAATTAATCCTTGTGCAAGGATTTTTTTTAAATATTCTGCATGGCATTACTACATATTTTTTCAAATCTGCTATCCTCACGCTTATTTGTTCAGTATATTTATACTTCTTATTTGAATATTTGCTTTTATTGCTTGCTTGTATTTAACTTATAACTGAGATTTATTAATCTTGCTTTTATTGTGTTTGTTTTAGAATATCAAATCATTTAACTTATTTATTTTTCATATTTTTTGTTGATAATGTTTTTAACATCTATGTTATATACAGTAAAACCTCTATCTATTGTTTTTGAAGGGACCAAATGAAAAAAACTATGAATGCAGCAATACAAAATATATAGAAAAATAAACATTAATAATATTTTAACAAGTAAATATCGAGTTCAACGTGGATGCTAAGGTTCATAAACGCTTAGCCACATCAAAACTTTTTTAAGTGAGATATAATTTGCTACGTTATTTAAACGATCAATGCGGGAAAATGATGAACAGAGAACGATCAATGTGATCTATTTTTGTATGAAATTAAAATGACATGTGGGAAAATGATTGTTCGGGGAACGATAGATATAGGTTTCACTGTAATCCGTCATGTACAAACATTTCTTATGACATATTCATGAAAATGTTTTCAAACAAAACTTGTGCTTGTCTATGGTTTATTATAAATATGTAATGAATTAAGTTAATAATTTGATTCATAACAAATTATTGTAGACACTCAAGTTTTGTTTTCAATAAAAACAATAAAAACATTGATATAAATTCAAATTATTCATATTTTGTTCCTATAATAAATTCAATAAAAGCAAATTTGTATGTATTCATATTACAATTTAAAATTTTGTACTCTTTTATACGATTTGTGTTAATTTATATTACTATCATATTCATTTGTTAAGCACAAATCACTTTTCTAAGGGTGGGTTGCCCAATATTATAAAAAATATATATATATTTCATTTGATTATATATTATGATAATTTTTATGAGGATTGTTTTTTGATACCATTTCTTAATAAATAATTTTTCTACAAATCAATTATTCATAAAATATCAATTAAATATTTCCAGATTGAATCACAAAATTTATAGACAAATAAAATTTTTAACTACATTTGTATTTTAAAAAAATTGACTAACCTGATGAAATAGTTTTTATGATAAAAATTTTATCACTTACACCCGCAATCAAATTTTATGAGATTTTGAAACAATATAGTAGGTATATCTGGAACTGGAAACACTGATTTGTTGGAAAAACCTCACAACTTGTGCAAGGTGTAATGAAATGTTTATCCTTATTATTTTATGTTATATAGTTAAGGTCATACCACCATAAATTTAGTAGGACTTGACTAGCGGAAAACAGGAACGACATAAGCGACAATATAAAATATATATACTATGAATTCTAAAACAGTCAAAGTGCTTACATCATATTCAACAATTTTGCTTATTTATAGTTTTACATCTAACAAATTATATGGATAACGAAGGAATCCCGCAAATTCCATAAGTACTTTCGTAATTATTTTTTATGAAGAAAATTTTTAAATATAAGTTTCAAGACGATGATGTCAGTATTGGCTGAGTAAATGAGCAAACGCCAATACAACTAATCACATTTGAAAATTTCAACATACTGTGTTTTTTATTTTTTATTTTGAATAATCTAACCCTTTTACATTATAAAATGGTATCAAACGATTCTTCCTGGTTTAATTATCTTTAATATTTATAAAAATTGTCTATTATTTAAATTTTGAAATATTCATCAATTGTATACCTACCTAACCTTTCTACCAAATCTTTTTTCTACAAGCTTTTTTTGAAAATATTTTGTGATGTCTAAAAAAATAATACTATTTTTCATAATTGCTATATCTGTCTGTCTTGGTTTATTAGTATATTAGTAAGGAAGGCTGTCTTTTTCTTAAAAAATCCATGTATACACAACACTGTATCATCTAATAATATTATATTGTATTCAATGTTCTGAATAATGTGTTGTATGTAATTGTGTCTTTGTTCTTCAGACCTTATGTTGAGTCTGATCCATACCTATTTATAATGTAAACTTTGTATATTAATATTAAATGGAAGTAATAATATATTTAATTGTACATTTCATCTCGAGTTTATGTATGTTAATTATTGACATATTTAATAATATAAAGACTGTTACCATATATTGAGTTTATTTTAATTATTCTCTTACCATTCTGACCCTTTTTTATTTTGATTTTAAACAACAATTTGTAGTACAATTAAAACTTAAGTTGTGAATGTCCTGGATGGATGGTGTCTTATGTAAGGAAGAATTTATTCAGATATCATTTCTCTTTCAATCATTTGTCATTCAATTTATTTGAATTTTACCATTTATAATCCAACAAAATATGCAGATATAACTACTTTATTTAAAAAAATCAATAAGTAGGTACCTACTTAGTTTAGTAGGTATACAATAATCTTATTTTCCTATATCTCTGAATTAAGGGGGGGACTGCTGCCAACGTACCTATTTTTCAATTTGATATACCATCATTATTTCTTATCAAATCGATTTGAAAAAAATAATTTAGATAGTTTGGGTATTCATAAAGAAGAATATATCTTTACTTTTTGATAATGTTCTGTATAAATTCTTGTAGAAAAATAATGGCATACCCCGATTTTCAACGTTTATAAAATAAACCTAAAAAACATTTATTTTCCATTCAGCGCCATTGCGAAATATAAGTTTTTTTGCTTTATTAACTCAACCTGATGCATTAATGCAACGTTACCTCGTATTTTTCGAGATATTTTGATCTTCTTTAATTTATAAAAAAATATAATGCTCTATATATAATGTACATTTTTATTTATTAATATCCAAATTAACTAGGTTATTTTTTTCAAAATGATTGGTTTTGTAGTAATGACGCAAATTCAAATTGAAAAAATAGGTACGTTGGCAGCAGTCCCCCCCTTAATCATATTTTTGTAAATTAGCCTGACAAGGGAGTGGTCTGTACAAAAAATAGTTGCAAGATTATACAAAAAAAATGTATTTCTCTTCAGGTAACAAACAGGTACTATGTCAAATATTTATTTAATACGCACCCAATAACAAGTCACCACATTCCGGAGACTAATGATAATAATAATGAACACTTCCTTGCACCCTTCGCAAGTGGCGAGTTTATTGCCGTATGGCAATTTCTTCCAACTAACCAGTGTTTCCAGCCCAGAGAAGCAATATTTGCGTGAGAAATTAATTTGCATAAATTTCTCCTCTGCTGGGGATCGAACCTAGGACGCCCGCAAAGAAACCGAACGGCTTACCAACTGTGCCACGGCAGTCGGCGTGATACAAGTTTGAAAGGATATAACTCTTGTAAAGTTGAGTTTTTTTTTTATCAAATCGCCTGATTGTCGCAATTTGTATAGTAGAAAAAAATTTTGAGCCTCTCGGACCAATTATCTATAGAGAATTTCTTACTACCGCCACCAAAATTTGGTGGCAATCAATATAACGTATTTCAATATTTTACGAATGGTTCGGATGAAAATTGAAACACTGATATCAAAAAGTACAAAGGGATTTACATTTCGAAAACCAAATACTTTTACTGCTATATAAATATGTCATTAATATTTAATTTATATTTAAACATCGAATGTGTTTGAGATACTCCCGTTCCATCTCTTTTTATGTACAAGTCGTAGCCTTGTCAGCTCAGGGGGGCAAGTCTGGTCCAACTGGCGAAATCAAAACCCTCATGATTACCCATAGGTATCATAGATATAACTAGTTGCATGTAACACATGAGATCCAACTGTCGATAGCGATAGTATGTATAGTTGAAGAATATGTACCAAACTATAAACCCATAGATACAAATTATTGAATATTTTCAGATATTTTGTTTTCTATACAACATATGTAGGTATGTATGTCAAGATAGGATAGTATGGAGGAAGATCCTTTTTCCTACCCAGAATATGCAAATTGCATGATGGTATGTATGTATGTTTGGAGATGAAGTAACAAACTATTAAGTCTTCTTACATATTGTGTATAGGCGACTGCCATACAAAATGTATGAAGCGATGTCGTCACTAAATTCAATTTTTAAAAAAATTGTTAAAAAAAAATTGAGATCTTCTACTACAATGTTAATATTTTTTATAGAAAATTAAATTATCTAGTTGGGGTGTTTCGGCTTTTTTCGATAATTGTAAAAGTTTTGGAAATATAGGCAGTTAAACTCATAAATTTATCATAAAAAAAATATTTTTCTTAATAAAAAATGTTTGAGAAACCCTGGAATTTTTTTGAAAAAACTAATTTGAGATTTTGTATTTGTCTATGTTTGTACCAATTTTCAGCGTTCTAGCGTTTATGGTTTCTGAGATATATGGAAAAATAAAATAAAAATTCAAAAGTTGATAACCCCTGACTGAAACAAAAATTCAAAATTCCGAGTATAAAAGTTTTGTAGGCCTGTAACTGTCTATATATTCTGAAATTTTAGGCTCTGTAAATTGAGTGGATCAAAAGTTATAAGGGGGGGACGGACACACAGACACACACAGACACACACAGACACACAGACACACACACAGACACACACACAGACACACAGACACACGAAATGTTCTACTCCGAATTCTGAGTAAATCCGTGTATGAAACATATATGCTGCGAAGCCTCTAAGTTGGTGTTTTTTGACTTCAAAGTTGGAAAAGCCATGAAAAAAGTAGACCTCTCCATACAATTCTCGCGTATTCTGGCTTGATACATTGTCGATATGTTAAGAGAACAAAGTTCTCCTGAACAAATCGACAGTTGGATTATCATTGGAGTTCTATGACATCTAAAGATATTATACTAGTTGCATGTAACACATGAGATCCAACTGTCGATAGCGATAGTATGTATAGTTGAAGAATATGTACCAAACTATAAACCCATAGATACAAATTATTGAATATTTTCAGATATTTTGTTTTCTATACAACATATGTAGGTATGTATGTCAAGATAGGATAGTATGGAAGAAGATCCTTTTTCCTACCCAGAATATGCAAATTGCATGATGGTATGTATGTATGTTTGGAGATGAAGTAACAAACTATTAAGTCTTCTTACATATTGTGTATAGGCGACTACCATACAAAATGTATGAAGCGATGTCGTCACTAAATTCAATTTTTAAAAAAATTGTTAAAAAAAAATTGAGATCTTCTACTACAATGTTAATATTTTTTATAGAAAATTAAATTATCTAGTTGGGGTGTTTCGGCTTTTTTCGATAATTGTAAAAGTTTTGGAAATATAGGCAGTTAAACTCATAAATTTATCATAAAAAAAATATTTTTCTTAATAAAAAATGTTTGAGAAACCCTGGAATTTTTTTGAAAAAACTAATTTGAGATTTTGTATTTGTCTATGTTTGTACCAATTTTCAGCGTTCTACCGTTTATGGTTTCTGAGATATATGGAAAAATAAAATAAAAATTCAAAAGTTGATAACCCCTGACTGAAACAAAAATTCAAAATTCCGAGTATAAAAGTTTTGTAGGCCTGTAACTGTTTATATATTCTGAAATTTTAGGCTCTGTAAATTGAGCGGATCAAAAGTTATAAGGGGGGGACGGACACACAGACACACACACACACAGACACACACACAGACACACAGACACACGAAATGTTCTACTCCGAATTCTGAGTAAATCCGTGTATGGAACATATATGCTGCGAAGCCTCTAAGTTGGTGTTTTTTGACTTCAAAGTTGGAAAATCCATGAAAAAAGTAGACCTCTCCATACAATTCTCGCGTATTCTGGCTTGATACATTGTCGATATGTTAAGAGAACAAAGTTCTCCTGAACAAATCGACAGTTGGATAATTGTAAAACTAGTTGCATGTAACACATGAGATCCAACTGTCGATAGCGATAGTATGTATAGTTGAAGAATATGTACCAAACTATAAACCCATAGATACAAATTATTGAATATTTTCAGATATTTTGTTTTCTATACAACATATGTAGGTATGTATGTCAAGATAGGATAGTATGGAAGAAGATCCTTTTTCCTACCCAGAATATGCAAATTGCATGATGGTATGTATGTATGTTTGGAGATGAAGTAACAAACTATTAAGTCTTCTTACATATTGTGTATAGGCGACTGCCATACAAAATGTATGAAGCGATGTCGTCACTAAATTCAATTTTTAAAAAAATTGTTAAAAAAAAATTGAGATCTTCTACTACAATGTTAATATTTTTTATAGAAAATTAAATTATCTAGTTGGGGTGTTTCGGCTTTTTTCGATAATTGTAAAAGTTTTGGAAATATAGGCAGTTAAACTCATAAATTTATCATAAAAAAAATATTTTTCTTAATAAAAAATGTTTGTGAAACCGTAGAATTTTTTTGAAAAAACTAATTTGAGATTTTGTATTTGTCTATGTTTGTACCAATTTTCAGCGTTCTACCGTTTATGGTTTCTGAGATATATGGAAAAATAAAATAAAAATTCAAAAGTTGATAACCCCTGACTGAAACAAAAATTCAAAATTCCGAGTATAAAAGTTTTGTAGGCCTGTAACTGTTTATATATTCTGAAATTTTAGGCTCTGTAAATTGAGCGGATCAAAAGTTATAAGGGGGGGACGGACACACAGACACACACACACACAGACACACACACAGACACACAGACACACACACAGACACACACACACACAGACACACGAAATGTTCTACTCCGAATTCTGAGTAAATCCGTGTATGGAACATATATGCTGCGAAGCCTCTAAGTTGGTGTTTTTTGACTTCAAAGTTGGAAAAGCCGTGAAAAAAGTAGACCTCTCCATACAATTCTCGCGTATTCTGGCTTGATACATTGTCGATATGTTAAGAGAACAAAGTTCTCCTGAACAAATCGACAGTTGGATAAATCCATATTAATAACTAGTTGCATGTAACACATGAGATCCAACTGTCGATAGCGATAGTATGTATAGTTGAAGAATATGTACCAAACTATAAACCCATAGATACAAATTATTGAATATTTTCAGATATTTTGTTTTCTATACAACATATGTAGGTATGTATGTCAAGATAGGATAGTATGGAAGAAGATCCTTTTTCCTACCCAGAATATGCAAATTGCATGATGGTATGTATGTATGTTTGGAGATGAAGTAACAAACTATTAAGTCTTCTTACATATTGTGTATAGGCGACTGCCATACAAAATGTATGAAGCGATGTCGTCACTAAATTCAATTTTTAAAAAAATTTTTAAAAAAAAATTGAGATCTTCTACTACAATGTTAATATTTTTTATAGAAAATTAAATTATCTAGTTGGGGTGTTTCGGCTTTTTTCGATAATTGTAAAAGTTTTGGAAATATAGGCAGTTAAACTCATAAATTTATCATAAAAAAAATATTTTTCTTAATAAAAAATGTTTGAGAAACCCTGGAATTTTTTTGAAAAAACTAATTTGAGATTTTGTATTTATCTATGTTTGTACCAATTTTCAGCGTTCTACCGTTTATGGTTTCTGAGATATATGGAAAAATAAAATAAAAATTCAAAAGTTGATAACCCCTGACTGAAACAAAAATTCAAAATTCCGAGTATAAAAGTTTTGTAGGCCTGTAACTGTTTATATATTCTGAAATTTTAGGCTCTGTAAATTGAGCGGATCAAAAGTTATAAGGGGGGGACGGACACACAGACACACACACACACAGACACACACACAGACACACAGACACACACACAGACACACACACACACAGACACACGAAATGTTCTACTCCGAATTCTGAGTAAATCCGTGTAAGGAACATATATGCTGCGAAGCCTCTAAGTTGGTGCTTTTTGACTTCAAAGTTGGAAAATCCATGAAAAAAGTAGACCTCTTCATACAATTCTCGCGTATTCTGGCTTGATACATTGTCGATATGTTAAGAGAACAAAGTTCTCCTGAACAAATCGACAGTTGGATTATATCCATGATATGGGTAATCACGAGGGTTTTGATTTCGCCGGTTGGACCAGACTTGCCCCCCTGTATATTCTTTACTCTGTGGTGTGAACAAATTAAGAAGCTATAGTAGGCTAAATAGTAATTTTGAAAATCCCTTTCCGAGTACGCTCAAAAGATACGGGGGGCAAGTCTGGTCAACCGTCGAAATCAAAACCCTTGTGATTACCCATTTAATGGATGGTTTTGATTTCAACGGTTGACAAGACTTGCCCCCCAGGTCTTTAAAACAAATAACAGTTTATTTTTACATCTTAATTCTATTTCATTAGTTTTTTAAATTTGTATTTCTTGAATACATTTCTTGTGAAATTAGTTTTTTTAAAACCCTTTTTTAATTTTATATTGTAAGTAACTAAAAAAAACTACAATGCCTATGAAGCAGATTTTTACTTCAATTGAAAGAATATGAAAATCGAATATGAAAGAATGAGTTTTTTTTACTATTTTTATATTATTTAAATTAATGTTCTTGCTACGTAAAAAAAACCTCTAAATTTTCCTTTTTTTCACTAAAAATTATTGTATAGATTTGGTGATATACAACATTTTTACGTGTTTCATACATTAGAAGGTACAAGGGCCTTAATACATATATTACTACCAAAGTAATACCGCATGATAAGAAATTGAATAGAGATTTTTTTATTTGACATGAATATTTTTTTATGGAAAATCTGTAAAATATATTATATTAAGCCTTTAAGATCATTTGCGGAATACAACGAAACAATAAAAACGTAATATTGTAGTAAGCGAAGCTTTCTTTTAAAAAACATAAATATATTTAACGTGCAGTTTATAGTATAATAAATTCACAGACGGCATTGTATACAAAGAAATTTTCACTTTATTTTCTGTTTATAAAAAAGCTTTATTCCTCAGTGTTTTTCGCCGGAAGTAACTACCCTTTTGCAACACCACACAGGATCTATGTATGACTTCCGCCGGAAGAAATAGCACCGGATCCGGATGTCTAGATAACTAAACCAATGTATAAATTAAATACAATATATAAATTTACCTTTAGGATCTACCTGACCAAGTTAAATAATTATAAACAAAATATTGCTGTTGTTATCGTATAATGTTTCGTCGTTTTCAACTTATTTAGTAGATTTAGGTATGTGTATTAGGTATACTCACAGGCTTATTACAATATCGTCTATTGATAGTATTGATGCCAAATATTTGTCGAATTACAAAAAACTAAATAGAAATCATGATTGTACGAGCATAGAATATGATAATTCATAGATTTTTTTTATTTCGTTTTTGTCAAAGTATTTAACAATCGCCTATTAGTGTAAGAAATAATCAATATTCTGCGTTTCACTTAAAAGTGAATTTATATTTATATTTATTTATATAACACTTCTTTGTACATATATAAAATTACATCATACAAATGGCGGAGTTATTGCCTGGAGGCAATTTCTTCCAGTCAACCATCATGGTAATTTCATGGTAATATTGGTACATACGACTGTCAATCAATCAATCAAACTAAATAATGTTGCCATATATCCAAATTAAGTTCCTCTGATCTCATATTTAAACTCAATAATAAGAAATTTTAAAATAAATCAATCTGAGTTTAATGATAGGTACATGAATTATATAATTATTTTACATAAAAAAATCATTTTTACGATACGATATTACGACATTTTGTAATATTACAAATATTACAAAAAAGAAAGAAAATCCCTAATTTTTTTTTTTTTTTTTTAAATAAAAAATGAATATGTCCTTGTTAAACAAGTACATATACATCTTCCTACGTTCCCTAAACTAAGCATAAATGCTTGTCCTATAGGTGAACGAGATCGGTCGAGGCAGGATTCGAACTCGCGACCACTGGATTACTAACCCAGCGCGCTAACCGCTCTGCCATCCACCCATCCAAAAGGGAATTGTAAATTGTAGGGAAATTGTAGGGAATATCCTGTTTTAACGTATAACAACACTTTGAAATGAAACCCACTCAAACTATTTTTTTAATCCAAGGATTGAGTGTGTCCTTACAAAAAAATTAATATTTGTCCTCATAATAGATATTAATTTCCTGTACCTACCTTCCTACGGAAATGAATGAAGTCTGTAGTTAAAAATTATATTATGTTTCTAAATGTGAAGAAGGGGAATAATTGAGGACTGTAGAGGGGTTGGCAGGAAGTAGCTATACATTCATGAAAGGACCGGGAGGAGGCGTGCGGCGGACTTGTTCCGCACCGCACAGAACAGCGAGAGATCGTCAACGTCGGGGAGACCCGCCAGGACACATGAAAAATTATTGATTATGAACCATGCGTAACTAGTTGCATGTAACACATGAGATACAACTGTCGATGGCGATAGTATGTATACTATGTATAGTTGAAGAATACGTATCAAATTATATACATACCCATAATTCCAAATTATTGAATTATAATATATTTTTTTTCTATACAAAACATGTAGGTATGTATGTCAGGATAAGATAGTATGAATGACATTTCTTTTTTTTCTACCCAGAATATAAAACATCATGATGGTATGTATGTTTGGAGATTAATTATCAAACTATTGAGAGCTCCCGTAAAAATTGTGTTAAATATTCTGTCATACAAATTGTATGAAATAATGTCGTCATTAAATTCAATTTTTATAAAAATTGTTGAAAATTTTGAGTAGTACCTACTGCTATAATGCACATATTTTTTAAAGAAAATTAAATTATGGAGTGGGGGTGTTAAGGCGTATTTCGATAATTAAAAAAAAAATGGAAATATAATATATTTTTCTTGATGAAAAATGTTTGTGAAACTATGGAACATAAAAAAAAAACCAATTGAGATTTTATATATTTCTATATTTATACCAATTTTCAACGTTCTGGTTTTTGTGGTTTTAAAGATATATGGAAAAATAAAACAAAAATTAAGTCCATAACCCCTACAACAATTTTAAATTTTGATTAAAAAAGTTTTGTGCACTGAGAAAACTGATAATCATAAATAACGTGAATTCAGATTGAAGTATGGTGAATTCACCATAAGTACGGAGCATAGTGATATCATCAAAATTAAGATGATAATACGGTTTCTGATGATAACGGCATATATGTAAGATGACGTGTCACTGGCTCGTCATCTTATATTCGGAAAGTATAGAAAATTTTAGGTTCTGTTAATCAAGCGGATTAAAAGTTATAAGGGGACACACACACAGACAATGTTCTACTCTGAATTCTGAGTAAATCTATGTATGGAACATATATTTTTCGAAGCCTCAAGTTGGTGTTCTTTGTTTTTTGACTTCAAAGATGAAAAATAACACGTAAAATATAGACCTGGCATACAAATCTCGCACATCTTGGATTGAAACTTTGTCGATCTGTCAAGAGAAATAAATTCTCTTGAACAAATCGACAATTGGATAGAATATATTCTTACTATTTACAAGTACCTACTTAAAAAAAATCTTAATTAAATTTTCATAATAATGTACATCGTTCCTTTTTATTTCTTTGAATAATTTTTAGATTTTTATCCAGCTGTGATATCACTAAACGCTTTTGGTTTAATCCACTTGTGAAGAACGAAGCGGAGCAGGGCCAAAACGTAGAGAATATTTCGAAGAAAATCATATAACAGAGAGAGATAAGGTCTGTAACGATAATTACGAAAATAAGAATCTCCACAATTATTACTTTCTTAATGAGAACGACGTTTCTTAATGTCGAAAATGAAAGGCGGCCA